>JAIVFI010000004.1:600000-957334 GCA_025558095.1 Hyaloraphidium curvatum | reverse complement strand
CCTAACTCTAAACCTACCTAACCTAACCTAACCTAACCTAACCTAACCTAACCTAACCTAACCTAACCTAACCTAACCTAACCTAACCTAACCTAACCTAACCTAACCTAACCTAACCTAACCCTAACCTAACCTAACCCTAACCTAACCTAACCTAAGCGCATATCCCTCCTTTTTGGACACCCGCTTGATCACGGGTTCTGCCCTGGGGATGGGCTGACCCGGGTCTAAATCCGCCGGGATCAGGCGCCGGGAAGAGGCTGGCCTGGTTAGGTTAAGCCGGCGGGGTGCACCGGCGCCTGGGAACGCGTGCGTGGCTGACCATTATCGACGAGCAAGGCGCGGAGGGACTGCGGTGCCGCAGCCCCGCCAGCCCCGGCCAGCACGTGTCCACAACGAGCAGAGCGCCCCCGAAAAGGTCGGCCGGGCCGGATTGACGACGCGACGCGGCAACCGCCTGGGGACACGGCGGGGCCACAACCCGGCCGGAAACGCGGCCTGTTTGACACGGCCGGGCAATGTCGCGCGGCGATGCGTGGTCCAAGCGGATTCCTGGCGCTGCATCGGCGGGTGCCCTGCCGACTGCCCTGATCCTGTCGAGATCGCAGCACGCGTTCGCACGGAGGGGCCGGCGCAGCGGGGCAGTTTGCGCTTCGCGACGGCGTCTGGGGAGGCAGCATCGCCCGCGACCCCGCATCCCGGGCAGACTTCGGCGGAGGCGGCGGACCGATGCCGGCGAGACATTGAGATGCCATTGCTGCGAGACTAGCGCTTCGCGGCCCTGGATTCGCGATGGGGATAGTTGCCGCGGCGCTGACTCGTTCGCAGACCCTTCCGTCGAAGGGAACGCCAGCCGCCGCCGACGTCACTGCGCCGAGCAATGTCCGCGGTGTCCGACGCCTCATCGGTGTCCGTGTCGTCCTTTAGCGACTCCTCCCTCCTCGGCGGGGAGCAGGACTGGGCGGCGGCCGCGGCCGCGCACGCGCCCCCGCCGGGTTCCCCTCTGCGGTCCGCGGGTCCCCCCGCCGGCGGCCCGCTTTCGCCCCCTCCGGCGGCGCGCACCGGGCTCGACGGGCTGCCGAACCGCACGGCGCACGTCAACGGACTCGCGATGGGTGGGCGCGACTGCCGGAGAGCCGCGCGGGGGCCGGCGACTGACGCGCCACGCGCAGCGTTCGTCGATGCGGCGCCGCCCGGCCTGCCGCGGGAGGTGCTGCTGCTGGTGCACGGCCTGCTGGATTTCTGCTACGGATGGTGGGCCGCCGTCCCGCCGCATCCCGCGGCGCTGACCCGCCCGTGCCCCGCCGCCCGCCAGGCGGAAGCAGATCCCCTTTTTCGTGTCGCGGGGGTACCGCGTGCTCGCGCCCAACGTGCGCGGCTTCAACCTCGGCGACCCCAACCCGGACCCGGGCGACGCCGCAGGCCGCACCGCGTGCTACTCGCACGTCTCGGCCGTGGAGGACCTGGTGCGGCTCCTCGATATTGCCGGCGTGCCGCGGGCCGTCGTCGTCGGGCACGGCCAGGACCTGTGGGCTCCTCCGCCCGCACCCCCGCTTTCGTTTCCCGCTAACGCCCCCGCAGGGGGGGCACCGTCGCCACCCGCCTCGCCCTCCTCCACCCCTCCCGCGTCTCGCGGCTCATCCTCATCGGCCAGCCGTACCAACCCCCGCCCGAGTTTTTCATCCCGCCCGCCCTCGAAGCCCGCACCGTCCCGCTCACGAGCTACCGCACCTACATGGCCTCCGCGCAGGCGGCGGCGGACCTGAACGCCAACCCCGAGGCCATGCTCCACGTCGCCATGAGGCGCGGGGCCGAGACGGGGGGGATGCTGAGGGCCATGTCGTCGCTCAAGCCGGGGACGCCGTTCGCGGAGCTGGCCGCCGCCATCGGGCCGTCGACGATCCTCACCCCCGAGGTGGGCAGTCCGCCGCCGCTCCCTCCACCCCGCGCGCTCGCTGACGCCCCCTCCCACCTCACAGGAAGTCTCCACCTACGTCGCCTTCTTCCGCTCCATCGGCGGCATCGCCGGCCCCCTGCAGTGGATCCGCGGCGGCAACGCCGTGCTCCCCCCCGGCACGCGCCGCGAGATCCTCTGTCCGGCGCTGTACGTCGCCCCGGAGCTGGGCGTGTTTTCGGGGGAGCCGTACAGGGCGGACATGCGGAGGCTGGTGCCGGACCTGGAGGTCGTGGTGGGTGTCCCCGCGCGCGGGGTCGGCCCCTTGGGCGGTGCGCTGACGCGGCTCCGCAGGAGGTGCAGGGCGCGGGGTCGTTCCTGCACGTCGAGATGCCCGACGTGGTCAACGAGGCGGTGCTGCGGTGGCTCGAGGCGAGGCCGCCTCCGGCCGGCTAGCGGGGACGCGGGCACTGACAGGCGGCCGTTGTTTGTTATCGGACGCCGGCCCCACGGAAGAGCATGCGAGATTGCGCAGCAAGATGCCGGTCCGGGTTTCGGTAGTGGTGATGCGGCGGGCTGCTCCGCCGTGGGGTGCCCGGGAGTTCTTGAGCAGCCGGACGTCGCGGCGGTCCAGGATCGGTCCGACCGGAGCACCCGGGCCGCAGCGCGTTGCAAACGCAGTGTCGGTGTTTTTCCGCGGTTGCGCGGTGCGAAGCATAGCTGCCCGCGCCCTGTTCCCGTTCGGGAAGGAGGCTGACGGGGGAAACGGCTGACTGGCGAGCGGCGTCTGACGAGGCGATCCCCCACGCCCGAAAGGGCACGTGCAACCCTGCCGGGTGCAGCGGGTACACGTGCGTCTGCGCTTCGGGGTTCATCGGGGCCAACTGCCAGTTCTCCCTGGGGGGCTGACCGGGGAGGTCGGGCGGGGGACGGCGGCCGGGTCGGGCGGGGGGACGGACGATGGCGCAGTTGGAGTTTCGATCTTGGACGTTCCCGTCGATTAATGCGGACCGATAAGTACGTATGAGCTCAGCATCGATCCGGCATCGCCTCTCGGGACGTACCCGCCCGCACGACGAGCCCCGTTTGCCTGTCCAGCACCCCCACCACCTCCAGCCCGTCCACCGCCGGCCCCACGCCGCCGAAGCAGTACTCCACGTCCTGCATGAAGTGCTCCCCCAGCTCGCTCAGCGCGCGCGCGTTCTCCATCCTCCGCCCGACCCCGGTCCAGCTTTCGCCGTTCCGCCGGATGTCCCGGACCATCCCCATCGCCCGCTCCGTCTCGGCGTCCGGTGCGCAGCCGGGGTGTACCTCCGATAGGTGCAGCGCGACCAGGCCCGCGGTGAGCGTGTCCTCCGCGGCCTCCTTGCCAACCGAGCCGGCGCAGACCAGCCAGACCTCGTCCGGCGCGGATCCGCCCCGGCCGCCGGCAAGCAGCATCTCGGCGACCGCTTTGGCGTTCAGCAGGCACGCCGCGAGGATGGGTCCCGAGGTCAGCTGCGCGCACTTGCCCAGCGCCACGGTGCCGTTGGTCGTGACCATCAGGAGCCGCTTCCCGCCCACGGCCTCGGGCGTGAACATCGCCGGCGAGTTGCCGAGGTCGAACCAATCCACTTCCGACGACACCAACCGCGATCGGAATGAGTGCATGCCGCGATCGGCAACGTACGGGCTGCCACCCACCCATCCTGCCGCCCTGCTCCCCGCACACGGCCGCCCTCCCCGCCGCCCTCTCCCGCCTCCACCGCCCCCCATCGGCGTCCAGCGCCGCCTCCACGTCCGTCGGGGAGCCGTACGCCGCGATGCCGTCGCACCCGGCCGCCAATGCGGCGCACATCGACGTCGTCGCGCGGAGCGTGTCGATGACCGCGGCCGGGGCGGCGGAGGAGGGGCCCGCGGGGGAGGGGGAGGGGAGCGACGCGTGCGTGCGGAAGTTGGTGATCCGCATCCGGGATTAAAGGGAGGCGCGTTGTAGTTGGGGGCAACGGCTGTCGTCCGCTCGGCGGGAACTCGGCTCCCAAGGAGACCCCGAATCTCGCCCCCGGATCCCTCGCACTTGGAAGACGCAAACAGCAATCGCCCGTCGAAATCGATAGATAATCCGGCTAGCCATCTTGATCCGCACGCCCTCCCGCCCTCGCACGCTCCCCACCGGACCTCACTCGGCCGCCCCCGCCTCGAACTTGCGCTTCTTGCTCGGCGTCCCCTCCTCCGCGTTGTTCGGCTTCAGCACCCCCCGCGGCGTCGCCAAAGCCAGAGGCGGCTTCCTGCCCGTCCCGGTTCCGAAGGCGAACCCGGGCGTTTTGCGGCCCGACGGCGTGGCCGGCGCGGGGCGCGGCTTGCGCGTGGGCGAGAAGAGCAGCGGGTTCTGCGAGGGAGTCGAAGCGACGGGGGATCGAGGCGGGGTGGGGGTCTTGGGCGGCGTGTCCGAGGTAAGCGGGTCGGGGAGGGGCGGTAACGCGGGGAGGTCTGCGAGGGGGTCCAAGGGAGCGTCGTCGAGGGCCTGGACATGGCTCCGGTCAGACCTTCTCCCGCCAAGCCCGCTGCAATCCCGAGCCCACCTCTTCGTCGTTGTTCTGAACCCCGATCCGCAGCACCTGCAGCCCCTCCTCGACCCCCCGCCCCAGCTCCCCCGCGAATGCCCCCGCGATCTCCTGCTGCCCCGCCGCGAACCCCACCACGGCCGCGTTGAACCGCTCCATGTACGATGCGAGCTGGGCCTCGAGGAGGGAAGACAGCGAGGCGGCGTGGGTCGAAACGGCGGCGCGCGCGGCGCGGGCGCGCTCGGCGTTCTGCGTCCCCCGCCGCGGGCAATGTCAGCGATCGCATGGAGGCCGGGCCGCGCCGGCCAGCCCACCTCCTCCCGCTCGGCGCGCAGCTCCCCCGCCAGCCTCCGCACCTCGCCCTCGAGCAGCGCCACCCGCGCCGCGTACTGCGCCAGGGTCGCGTCGCGCTCCTCGACCAGGGTGCGGAGCTGGGCGACCTTGCCCGCCGCGTGCTCGACGTTCTGCGCACCCGGGACCCCGGTAAGCTCTCCCGACAAGCGCCTGCAGCGACCCCGACAGGTCACCTTGACGTACTCGCCGCCCCTCTGCGGCCTGTTCTCGATCCGCCGCACCGCCGCCGCGTACGCGAGCGTGTTGAACGTCTCGCTCGCCTGCCTGCCGTCCCCCCCGACGCACGCGATGAAGGCCGTCAGCGCGGTGCCGCCCAGCGAGTCCTGCAGGAGGCGGGTGACGCAGCCGTCGCGCCACGGGACGTGGGGTTCGCTGCGGTTGAGGGCCTGGATGACGCGGCCGAGGGCGACGAGCTGTCGTGGGGGAAAGCGGTTGGCTGATGTCGTGCGGGGGGAGCCACGGGCGCCTGCATGAGGGACACCCACCGACTTGTTGATGCTCCCCGCCTCGCGCACGCCCTGCCCCTGCACCCCGCTCCTCGCCACGTTCTCGCTCCCCGCCAGGTCCAGGAACTGCAGCTTGCCCAGCTGGAAGTAGTCCTCCCTCCTCGCCGCCTCCCCGCCGTGCCTGGGCTCCAGCGCCTCCAGGACGCACCACGTGTGCCCCCTGCTGCTCTGCGCGTTCCGGTCCGTCGCGCGCTGCCTGCGGCGCGCGGCGGCGGCGACGATGGAGCGGAGGAGGGTGCGGGGGTGCGAGTGGAGCTCCTGGGAGAGGTTGGTCACGGAAGGGGAGGGGCCGAGGGAGGTTATGGAGAGGGCGGGCGGGGGGCCAGCGGAGGGGTCGTGCAGGAGGTCCAGCAGCTCCTCGTTGTAGATTTCTGCCGGCGTGGGTGAGGTCAGCGGCGTCGGATGTATGCAAGACCAGCGCACCGAGGTAGGACAGGCCGACGGCGCCGCCGCGGATCCCCCTGAGCTCGAAGCCATGGAAGACGTCGCGCACGGCGCGCGGCACGATGCCCAGCGCGTCGCCGACCGCAAAGGGGCACGAGTCGTCGAGCAGAGCGGCGAGGTCGGCGGCGTCCCCGAGGATCGTCCGGGTTTTTCCTAAACCGGGGCGAAGCGGGGTCGGATCAAAATCGAGGGGTCCGGGTCGGGAGCAGCCCACCGCTGCCCGTGGCCCCGTAGGCGATGATCGTCCCCTTCCAGCCCTCCAGCGCGCCGTCGACGACTTCAGCCACGTGCTCGGCGTACACCCGTTCCTGCCCCGCGTCGGGCCCGAACGCGCGGTCGTACGCGAACCTCTTGGACGCCGTGCCCCCCGGGACGCCCGTCCCCGCGCTTGCCGCCGCCTGGGAGGGCGAAGGCGGCACCAGTGGGTTGGAGGGGAAGTGCAGCACCACTTTGCCGTCTGCGGGAGGGACGGTGAGGGACGGCGGTCCCCGGCGCCGGCGGCCACCCGCCTTCCTCCACGACCACGCAGCCCTCGGTGTCCTCTCCGCCGAGCGCGGGGCGCACGCGCACGGCCACCTTGATGGGCTCGACGACGCGCACGGGCGCCATGTTTGGGGAGGGAAAGGTTGCGGTTGGTGCTGAGAGCGGACGCTGGCCCGACCACCATCATGGGCGAATCTCCCGAGCTGGAGCGACCGGGGAGGGAAACGGCGCTACCGAATGGCGAGAAGGTGATACTGATTGCACGGCTGGAGCCCGAGAACCCGTCTCGGCGTCCTCCGGCCGGCAGGAGTGTTGGGAGAGGCACCTCGGGCGGTGCGGATCGCGGACGAGCGGCTGCGGAGCGGGACGGTTAGGAAGGTGGGGTTTCGGAAGGGGCAGACGATGTTATTTGGGACGCAGAAGGAGCCATCGCCCGCGCGGGAAGTGCCCAAGGTGCCGGTCGAGGGAGGGACCCGAGCGCCTCGGTTCTCGGGAAGGTGCAGAACGAGTTGCTGGTATCGACTCTGTACATGATTCGCTTCGGCGTATCACATCGTGGCCTTGCTCCCCGGGCCGCGGTACCACTCCGCCGGCTCCACCTGCGGCGTGTTCATGATCGCCTTGGTGTGGCTCGCCGTCGCCACGAGCACCGCCTCTCCCTCCACACCTTCACCGGCACGATCGCGATGCGTCAACTCGCATCCCGTCTGCGGCCCGCCCCGGCGCACCCACCCTTCTTCCTGACCTCGCACCTGGCAAACGCCGCCGTCCTGGTTTTCCTGTCCACCCACGCCTTCACCACCAGCACCTCCCCCACCCTCGCGAACCCGACGAACTGCACCTGGATGTCGAGGCTGGCCCCCGCGTGCCCCGCGCCGTCCAGGAGCAGCGCCAGCGACGTCGCGTAGTCGACCAGGCAGACCGTCGACCCGCCGTACATCGCGCCGAACCCGTTGTCCTCGGAGGGGGGCACGGCGTATTCGAGCGTGCAGCGGTTGCCGCGGGAAGCGATCGGGGAGAGCGCGGCGCGGATGCGCGAGAAGGTGACGGACGCGGGGAGGCGCGCGCCGAGGGAAGCGAGGCCGGCCCACGCGTAGGCGAGCGCGCGGTCGTCGGCGGAGGGCGGCGGGGAGGGCATGGCGGGAGCGATGAGATGCGTCGGCGATGGAGGGCGTCGGTGGACGGAGTGGAACGTTCAGGGAAGCAGCACCGCCGTAGTCGGTTCGGCGGAAACACCAGCCCCGGCCAGCCCGCTCGCGGTATCGCATCGCCTGCAGACTGCCACTCTCCATTAACTATGATTGCGAGCTCCGCTTCCGGCGCATGCAGCGTCGCAACTGGCGGGTGCGACGGCATCTGGGGTGAGGCGGAGATGGCCAAAGACCGGCAACCTGGTCAGGCGCGGCGACCGAGTCGATTCCTCGACGAGGATGAGCCCCCGATGTGGTCTGCTTCGAGGGGTGGCACTTGGATTCACCACCCTAAAGAGTCGCGGCCGATGATTTCCCCCGCCTACGCCCCCGTCCCACCACCGCACTTCGCGCCCCACCTCTCACTCGCCCGTTCCCCACCCCTCCTCCCAATCCGTATCCCACATCAAGCCTGCCCGATGGTGATGTGCGCCACCTTGCCGTCCCGGATAGTGAAGGTCGCCTTGACGCTCACGGGGATGAACATGAACTTGACCTTGCCCTTGATCACCGGGTGGCCGTCCTGCGTCCCGTCGTCAGCGAACCGGCCATCGGGCGGATCGGCAGCAGCGGAGGTACCTCGAGGGTGGCTGCCTCGTCCCAGGTCCCGGTCGGCGGGGTCTTTTCGAGGTACTCTGCCGGAACGGGATCAGCGGGCCTTCCGGGCCTCGGCGCCGCCGGGCGGGGACGCACTCTTGAGCTCCTCCTTGCCCGAGAACTTGCCGTCTCGCGAGGACTCGAGCACCACGTCTGCCGCTGCGGGTCAGCCCGCTGTTCCGTTCGCCGGCAGGGTGCGTTCGGCGCCCACCGTCGGTCACGAGCGCCAGCGCGCCGTTGACGTCGTTGGCCAGGCGGCACTTGAAGTACGCGTTGGCGACTTCCACTATTCGGCGGGAGCGGGAGCGGGCGCGGGGAGAACGGAGGGGCGCGTCCGGAGGGGGAGACACGCCGGGGAGAGGCAGCCCCGAAACGGCCGCGGGCAGCGAATCGCGTCAGCCGGCGCACGCAGCTCATGCGTGGAGACCCACGGTCGGTCGGCATCGTCGTTGGCTGCCCTGTTGCGCCGATTCCGGAGTTTGTGAGGGGGCCCTGACCGCGCTGGCCTTGCGCGCGGCGATCGCGGGATCGGGGCTTCGCTTGCGGGCCTGGCCCCGTTCATCCGACTATCCGGAAGGAGACCCGTTCGGAACGACACGGATGATTAAGTGCTGGATGCGATTCGATGCCTGGATTGAACTCCGGATGCCGGTTTCCCCGATGCCTCCTTCCACCTCGGGGTTTGCCGGGACCAGTCGACGGCAACGGGACAAAAGCAAGCCAGCAGGCTTTAAGCCATCCGCTTTGCTACTTCGGGACCGGATGGAACAGGATGGGCACGCAGGTATCGGGGCGATTGGGGAAGCTTCTGCCCGATCGGCCGGGGGAGAGCCTGAGGACAACCAAATGCCTCCGGGGTGGCGCGCTTCCACAGCCCCGACCCGCGGGCGTAGCGTGACGTAACTCTTTGGCCTGAGCATGGTGGAGCCCGCCGAGGATGCGGAAGGCACGGACGGCCGGGATGACGCGGAGCTGCTACCTCTGCGAGCGGCCGACGCCGACGCCCCGTTCCGCTTCTCGCCCGCCGAATGGGCGGCGCTGTTCCCGCCGCCTTCCGCCGACGATCGGACGATGGATCGCGGGGCGGCCGCACGACAGGCCGCCCCGCTGACGTATTCCGCGGCGCTGCGCATCCTCGGAGCCGCCCGCGCCGGCGCGCTGCGGTCCTTCTTCAGGCTCGCGCGGCTGACGCTGCCCGTGTCGGCGTACCACCGGCTGCCGTGGGACGCGATCCAAATCCCGATGTGGGGGCTGCTGTGGCACTTTGCACCGCCGACGGGGCGCTTCTCGACGGGGAGCCTGGCCGCAGCCACCGCAGCGTTCGCGGCGGACTGCGTCATCTGGGACTGGAGCGTCACCGGCTTCCGCCTTTTCTCGTTGGATGGTGGCGGTACCTCCGCGGACCCCGAGGGCGCGCAGGGCGAAGCCGGCAAGGACGAGGAACTCGGCAAAGGACAGGCCCCGGCGGCCCCCGAGCAGACATTCGACGACCACGTCCTGGGCGGCCTGTTCCGCTGGATGCTCCTCACCGGCCTCGGCACCGGTGCCACCCCCGACCCCTCCCCGCCCCTCGTCCGCCACCAGCCTCGCGACCCGCTATGCCCGTGCCCGCGCCCCGGATGCTGCGGCACCTACCCCCGCACGGACGGCATCCTGCGCTCCCTCAGCATCGCGCTCGAGGTGCCCATCGGTTTGTACGTCTGGCCGGTGGCCAGGTTCTGGACGCTGTGGGTGACCCTGGGGAGCGCCTTCTGGGCGACGTGGTGGGCGGCGGCGTTTGCCTCCGTGGGACGTGGGTGCCCGTCGCACTGCGCGATCGGGTGCACTCTCACGCGATGCTCTTTGCAGTCGCCATTCAGGTGGCCGTGCTCACATCCAACTACCTCAATCTCTGGTTCTGGCACCTCAACCTCGTCCCGATCCGCCTGGACCTCCGCCTCCGCCGCCGCGCCGCCTCCCTGGCACTCGACGACCTCGTCTCTCGTTGCGCCGCATCCCTGCATCACCGCGGCGACTTGCCGCCCTCGGAACCTCCGGGCGCGGACCTCGAATACGCACGCCTCTCCCGCGCCTTTGCCGCGCACGTCCGCGCGCGCAACCGCGGCGCCGCCTCGCTCCGCACCGTCGTCGCCGTCACCCTCGTCGCGGACGTCTTCCTCGTCGGCATCGTCTGCGCCGCCGCGTCGGGATGCATCCCGCTCTGGGGGCTCGCGAGCGGGGCGTGGCAGCTCGCCGTCCTGGCGCACGACCTGGCGCAGACGGCGCTGGCCAACCGCGAGGCCGACGCCGTGGCGGACCTCTACCGCACCGCCGCCTCCTCCCTCCGCGACCTGCTCCTCTCCGCCCCGCCCGCCTCGTCCCCGCACGACCTGGACGCGCAGGGCCGCGTGCGCACTCACCTCGCCGCGATCGACGCCTTCGTCGGAGATCCGGGCCTCACGGCGCGGTTCATGGGCTTCGCCGTGTCGTTTTCCGCGCTGCGGACGCTGCTCTTCACCGCGCTGACCGTCGTCGTGGGGCTGTGGGGCATCCTGCGGGGGCTGGGGGTGTTTGTCACGCTCGAGAGCGCGTGCCCGGTGGCCTAGGTCCGTCGTGCCTCCTGGGCGGATTTATCGGCAGCGAACATGCACACGCCAACCGACCAGCGTCCGGACGATGATCGCCGTCGGTCCGTCTACCCAACCCACTGGTATACACCGCGGAGCCCGCGCTCCCGCCTCCAATGCCGCCCCGGTCCCCGATCCCCGCGCACCCGCGCCCGAACGCAACCAATCAAGCCCCCTCGCCCACCTGCATCCTCACGCTCCCCGGGTCCAACCCCGCCGGCACCTCCTCGAACAGCACCACCTCGGCCCCGCCCTGCACCCACGCCCGCGGCACGTACAGCAGCCCCTGCGACTCCTGCCCCCGCCCGCGGGCGCACTTCCACGGGTCGAAGGGGCCGCGGTAGTCGCACGCCGGCCCGGGCTTCGTGGCGGCCTGCGCGTCGGGGGTGGGCGGGAGGTCGTACCCGTGCGCCGCGCGCCAGGCCAGCCGTTCGCGCTCCCCGAGCGGTTGGGCGGGCACGGCGAACGACGAGGCGCTCGTGGCGTTCCAGTAGCGCCCCAGGGGGTGGCCGTTGATCCACGCGAAGCCCTTGCCCATGTCCGAGAGGTCCAGGAAGACGGGTGCGTCGGCGGGCTTGGCGGGCAGGGGCGGGAAGGAGAGGCGGAACCAGGCGGGGGGGTGGCCGGGGATGTAGGGCGTGCGGTGAGGGAGCCAGGGGTTGAAGGTGCGGTTGGCGTGGGCGCCCGCGAGGATGGGGTACTTGGCGGGGTCGTAGAACTGTTGGTGGAGAATCCGGGAGGTCAGCGAGGGGACAGGACGACATCCCAGAGCACCACCAACCTGCATCGCCTCCCCGTAGAGCCCCGCGTAGACCTTCCACTCCATCCCACCCACGTCCACCCCGTCGACCTCCACCTTGCCCGTGATCCCCTTTGCCACCTCCTCCAGCCTGGCCCCGTAGTTGTCCAGCCCGACCGTGCAGGTGAGCACCCCCACATCGGCCGGCACGTCCGACGGCGGCCGCGGCTCGGGGGGTACCGGCACCGGATCGTCGCCTTCCTGCCGCCTCGCCAGCGCCGCCGGACCGTACACATGGCACCGGCACGCGAGGTTGCCCCCGCCCGAACACCCGCCGCAGGTCCCGTTGGCCACGTAGACGTAGCCCAGCTCGGCCACCCCCGTGAGGGTGATCTCGAAGCGGAGCCCGCGCCGCTCGCCCGCGGGCGGGGTGTAGAGCAGCCGGTGGAGCTGGTAGTCGCTCGCGTCGAGGGTGTTGCGCACCTGCTCCGCGTTGCGGATCGTGCGCGAGCGCGGCTTGCGCGGGTCGGGGGGGTAGCCCTCGGGCAGGCCGACCACCGGCTCGGGGGCGGAGAACACCGCCGAGGGGGTGCGCTTCGCCGGCGGCGGGGGTTTCTTGTCGGCCTTTTCCTTGGCGTCCGAGCTGTCGTACCGCACCGTCCACGGGCCCTTGGCCGCGCGGGTCAGGACGACCACGCTCCACGCCTTGAGGTTGACCTTGACCCCGCGCCACTCGACCTCGGCCTGCCCGTCCGCCGCGATGTTGGACAGGAACGCGACCTGCCCCGTCTGCGACTCCTCGGCCGGGTCCCCGAACACGTGCACCTCGAGCCAGTTCCCGTAAACCTCCTTGCCGTGCCCTTGCGCGCTGAGCAGAACGATCTCCCCCTTGGGCGACGCCGGAGGGGACCACAGAAGCGCGGGCGCGTGCGCCTGCACGAGGCGGTGCAGCGCGGCCAGGTGCGCGTGCTTGGGGACCGCGGGGAGGTGCGCGGTCTCGCGGATGGGGGCGTCGTAGTCGTACGATGAAGTGATGAGGGGGCCGCCGGCGGTGCGGCCAAAGTTGGTGCCGCCGTAGTACATCTGGTTCGCGGGCGGGAAGATGAGGGGCGGGAAGATCAGCAAAGGCGCGTTCGCGCGGATCGGGCGACCCACGTAGTAGTTGATCCCCGCGCCGCCGTAGGCGAACCACCTGGCGACCGCAAAGGCGAGGTCCTCGGCGGGGCGGACGGGCTTGGGCTCGCCCCACTTCTGGAACCAGCCGGACCAGGCCTCGGTCCAGATGGGAGGCTGGTGCGGGTGCCGCGCACGGTGGCCGTTGATCCACTGCGGGACGGTCGCGGTGAGCGGGCTCCGGAACGGCAAGGCAGACGCAGTACCTGGTCGCAATAGAATCCGTTGCTGTGCGATGACGTAGAGCACGTAGTCAGAACCTCGTGAGATTCCGACGAGCCCGGCCGCCACCCACCAGGTGTTCATCACGTCCTCCCTGTTGTCCTGCGCGCACATGAACCACGGCAGCTCCGGCACCATCTCCCTCCCCGTCGCGGCGCACCAGTCCGCGTACTTCCGCCCCGCCTCGCCGTTGAAGTCCTCCAGCCACCCGTACTCGTTCTCGATCTGCAGCAGCACCACCGGCCCCCCGCCGCGCTCGGTGCGCAGGAACGGCCTTGCGACCGCCAGCGCGGCCTCCATGAAGGTGCGCGACTCGCTCATCCACGCCTTGTTGTAGGTCCTGAACTGCACCCCGTCGGGGAACAGCTTCCGCGACAGCAGCCAAGCCGGGATGCCGCCGTAGTTCCACTCCCCGCAGATGTACGGCCCGAGCCGGAGGACGACGTACAGGCCTTCCTCCTGGGCGGTGCGGAGGAAGCCCGCGAGGTCGCGGTTGCCGGTGCGCCAGTCGTACTCGCGGTAGGACGGCTCGTGGAGGTTCCAGAAGACGAGGGTCTCGATGCAGTTGAGGCCGCCCTGGAAAGGTGCACGGCGGCGGGTGAGCTCCCTGGGAGGGCGTGGCACTCGCGGCTGCCGCCCACCTCCTTGGCGGCCTTCATGATGCCCCGCCACTCGGACTCGTGGCTGCGCGGGTAGTGCACGGCGCCGCAGATGAGGATGACGCGTTCGCCGTCGATGAAGAGGGAGCGGCCGTCGTAGGCCACTGGCGCAGTGGAGAGGTTGTGCCCCGGCGGGAACCACGGGCCGGCGGGCACCCCCGGGTCTGCAGATGCGTTGCAGATGTAAATGAGGGAAGTTGATGATTTTTGGAGAGGAAATCACGAGAAAGATCGGTCAACCGACGCGTCTCCCTGTGCAGGAACCGCGAACGCACCTCCCGGCGAAGTCCCGCCGCCGCCTCCACCCGACCCGCCGCCGCCGGCCACGGCGCCGAGCCTGAGTGCCAGCAGCAGCAGCAGCACGGTGAGCACCACGCCGGTCGCCCACAGCACCAGTTTGACGATCTGCCACGCCGACGCGGGGCGCTTCTCGGGGAGCACCGGGGCACTCAGTGAAGAGGAGGACGGCCTCCGCACGCGCGCCGGCGCGGTCGCGTGGTTTTTGCGCAGCAGCGGGCGTCTTTCCGGCGCCTCGTCCTCCGAAGCGGAATCGCCGGCGAACGTCACGACGGGCGCGGGCCGCGCCGCGGAGGGCGCCGCCGCGCCGCCGGCCGCCGCCGCGGGCGACACGCTGACGTCCATTCCGAGCGAGAGAGGCGGCTGGGAAAGGCGGCGGGCGCGTTGAGTGCGCCGTTCGTCGGCGAGGCGGGGAGTTGGCCGGCCGGGATCGCGCGATCGAGCAACTCCATGAACGCTCGGGTTCCTCCCCGCCCGGACCTGTGGCCGCCGGATGCGGGATGCCGGAGTTTCGAATCATAGTAAGTCATTCATCAACAGCTACCTTGCGCCTCGGATAACTTTCATTGCCCATCCCTGGTCTCCATATACACTCGCAAATAGTCGATATGTGACGCCCGCCCCAAAAAGATCACTCGAACGACTCTGGCTCGAGGTCGTGGAACAGGAACACCACCGAACGCGGCCCCGCCGGGTACTCCTTCCCGGTGAACGGCCTCGCCGCCTCAAAGTCCACAATGTCCTCCCCGGTCGGCAGGAACGTGTCGAACCACAGCTTCCACGGCCTGTCCGCCGGCGCCGGCGGCAGCTCAAAATCAAGCTGCTCCCAGAACGAGTTGAAGATCATGTACGCGTTGAACCCGCCCGTGCGGGTCAGCAGCTCGAGCGCCACGGCGCGCGAGGACTGCGACCAGTCCGGCTGGTTGAGCTCCACCCCGTGCCACGTGATCTTGGCCCGCGACATGAGGTCCGACAGCGTCATCCGCCTGCGCTCGTGCTCCACGGTGCGCGTGACCCGCCGCTTGATCAGCAGCTTGGTGAACCGCAGCACGTCCGGGTGCCTCGCCAGGTCGTCCCAGTCGAACCACGACAGCTCGTTGTCCATGGCGTAGCAATTGTTGTTGCCCTTCTGCGTGTGCCGCACCTCGTCGCCCATGTAGATCATCGGCAGGCCGATGGCCATGATGGTCACGGCGAGGAAGTTCTTGACCTGCCTGTTGCGCAGGGCCTCGATCTTGGGGTCGTCCGTGGGGCCCTCCACGCCGCAGTTCCACGACTTGTTGTCGTCCGACCCGTCCCTGTTGTCCTCGCCGTTGGCTTCGTTGTGCTTGTTGTCGTACGTGACCACGTCGTTGAGCGTGAACCCGTCGTGGCAGGCGACAAAATTGACGGACTGCTCCGGCTCGCGGTTCTCGTGCGCGTAGATCTCGACGCTGCCAAGCAGCCGGTCCGCGAAGCGCTGCACGGCCCCGGGCATGCCGCGGAAAAAGTCGCGCGCTTCGTCCCGGAATCTGCACGCGCGGGGAGGGGACGATCAGGACCCCACGGCACCGCATTTGCCGCACGCCGGCCCACCTCCCGTTCCACTCGCGCCAGTAGTCCCCCACGAACGAGCCGACCTGATACAGCCCCCCCGCGTCCCACGCCTCGGCAATCAGCTTGGTCCCCGCCAGCTCCGGGCACGTCTCGATGTCCCACAGCACCGGCGGGTTGTCGACCGGGTGGCCGCACTCGTCCCTCGTCAGGATCGATGCCAGGTCGAACCTGAAACCGTCCACGTGCAGCTCCTTGACCCAGTACACGAGCGAGTCGACGATCAGCCGCCGCGCGATGGCGTTGTTGCCGCTGAAGGTGTTTCCGCAGCCCGAGTAGTTGGTGTGGCTGCCCTCGGGCGAGAGGATGTAGTAGGCGGCCTGGTCGATGCCGCGGAAGGACAGGAAGGGGCCGTCGTCGCCGCCCTCGGCGGTGTGGTTGAACACCACGTCCAGGATGACCTCGATGCCGGCCTTGTGCAGCGCCTTGACGAGGTCGCGGAACTCGTCCACCGCGCCGCCGGGCGATTTGTCGGCGGCGAAGAGCGGGTGCGGGGCAAAGAACCCGATGCTCTGGTATCCCCAGTAGTTGACCCCTCTGGGCGCGGCCTTGGGGTCGAACGCGTGCACGGGGAGCAGCTCGACGGCCGTCACGCCCAGCTCGCGGAGGTACGGGACCTTCTCGATCATCCCGCGGTACGTCCCCCGCAGCTCCTCGGCGACGCCCGAGTTGGGGTTCTTGGTGAAGCCCGCGGCGTGCATCTCGTAGATGACCGTCTGCGCGGCCGGGGTGCGCGGGAACGCGTCGTCGCCCCAGTCGTACCCCGACACGTCGACCACGACCGACTTCATCGCCGCCGCGGCATTGTCCGCGTCCCCCGTCGCGAGCTTGGGGTCGTACGAGTCCGGGATGTGGACGCCCCGCCCGTACGGGTCCAGCAGGATCTTGCTCGGGTTGAACGCGAGCCCGCGCTCGGGGTCGCTCCGGCCGTACACGCGGTATCCGTACAGCTGCCCGTGCTTCACGCCGGGGACAAAGACGTGCCAATAATGGTACGTGCGGTTCTCGTTGGAGTCGAGCTCGATCGTCTCCGTCGGCGCGTCGCCGTCGAACAGGACGAGCTCGACCTTGGTCGCCGACCGCGAAAAGAGCGAGAAGTTGGCGCCGCCGTCGCGCAGCGTCGCGCCGACGGGCGAGGGCGTCCCTTTCTGGGCCATGGCCGGCGTGGAGGGACGCGATGCGCGCCCGGGCGGGGTCCGGGGCGGAGGTTCGCTTGCGGGCGGGGGAGAGCTAGAGCCAGCTCTATCGGCGATCGAGGATCGTCCGCATCCCGGATGGATCGATGATGCGGGATGCTACAATCTTCAAATCCTAGCTCGATAGCGGATGCGGATCCGCGTTGGACTAAGGCTAGCCCACTTGATGACGTCTGCCGCGAACGAGGCAGAGCTTCCCCAGTGCAACTTATCGAAAGCGAGGAACAATGATACTAGTGTACAGGAATCTCGAATGGCAATGTCGCGCGAGCCTCTCTAGGTCTGGGTCTGCGGAACGGCGCGGGCGGTCAGATGCTAGCGGCCTCATTGCGCGACGAACGACTCCCACCCAGCAGAGGATCCCGGAATAGCCGGGCATGCAGAGGCACTTTGCGCCCGAGCAGGTTCCTCCGTTGTAGCAAGGGTTGGAGCCGGAGCAGTCGACGGCCTGGATCGGATGAACGGTCGCGAGGTCAGGCCCGTTGGTGAGGCGGCAGGCACCGGGCGTCGGCCGAACCAACCTCGCAGGTCGGCCCCGTCAGATACTGCGGGCACGCGCAGCTGGCGTAGGTCCCAAAGTCCTGGCATGTGCCCCCGTTCTTGCACGGCTGGTTGGCGCAGACGATCGCTTGCTGCATGGGGCGTCAGCGTGCCCGGATCCGGCCCGGCGTTGCAATCGCAGCGGGCCTACCTCGCACGTGGGGCCGGACCATCCGGTAGAGCACTGGCATCCCATGCCCTGCGCGCAGGTGAGGACCTGGGTGCCGCCGTTCTGGCACTGCGCGGCGTTGCAGGTCTGTTTCGTGCCGTGCCCGGAAGGAGGGCGTCGTCAACTTCGAGGAGTCACAAAAGTGGTCAGGTGAAACACACCTCGCAGTTGGACCCCTCGAACGGCGGGCTGCACAGGCAGGTGCCCGAGCTGCAGGTGCCGCCGTTCTGGCACGGGTTCGATCCGTCGCACGGCGCGGCGTAGGCCCGGTACAGCAGGCGGCGGCCGGCGGGGTAGCGCACGCACGCGACGGTGCCGTCGGGCGCGTCGGGGTAGGCGAATTCGCTGCCCGCCAGAAGCGGGGACGGTGCGGGTCAGACGGTGTTTCCACAAGGCGGATCGCGGGCGGCCCTCGGGGAACCGGGCAACGGGCCCCGGGTATGCTCACCAATAATATTCGTCGGAACACTCCGCGCACGAGCGCTTGAACACCGCGTGCCTGTCCAGAGCAGGGAAGTGAGCCCGACGTGATGACTCGCAAGGCAGTGCAACCGACGGAGCCGGCGACGCCGCGGCCATCGCGGCCGCGAGAAGGACGAGGGCGACGGGCAAGATAGCGCGCGCCATTTCCGGGTGCTTTGGAGGTTCGGACGCGCTCTTCGGAGCGGGTGCGTTGTGACTTGGTTGGTTGAGGATGCGGGCACAGCCTCGGTTCCGAGCCCTGCGTCCCCTTCTGTGACTCACAAACCCGGCGACGGGACGCGGGCCCGTATCGCTGCGCTGGTGTTCCCCACTCCGAGCTTCCGATGTCGCCCGATGCAAGGACTTGTCTCACCGGCCCTCGGCCAAACCCAGCAAAGAGTCATCCGTCGGGCGCGGTTTTCGTTCGCCGTCTGCGCCTCCCCCTCTCACTTTCACACTTGACCCGCCGGCATCGTGTGACACTGGGGATGCCAAGGGGCCTCATTGACTCCTGCACGGTTTCAAGTTCCAGCCGGACTTCGATCGGATTCGGTTTGGACTTGGGGCCACTCGCTTGATGGATGCCGGCCTCGAACGGATGCTTTGGAAGGATGTCCCAGGATCTGAACAACCAATTGGCGGATTGTTAAAGACTAGGAAAGGCAGCGCAGGAATGTCGCGGAGCGTGCTTGCGAAGCGCAACCGGCGTGGTCGCGGTGGTACTGTACGCCGCGCTCTTTAGCTGTCCGGAGTGGAGGGCGTGGCGCCGCTTGAAAGGATCTCTCGGGATCTGCTGCATGATCAAAACAGCGTTGACCGCAGATGAAGGGAGGAAGAAGAGCTCGCCGCCGGGCGCGGGGTGCGCGGTCGGAGCACCGATTGCGGAGGCTGCCTCAGCCAGGTTACAGGAGGCTCCGCGCGGTGGGCACTGAGAGGATCATACAGAATCTTTGGCATGGATTGATTCGTATCTGAATGTCAGGTCAGGAAGAAGATTGCGAACTGGCGAAGCGATGCGGCGGCCGGTCCCTACGCCTCCCGCGATCCCTTGCGGCAGACCCCGAAAACGGGGACCCACCCAGCTCGCCGCCATGCCGCCGCCGAAGCTCAACGAGCCGTTCCCTGCCCTGCCCGAGCTGACGTACATCCGGGGCGCGCCGCCGGCGCCGGGCGGGCCGCTGCTGTGCGAGGCGTGGGCGACGTGGTGCGTTGCCTGCCCACCCGCTCCCGCTTCTTCTGACGCCCAATCTCTCTCCCTCTGTCTCCCTATTCCCTCTCATTCTATCCTGCTTTTGCTTTCGCAGGTGCGCGCCGTGCAAGGCCAACATCCCGCACCTCGAGGCGCTCCACCGCAAGTACCCCGACCTGCGCATCGTCGCCGTCGCCGTGCGCGAGGCCGGCGAGCCCGACGAAATCCAGGAGCGCGTGGAGAAGTTCGTGGCCTCCAAGGGCGACGGCATGACGTACCCCGTGGCAGTCGACGCGCCGCCGGCCGAGGGCGGTGTCGAGGGGCTCTTCGCGGACGCCTTTTTGGCCGCCGGCAAGGCCAGGCTGGGGCTGCCGATGTGCTTCCTGGTCGGGGCGGACGGGCGGACTGCGTTCGTGGGGAAACCGGAACACGTCGATATCGATGGGAGGGTGGGGAAGGTGGTGGACGGGACGTACGTGATCCCGGGGAGCAAGTAGCGCGCGAGAGGGACTCAGGTCGGGCACTAGTGTAGCACCGGTGGACGTGATCTTCTATACCATCGCCTCGAGACGTGCGAACAATACCGCTGCACGTATATTGAAAGGAAAGCGGCCTGCGTCGCCCCCGGAGCGAAGGTCAGATGAAGCCCGACGTTGAGGACCGCAAATCCTGGATTCGATCCTTTCTAGATTGTTCAAAGCATTCAGCAGCATCGCGATGCAATCCGTACAAAGGCACATTCGCAGGGACATCGAGCGGTGGCCGCCGAATTGTTGGGGGTTTTCCCTAAGCGGCAGGATCCTTCGACAATGCTGGAGGATGAACGCCTGCCTCCCCGAGTGGCATCGAGTTACTCAGGTAGTGCGACGCCGGCGGATAGACCAGACCAGACCAGACAGCCCAAGGGTGCGTCGTCCTAGAGAGGTTCCCAAACGTCTCCCCCAGATTCTACGCGCCGTCTCGGTCTGCTGCCATGGCCGCGCCGCTGGCCACCGCCGCCTCCGCCGCCGTCGGCGCGGCCTTTGCGTGGTCCGTCTTCTGGGCGACGAGCAGCTGCGTCAACTACATGACCAAGTCGCGCGCCGAGGTCGTCAAGGGCATCGGCGAGGTCACCCTCCCAAACGACGCGAACCTGCACAAGTGAACGGGGCGGGGAGGGGCGGGGCGGGACCCTCTTTGGTGCGTTGGAATCGTTCTGCTGGGACTTCCGGGTCTTGCCAAGGGCTTTGGATCTGTTGTGGTTGGGGAACAGTGCTCGTTGATGTATGTCTCGGAAACGGTTCGCCCTGGGGGGCGAGCCGGGCCGCGAGATCCTACCACTCCTTCGTTGACGCTCCTAGACCCGCGAGAATTGCGGTCAGGGTGTCGCAACAGCGCCGTGTGGCCGCGCGCACCCCTAGGCCAGACCCCGCACGAAAACTGTGCCCCTACCGGGAACATACCGAAATCAATGGATCCCCCAGGAAACTCACCGCATAGTACCGTAACACATGATGAAACATGTCAGCGTCGCAACACGGTGCAGAGGTCGACGACTGAAGCCTCAACCTCGCTGGGCATCCCTCCTCCGTCGCCTGCTCTGCCGGGCGCCGCCCGGGACCTGCCGGCCCCGTCCGTGCTGCAGTGCTGCGAGAGGGCACTTTGCCAAGCAGCCTGATATTAGGTTGCGGCGTGCGAATCGTCGACGATGCCGCCCGGCGGACCCGATCCCCGGCCAGAGAAACTCCGCCGGCCACAGGCTGGTGGCCGGCTTGGCGTTGCTGACAGCGCGCGCGGAAACTGATCGGCAGCGGCCAGCGGCCAGCTGCAGTCGCGTGCCGGGGGAGATAGCTAGGTAGGTCTTGTTGTTTCTCGACCGTCCGGATCTGAGCAAAACGCCGATGCGCCGGGCGGCTTCCGGGTGGCGGACCCATTTCGGGTGTGATCGGCGGGCGGGAACCGCGCGACGACCGCTTGCCGCTCGCACCGCGAAGTGCAACGGGGCAACAGCTATTGCAAAAGTAGACATGAAGTGATGCACTAGCAGGCCGACGGCCGGGTTTTTCCTCCGCTGCTGCGCCAAGATGTGAGGGACCATTGAGTAGGGATGGGACCTGCCGCCGCTATACGGCCATCGTCAGACCCCGATCGTCAGGACCCTGGCGGGGCGATTAACGCGACACGCAAGACATTGGATCGACAACTGCCGGCATTGCTGATCTCCGCCATGCCGCGCCCCTCCGCCCTCCTCCTTGCCCTCGCGTTGTTCGCCCTCGCAGGCGCCTGCGCCGCCGCCCCGGCCCCGGCCCCGCAAAAGGTGTTCGCGCGCTCCTGCGTGTATTGCCCTACCGGCAACTTCTGGTGGCTCCCCCGGCTCCGCACGCTCCCGGTGCAGAGACTGATCCGCCGCGGCGGTCCCCGCACCAGCGAGTTCGGCTACCCAGGCACCCCCGACGGATACGTCGCCTGCGTCAAGGTCGAAGCCAACGCCCGGGAGCTCTACCGGCGGTACGGCGGTGAGTCGCGGCCGTCGTGACACGGCCGAGAGCGCGGGATGATCGCCGCTCCGTACCGGAAGTGCCGGCCGACACGTCGTACACGGACTGTGCCGCCGAAGCCACATGCTCCATCGGAGCCAACCAGGAAAGGACCACCGCAACGTCGCTCGCGGACTGCCGCAGTCTGTGCGACGCCAAGGCGGGCTGCACCATCGCCAACTACAGGCCCAACGGTTCCCGCTGCACCCTCCACGACTCGTGCAGCTCCTGGACGACCATCGCCGCTGCCACCACTTCGGTCAAAGGTGCCTCAACGTGTCCTGCGTAGTTCTCCGCGGTCACCTGCCGACACGGGTCCGGGCCAGGGGTGGAAGTCCCTCTGATCTGAGCCGGCCGGGACGGGGCGGGCTGGGGAGGACGTTGGATTTGGTTCAAGAGTAGTATTTGCATGTTTCGTATTGGCAGACAAAATGTGTACGAGCCCTTTTGGGCATCGGCGGCCTTCGCTGATTCTGTCCCAATGAGAGTATCGAGGCACGGTGAATGCACGTCAGAGAGTCAGAGCTCCATCCTCCAGCGAGGTGGCAGATCCTGCTAATGAGACGTTAACCCAGGGGAGGACTCCCGAAGCATTGAGCTGCTATGGGCCCGGGGAGGTCCGGGGCGTGCAATCGAAGGTGAGCGACGCCCGGCCGGCGGCGCGGCAGCCCACGCGTCGCAAGCGCTCGCCGAACACGCTATGGCGAACGCGATGTCGGCCGTGACGCCGGACGCCGGCGCGCAGCAGGAGCTCGGTACGTTTTGCTCAGTGGCCGGCGGGCTCCCGGAGCGCCCCGTCGCGCTCGGCCGCCGCAATGCCCGCGTGCGACGGAGATCTGACCGCGTCGTTCTCCCCGCCCACCGTTCCCTACTGGACTCCATTTCCTCTAATCTCCCCCATTTGATTTAATTCGCATATTCTTTCCGCGTTCAGCTCTCCTCGAGAGCGCCGAGCTGAAGCTCGCGCTGACCCCGACGGCAGACCTCGCGGGGCCGCTGGCCGCCTTCCTCCCGGCCATCCTGCTCAAGCTGGACTCGTCGGCGCCCGTCCGCCAGAAGGCCCTCGAAGTGCTGGGCTCGCTGGCAAAGAGGGCGAGGTCGGAGGCCTCCCTGAAGGTGCCCGTGGAGGGCATCCTGGACCTGTGGGGCGACCTCGCCAAGGCACCCAAGACCGGGCCGCCGTCGGACCTGTTGCGGACCATGGGCATGGTCTTTGTGGACATTGGCGTCGGCAGGCTGGACAAGGACGCGCAGAGCAGGCTGGTGCCGCTGCTGGTCCGCGGAATCGGGGAGGGCAGGGGCGCGTGGAAGATGGCCGCGTTCGGCGTGTTTCTCTCGGTGGGCCACCGCCATTCCCCGTGATCTCGACCCTGCTGACCCTCATTATGTCATTCCGTGCGCCATTTTGGTGTAGCTCCTCCCGACGTACGCCCCGCCGACCTCGCTGACCCCTCCCGCCTCGGCCGCGCCGGCGTTCGCCGAGCCCGACGCGCTGTTCGTTTGCCAGCGCCTCGCCCATCTTCTCCTGTACCACCCGCCGCCGCCGCCCAAGCCCAAGGCCAACCAAACCCAGGCCGAGCTGCTCGCCTCGCGGGGCGCCCCGGAACCGGCCCCGGACCCCCTCACTCCCCAGCCGGGCCTGTCCCAGCCCGAGCTGCTGTTCCTCCTCGGCACGCCCTCGGGCGCCGAGGGCTCGCGGACCTACAAGAACCTCACCCCGGGCGGCCCGCTCCACGCCGCGCAGCTGGGGACCACCAAGGCCGCCGCGGTCAGGCTTCTCGCGTCGTCGCTGGCCTTTCCGGACCAGAAGCTGCTGACGAAGGAGCGCTACTGGTGCTTCCTGGTCGCCTCGGTCGACGGCATCTCGGAGGTCGCGTCGCGGGGCGAGGACGGGATGAAGAAGATTGGGCGGGCGGACCTCGAGGCCGCGGACGCCGTGGCATACTACTACGGCCTCTACTTCCTGGGCTCGCAGCAGGACAAGGCGTCCGCCGCCGAGCGAGCGACACCTCTGCCGCCGCAGCTTAAAGCCAAGCTGCTGCAGCTCCTCTCGCGCTCGGTGCTGGCGGCCAACACCTTCCCGCAGCTGCTCCAGGCCTCGTTCGACGCCCTCTTTGCGTCGACGGACGCCAAGCTCCGCCTGGAAGGGATGCGCTTCGCCGTGTGGTGCCTCCGCGCGGCCAAGCTCAAGCCCGCAGGCGGCTGGCTCGACGACCGCGTCGGGGGCGTCCTTCTGGGCGGCTTCACCAAGGTCGCCGAGGAGCCGCAGGACGACGCCACGGGGAGCAAGGACGCCGCCACCCGCGCTGCCCTCGTGTCGCTCGCCTACGACGCCGCCGGCCTGCTCTGCTCCCGCATTCCCGCCCTCTTCTCCACCACCCCCGCCGGCCTTGCCCTCCCCCCGCGCCTCCTCGCCCGCCTCTCTGCCCCCGAAACCCCTGCCGCGGAACGCCAATCCGTGCTGGACCTCCTCTCCGTCCTCGCTCCCGCCTATTCCTGCCTCCCCGCCGCGCAGCTCGCCGCGCTGCGCGGGCCGATCCTCGCCGCCGCCGCCTCCGAGGCGCACCAGGCCCGCTTCGCGGCGGCCAAGTACGCCGCGCGGCTGTACCCCCCGGAAGACGCCTGGGCACGGGTGCGGTGCCTCGTGGCGGCCACCGACGCGCGCCCCGAGATCAGGGAGGAGGGGATGGCCGGCCTGCCTGAAGCTCGGGAAGCGCGGGTTGCCGACGCTGAGGGGGTTCCTGGTGGAGCTGAACGACGCCAAGTCCGGCCCCGGGGCGCGAGGCAAGACGGTTGGCGGGTGGACCGTGGAGCTCTACGCAGCCGCCGCGGATTGGGGCCGTTGCCTGGTGCTGCACCTTGGTGCGCCGGGCAAGGCGACGGCCGAGTACCCGAGCCTGGAGGCGGACGATCCGGCGCCGGATGCGGAAGTCGGCAAGGCCGCGGGCAAGTGGCTCGCCGGGGCGCTCGAGGGCGAGGAGGCAGAGGGGGTGAGGGGGTACATTTCGCTGCTGGAGGGGCCCATGCTCTCGCGGACGGCGGACGAGCCGTTGCAAGCTACCTGCGCGGCCGTGCTGCTGGAGATGACGGCACTGGGTGGGAAGGGGATCAGGGACGAGGTGGAGAAGGCGGCGGGATCGGCGGCGGACTGGTTGATGGTAGGTTGGGGCGTCTTGGCGTCACGCAGCTTCGCTGACATGTGCTGCTCGCCACGTCCTTGTAGCCGTTCCTGCAATCGACACGGATACAACTCCGCACCTCGGCCGCGCACCTCCTCGGCCTGCTCGCCTCCGGACTCCCTCCCGAACCCCTCTCGGGCCTGCTTCGCGGCCTGGTCGACACCGCCCGCACCCCGGCCGAGGACAAGACAGTCACCCCCGAGCACCGCCACGGCGCGCTGCTCGCCGCCTCGTACCTCTACTCCCGGACGGCGTACCGCGGCGCCGCGGCGAACGTGCCGGCGGAGCTTGTCGCGCAGCTTTCGGGCGCGGCGGTGGCGGGGCTCGATGCGTCGGGGACGGGTGCGGGGATGCTTCAGGGTGGAAGCGTGGCGGCTGTGGCGGAGCTGGGGCGCTACGTGCCGCTGCCCGTCGGAGGGGGCGATGCGATGGAGGTCGATGGGGAGGAGGGCAAGCGGGAGGAACCGGCGGCTGAGGTGGCGAAGGACGCAGACGGAGCGGCTTCTGCGGCGCCCAACGGCGACAGTGCCACTCCGACGGCGGCCAAGGAGAACGGCACGCCGCCCAAGCCCAAGACGCCGCGCGAGGAGGTCGTGCACAAGCTCGCCGAAGTCGTGCGCAAGGCCAAGGAGCCGCGGCTTCAGGAGACCGCCGTTGCTGCCCTCGCCGACCTCACCCTCGGCGATCCCTCTCTATCAAGCCGCGTCCTCGACTTCTTCTACTCCCTCGCCACGCTGTTCCCGAAGCAGGTCGAGTCGCAGTTCGCCGTCGGCGAGGGGATCGCCGCCGTCGCGGGCGGGTGGTCCTCGAGCACTGCTGCGCGGCACCTCGACCTCCCAGACGTCGCCTTCCCCCCTCCGGACCGGACGGCTCGCGACCCGGCGCTGCTTGACGGCATCTTCGCCAGCCTCGAGGGGATCATGAGCAAGGGCGGGGCGGCTGCGCGCAGGGCAGTGTGCGTGTGGCTGCTGGCGGTCGTGAGGCATTGCTCGGGGATGCCCGAGTTTGGCAAGCGGATGCCACGGCTCTACTCGGCGTTCAGGAGCCTTCTCACTGATCGGGACGGTGGGTGACTTTTCACGCCAATGCAGCTACGAGCTGTAACGAAATGGTTCGCCTTCACCCACAGAGTTCACGCAAGAGGTCGCTTCCAAGGGCATCGGCCTGGTCTACGAGCTCGCGGACAAGGACACCCGCTCCGAGCTCGTCCGCGGGCTCATGGGGACCCTCGTCGACACCAAGAAGCGGGTCGCAGGCGAAGGCGGCACTCTCACGGGCGACACGCAACTTTTCGAGACCAGCCTGGGGTCAGCGCCGGGCGACTCGGGCGGCGCAATCTCGACATACCAGTCCGTGCTGTCTCTGGCCGCGGATTTGAACAATCCTGAGCTCGTGTATCGCTTTATGGAAAGTACCTTCTTCCGCACTCTTGATTGGTTGACTAACGAACTGTCCCTCACCAGAATCTCGCCTCACACAACGCCATCTGGTCTTCGCGGCGCGGAGCGTCGATGGGCATCGCCTCCATCATGGCCGCCGCCGAGGAGGAGCTCTCGCAGTACCTCCCCACGCTCGTGCCCAAGCTCTTCCGCTACCGCTTCGACGCCAATCCCAAGGTCGCCGAGGCGATGCAGAACATCTGGCGTGCCCTGGTCAAGGAGCCGCAGAAGGCCGTCGACGCGCACTTTGACGCCATCGCGCGGGATCTGCTCGCGGGGATGGGCGACCGCCTGTGGCGCACCCGCGAGGCGAGCTGCTCAGCCATGGCCGAGCTCATGAACGGGCGCTCGATCGAGCAGCTTCAGCCGTACCTGGACGAGGTCTGGACCATGTGCTTCCGGTGCCTGGACGACATCAAGGAGACCGTGCGGACCGCGGCGCTGTCGACCTGCAAGACCCTCACGAGCGTGACGGTCAAGTTCGCGGACCCGACCGTGTCGAGCCCCAAGGACGGCCAGAAGATCATGGACATCGTGCTGCCCTTCATGCTGCACAAGGGGCTCACCAACATGGCCAAGGACGTGCGGTCGTTCGCGCTGCAGACGATCATGAAGCTCTGCAAGAAGGGCGCCGTCCTGCTCCGGCCGCACGTTGCCGACCTCGTCACGGTCCTGCTCGAGTCGCTCTCGGACCTCGAGCCGCAGATGATGAACTACCTCGCCCTCAACGCGGACAAGTACGGCGTCACGCAGGACCAGCTGGACAGCTCCCGCCTGAGCGCGACCAAGGGCTCGCCCGTCATGCAGGCCCTCGAGGGCGCCGTCGACCACGTCGACGGGACCAACATCGGCGCCATCCTCCCCAAGCTCGCCCAGATCGCGCGCAAGGGCGTCGGCCTGCCCACCAAGGCCGGGTGCGCGCGGTTCATCGTCACCCTGGTCGTGCGGCACCCCTCGCTGATCCAGCCCGCCGACGCGGACTCGCTGCTCCGTGCGGTGCTTGCGGGCATGGTCTCCGACCGCAACCCGACCCTCCGCAAGGCCTACGCCGTGAGCATCGGGTACCTCGGCTCGGCATGCTCCCCCGCCGCGCTGGGCAAGCTCGTCGAGGACCTCAGGGGCATGTACGCCGGCCCCGCCGCCGGGGAGGACCCCGACGCCGGGCTGGTGCCCGCCTTTGCCATGCGCGAGCTCTCGCGGCACTCCTCGGACGCGTTCAAGTCGCGCTGCCTGGACGTCGCGCTGCCGCTGGCGTACTACGGGATGCACGACCCCAACGAGGAGGTGGCGGGGGCGTGGAAGGACGTGTGGGAGGACAACACGGCGGGGGCGTCGTCGGCGCTGCGGATGTACCTGGCCGAGACGGTGGGGCTCCTCGGGGGCCTGGTGGGGGGAAGCGCGAGCTGGGGGGTCAAGAGGCAGGCGGGGGAGACGGTGCGGGATCTGGCAAAGGCGCTGGCGGGGTCGTCGGGGAACCCGCTGGGGCAGCACGTCGACGGGCTGGTCAAGGTGATGACGGACGCGATCGCGGGCCGGACGTGGGACGGCAAGGAGGCCGTGCTCGAGGGCCTGGTCGGGGTCGTGGTGGCGGGCAAGGAATCGTTTGCCGGGCCCGGGGGCGATGCCAAGCTCGACGCCATCTTCAAGGTGCTCGTGCGCGAGGCCAAGAAGAACAACAGGCCATACCGCCGCCTGGCCATCGAGCAGTGGGGGAACTTTCTCGAGGCCTTCCCGGGGCGGGACTGGTACGCCGCCGTGCGCGAGGTGTCGTTCGACGCGGCCAAGGACGCGGGGGACGACGAGGACGACGACGAGGACGTGCAGATGAAGGACGCGAGGGGGGAGCCCATTTCGGGCAAGCGGGTGTCGCCTCTCTCGCTGCTCATCCGCGCGGCGTCGTACAAAGCGCTTGTCAAGGCCTTTCCCGCCATGGTTGCGCCGCCGGATAAGGCCAAAGGGACCGCCAACGGGGCCGCGTTCGTGCCCGCGGGCACGGCCAAGGCGACGCAGGAGGAGCACGCCAAGGAGCTGGCCGGGCTGCTCGCCGACAGCCTCGACGAGCTGCAGCCGTGGAACCTTCGGCAGGCGGTGCTGCAGTCCCTCGAGATCTTCCTGCCCAAGCTCGACCTGGCGACTTGCAACGACGGGATGCGGGTGATGGACCCCGCGTCTGCGCTGCGCCTCGCGCGGGGACTGCTGCGCGCGCTGGCGGACTACAAGTACTCGGCGGTACGGGAGAACGCACTGCGCTGCCTCGGGCAGCTGTTCGGTGCGATCAAGGGCACCCCTGCGATGGATGCCGCGTGGAAGAAGGCGGTGGTGTCGGAGCTGGAGGTTCTGGCGCCGCGGGAGGGGCTGCAGTCGATCAAAGCGAAGGAGGTGGAGTTGCGGAAGGAGATCGAGGCGGCCATGGTCGATTGAATGAGTGTAGTGTACGAGGATGGCGCAAGGGAACGCGGCGGCGTCTCCAGGCTGATGGGAATTGCTTTCAAGGATGACAAAGCGATCGGAGGCAGGATGGTGCAAGGGAACGCGGCGTCTCCAGGTTCCGCAACGTCTCCCCCTGCCCGCGCCCCCCATCCTCCCGTCGTTCCGCCTCCTCCGCGTTCCCCCATCAAGCCGCCGCCATGTCGAAGCAGCTCGTGCCCGCTAACAGCTTCACCGAGGCCCGGTACACGCCGCCCAAGGCCGGCACGCCGACCAACAAGGCCGACGTGCGGCCGTTCTTCCAGTACTTCAACGTGGGAATTGCGACGGTGTTGCCGGACGCGTGCTCCGAGTCTGACCCGTGCCGGGGAGACAGATGCTGCAGACGCACACGACGATGATGGCCGTCGCCGCCGTGCTCGACCGCGTCGGCGTGTTCCGCGCCATGCGGCACAAGGGCCCCGTCTCGTGCGAGGAGATCGCCACCGAGACGGGCCTGCAGGTGCGTTGCCCTCTACCGCAACCCGGGAATCACGACCTCACTCGGGTGCCTCCCAAACACAGGTCCGCTACCTCAAGGAGTCCCTCGCCGCCATGGCCGCCTCGGGCTTCGTGCTGTACCACCCCCACCCCGACCCGCAGTCTCTGGACCTGGGCAAGTTCGAGCTGCCCGAGGAGCACGCGCTGATCCTGTGCGACAACTACGAGGCCCAGGAGACGCCGCACCCGCTGTTCTTTGCCGGGCAGCTGGAGAACCTGGCGGCGTACTGGAGCGTCGTACCGGGCGTGGCCAAGGCGTTCAAGGAGGGGGGCGGGGTGGCGTTCAAGGATTTCGGGCCTGAAGTTGTGAGGGGCATGGCCAGGACGCACGCCGGGCAGCACGGTGGGTAGTCACACGGACTAGGCGCGTGCTGCGACTGACGCCGATGGTCCTTGCCCGCCTCCCACAGCGCTTCTGGTCCGCAAGTGGCTCCCCGCGGTTCCCGGCCTCGTCGCGCAGCTCGAGAAGGGCATCCGCGTCCTCGACGTCGGCTGCGGCGCCGGCTCGGCCGACGTGCTCATGGCCAAGGCCTTCCCCAACTCGCAGTTCGTGTGCGTGGACCTGGACCAGCTCTCGATCGAGCACGCCAAGGCCAACGCGGAGAAGGCGGGGGTGCTGGGGAAGAACATGCACCCCGAGGTGCGGTCGGTGTATGACCTCGGCGAGCGGGACGCGTACGACGTGATCATGACCCTCGTGGGTTGCCCGAACCGGCATGCGGCGGCCGAAATGGACCCACTGACTTCGGCCTTTGTCGGAACAGGACGTCGTGCACGACCTCCCCGACCCCCTCCGCGGCCTCAAGGAGATCATGGCCGCGCTCAAGCCCACGGGCCTGTACATCATGGTCGAGCCCCGCTGCAGCAACCGGCTCGAGGAGAACATCGGCTCCGCGGGGCAGTTCCTGTACTCGGTGTCGTGCATGCACTGCATGACGCAGAGCCTCGCGCAGGGCGGGCTGGGGCTCGGTGCCGGTGGGTCGTCCTCCGGGCAAATGGCGGAGACGTCCTGCTGACGAGGAATGGGGACAGCCTGGGGACCCGCGCGCGCGGAAAAGTTCTGCAGGGACGCCGGCGCCACGAGCTTCGAGGAGTTCCCGGTGCCGAACCCGGGCAACGCCTTCTACGGTGTCAGAAAGGGTGGGTGCCGGGCGCCTGCTGGGTGGGGCCCCGAGCTGAACGCTTTGCCTTCCGCAGGTTCGGGCAGGCTTTGAGGCAGCCGCTCGTTTGCGCGTGTTGGGAGCGGGACCGCGATCCGGTACCATGTGACGTGTTGAAAATACAAGATCGCCGCCAGTGTACATCTCGATCCCGTCGTCCGGCCGCGCTATTTCCTCTGCGCGGCGTTGAGCACCGACCCCGTGACCAGCGCCGCGCCGACGCCTCCCTTGCCCCCCAACGCTGCGATCGGTGTCGTGGTTCAACAGACCCGCGACGGCGCGCCCGCGACCGGACCCACCGGCGTTCACCAGCGCCCCCTTGGCGATCGTCGCCACAAGCCCCGGTTTCTGCTTCGGCGGCGGGCCCGGGGGCGGCGCGTAGGCCTGCTGCGGGGGCGGGGCGGCGGGGGCGTAGGTTTGCTGCGGGGGCGGAACGGCGACGGGGGGAGGCGGGGCGTACACGGGTTGCGGAGGAGGGGCGACGGGGGCGGGGGGGAGGGGGCCGGTTTCGACTGCGGGGAGGCGGGTCGGATCGGAGGAGGAAGACGGGGTGCGGGGGCGGACCCACCTGCTGCGGTCCTGGGATCGTCCTGCACGGCATAATGAAGGGAAGACGGGATCAGCGTGAGCGGACCTCGATCGGACGGCACCGACCCAGGTCGTGAAGCCGCGCGTGGTGTCGACAAAAAACCAGGCGCCGCTCGCAGGGTCCTGCTGCTGGATCCACCCCGGAGGAAGCGCCGCGGGTACAGGCGCGACCGGAGGGGGCCTGGGAGGCGGAGGGTAGTACGGCTGGGGGGGCGCCTGCTGCTGCTGCTGCTGCTGCTGCTGGGCCGAGGTGGCGACCGCGGCGGTGACGATCCCGGCGGTGACGCTGCCCGTTGCGGCCCCGACGGCGACTGTCCGACCGCACGAGCCCGTCAGATGGATTCGATCCGCGTGCAGCAAAGGGGATGCCCACCGGCCCCCGCGACGGGGTTGTTGACCACCGCCTGCCCCACGCCCGCGGCGACGGCGCCGCCGAGGTGGTTGCCCTGGCTGACGGTGTGCACGCCGGGGGTCTCGTCGACCCGCTTGTCGTGCGACATCTGGTCGACGGCGACGCAGATGGCGAGGATGAGCCTGGTCGGACGGCCGGACGGCCGGACGGCCGGTGAGATGGCTTCTCGGCGGCGGGGTGCAGCGGCCCACCAATCCTCGTAGTCGTCGTTGTCGTCGTCGATGTCGATCACGTAGGTGTCCACCAGGGCCAGCCAGCGCTTGGAAATCTCGGCCACGGTGCGGCCGCCCTGCCCCAGCACCTTGTACTCGTGGTCCAAGATGTTGCCCCTCACCCTGAGCGGCGGCTTGCCCGCCACGTCCACGTCGTACTCGTCCCGCACGAGGTTGATCAGGTCCTTCTTGACCGTCGCGAACGGCGGGCCGTGGGATCTGTACCGCTCGATGTCCATGGTGCGGCGGATGGTCAGGATGCGGGACTGGATCTGGCAGAGGGGGTCGCCGCGGGGGGTCTCGAAGACGAGCGTGTTTGCTGGCAACGAGGATGGACGTGCGAATGATCAGATCATGAGTTACGCTTCGGGCCGACGGGCATGCTCACCCAGGGTGAGAACCTTTCCGTTGATCCGGAACCTGCGTCGTTGGTGGGAGAGGTCAGCCCGGCCGGCGGCCAGCCGCGCAACCCACATTCTCTGTCCCCGCATGTTTTCGATCCAGAAATCGTCCCCGATGGAGATCAGGCTCTGCCGCATCTTTTGGTGCAAGGGGGGACAAGGTGCGGGGAGTGCGCGACGCCGTGTCGTCAGCGAACAACCCCGGGAAGGCCCCGCCCCGCATCGCACCTTGTAGCGCTTGTCATCGATGGCGCGCGGGGCGCGGCGGCCACCACGGAGCATTTTGTTTGTTTGCTGCGGGCGGTTCGTGAGCGTCCGCGGAGTGCGGGGGGATCGGCGACGCGTTCCCGGGCCGCCTGCGCCGCGGCGTCCCCCGCGCGCGAGACTCACGTGGAATGCGGGCGGAATTCGGGTTCAGGGCGTGGCCGCGGCGGACGGCGGAATGGACGCGGGCGGTTGTCGGTGCCGGATGGCTGAGGCGGAGCTTCGGCCTCGCCGGTCACGCCCGGTTTCTGAAAGCCACGCGGGTGGACGTTGCGCAACGAAGAATGTGATAAATGACGCTGCACGGTGCACGGTGCGTGAGCGGCCTGACCTCGTGTTCGACGTATTCAAAACACCGACAGTCGCATCATCCCGATGATCAGCCGGACGATCGCTTTGGCATCCTTCACCACGTGAAGCATTCTCATCAGCACTACACTTCCTGGGCCTTGACGTCCGCATTGCTCTTTCCCGTCACTGCATCCCCGGCCTCCACCTTGACCATGTCCCCCTCCCACCTCTCCTGCGCCTCCACCTCGTCCCGCTCCCTCTTGAGCCAGAAGTACCCCGCCATGAGCGGCACCGACACGGCGTTGAACGCCGCCACGAGCAGCATCGGGCCCATGAGCTTGCCCATGCCGGGGAGACCGGGGAAGGAGGAGGCGCCGTACAGGGCGCCGCCGATGAGGGGGCCGACGATGACTCCGCAGGAAAAGAAGATGTTGAAGATGGAAAACACCTGGCGGGGGGCGGGCGGGGCAAGTCAGAACGGAATCGGACGTCCGGGCGGGACCAGCGCACCTTTGCGGCGGCGCTCTCGGGCACGAGCAGCGCCAGCTCCGGCAGCCCTGGCGCGGTCGCCATGGCGTTCGCCCAGCCGTACACGGCGAGCGCCACGCAGAACCCTGCGTAGTTACCCGGCACGGCGACCAGCGGCGCCGCTACGGCCGAGATGACCAGGCCGGCGTACAGGATCCACTTGCTCCCGAACCTGTCCCTGAGCCAGCCCGAAACAATGGCCCCGATGCAGTTGGGTATCACGAAAGCGAGGAATACCAGCCCGATGGTGGTCGAATTCGCCGCGAACGGCTCGTTGGCGAGGTGCAGCGGTATCACCGCCTCGATCGATCCGATCCCGATCCCGGCGACGGTCACGAGCCAGCACATGATCATCACGCAGGGGTCGGCGCAGAGCTGCCAGAAGGTCGGGTTGGGCGTGCGGAGGACGGTCCAGTTGAGCTTGGTGCGGTGCAGCGTGCGCTCCGGCGGCTCCGAGGGGAGCGGGGAGGAATCGGCGGCCTCGACGGCGGCGGCGATGGCGGCGGTCTGGGCGGGGTCGGCGCGGGCGGTGGTGCCGAAGCCCGTGCGGGAAGCGCGGTCGAGCGTGTGGTCGGGCTCGGCGACGATCAGTCGCAGGAACATGTCCACAGCTATAGCCACAATGTTGAGGATGAAGGGCGCGTAGTACCCTAATTGTTCAAACAGGATGCCGCCGACCACGGGCCCGATCAGCATGCCCACGTTCAACCCCAGGAACACGGTCGACATGGCCCTTCCGAGCTCGTGCGCCGGGAACAGGTCCGAGATAAAGGCAAGGCCGATGGTCCAGATGGCGGCACCGGCGACGCCCTGCAGGAAGCGGGCAAAGTACAGCAGGCCGAGCGAGTTGGCCAGCATGAACATGACGATGGCCAGGAGCTGCACGGCCAGGCCGGCGACCATGGGCCACTTGCGGTTCCTGTAGCGGTCCGAGACCCAGCCGTACACCGGCGACGAGACGAGGATGCCGACGCCGAACAGGGCCACGAGCACGCCGATGAGTGCCGACGAGCCCTTGCCGTCCGAGGTGTCGATGGGGTATCCCAGACGCTCGAAGATGAAGGGCAGCAGCGGTATCACGATCGAGTACACCAGCGTGTCCACGGCCACGGCGGCGGCCACTACGGCGACCGCAAAACTCGGCGAGTGGGCGACCTTGTACATCCACGAGTCAGGGTCCGACGAGATGAAGAGCTCCTTTTTCGGCGGGGGCGGAGTGGCCGCTGCCGCAACGACATCGTTCCCCGAGTCCTGCAACGGCGCCCCGTTCGCAGCGATATTATAGTCAACATGCCCGTTCGAGGGGTTCGGTGGCGGTGCGGCGGCCGGGGATCCGCCCGCGAGGGCGTCCTGCGCAGGGGCAGCGGGCGCTGCGCCGGGCGCGGGAGACGGCGCCTGCGGGTCCGCCGACCCGGCGCCGCCGTTCGCAAGTTCCAAAGACGTCATTTCCGAGGGATGGAGCGGGATCGGGCGCTCCGTTGGGCGGCGATTCGCGGGGTGTTGGTTGACTTCGAGACGGAACGCGGAAACTGTTCGACCGATCCGCCGCGCCATGCCGCGCCATTCCCCACCCCCTCCCCGACCCCGACAAGCTGCAAGTTCGGCACCGGTATGCGAGCCAGGAGGTGCACTAGCCGTCATTGTGTTCGAACTGACGCGATCGCCTGATGGCTCGCTGCGATGTCCTCGGATACGCCTCGATTCGATCGCCGCAAGCCTCATCGCGCATGAGAAGTGCGCAGTAAACCAGTCCTCCGCCCCCGCGGACCCGATCAATCCCTGTCCCAGGTTGCGGACCTCCCGACCCCCCACCCGCACTTCTCCCCCGCCGCCCCCTTCCTCGCCATCGCCTCGTACCGCGCCTTGGCGCCCCCCACGATCCCCGACACGTGGCCCGGCGCCCCGCCCAGCGGCGCCGCCGAGAACCCCGACTTGAGGAAGCACCTGTTCTCGGGATTGAGCGTCCACATGATGCACGGTCCGAACGCCGGGGATCTGTTGCCGAGCGTGTTCCACGGGGTCCCGGTGCGGTTGTCGGACGTGGCAATGGGCTGCTTGGGGTCTGCGACGGCCTGCGGGAAGTCGCGCACGCCGGCCATCGCGTGGCACGCGGTCAGGCACCGCAGGGCGAGCGCGATCCGGGTGCGGTTCGACGAGCCCGGGGCGAGTGACCGCTTCCCCATGGCGCGGATGGCGACGAGCGCCTTCTTCAGGTGCGGCGGCGGGTGCGAGATGTCGAGGACCTCCTGCAGCTTGGCGTCGGCCATCTCCACGTACGCAGCCTCGGTCGTTCCCGGCGGATGCTTGGATAGCGCGAGGAAGTCCATGTCCCCGCGGTTCGTGTCCCACTCGAACCCGCCCTCGAGCTCCGCCAGCTCGCCGTCCTCCTTGGGGTCGTGGAAGATGTGCCACATGTCCGCGTTGGTCACGAAGCCGCCCGCCGAGCCGGGGGAGCGCTGCACCGCCCAGATCGCCTCGTACTTGGCCGGCGGCATGAGGTGGTACACCAGCACGGGGTCGCAAGCGCGGCCGAAAGAGTGCCACATCGTCTGCGGGCCGACGTGCATGCGGCCCGTGATCTCGCCCGGCCAGTCGAGCCGGAACCCGGCGTCATAGAACCTGGTCCCCAGAAGACTCGTCAGCCCAGAACTGGCGAAACCCATGGAGCAACCAACCACATGGCCACCCTCGCGTCCCCCGCCCAGCACGTCTTTGTCTTCTCCTCCGCGGCCTGCACGTACGGCATCCCCCGCAGCATCGCCCCCCTGGAGATCAGTATCCCGGCTGCCGACGCGAACCCGAGCACTTCCTCGCCCGCCTGCCGCGGCTCCCAATGGCACCCCGAAAACAGCATCGCCTTGCCCACGTAGTGCGGCTCCGCCCACGGCATGAAGGTCACCATGTGGTGGTAGATGGCCGGCACGAAGCCGTACGAGTCGTCGTCGAAGAGAAAGTACCACCTCGCGTCCGGGAAGCGGTTCCACATCTCGGCAATGGCGGGGATGAACTTGTCCGCGTCGCGCGCCCAGCCCTCGCGTGTACCGCCCTCACCCCTCTTGCGCAGCCGCCGGCGGCGCTTGTTCTGCCCCAGCCGCTCCTTCTTCCGCTCCTCCTTGCGCGCGTCGGCGTAGGCCTTTGCCAGGTCGTCCGCGCGGGCCTTCGCCCGGTCGAACGCGCCGGCTTCCCACCGGTCCTTGTGGAAGATGCGCATCTTGGCGACGAGCATGGGGTCGGCGTCGGGGTCGGCCGCGTCGGGCTCGGCCTTGGAGTAGATGGCGCCGATGACGTCGCGGGCGCGGTAGGTCCGCCCCCCGACCACCGCCACGAAGTCCTTCACCCCCGTGCCGAGCATGGTGATGCTGGGCCCGTCGGCGTCGTAGAAATCCGAGCCTGCGTAGCGTGGGTCCAGCTCCGAGGCGTTGTACTCGCCTAGCGCGTCGGTCACCAGCATCACGTTGCAGAGCTCCGAGGCGTAGGTCGACAACGCGGGGGGCAGGCGGCGGTGCGCGACGCCGCGGCCGGTCTTGATGGCCACGGCGATGTGGGGGAAGCGGCAGTTCTTCGGGGGAGGGGAGTCTTCGAGCGGGGCCTGGTTGGGCCGGTGCGGCCGACGGGCAGGGGGGAGAGTTGCGTCGCGGGGCGGAGGGGGGGCTGGAGGCGCCGGCTCCTCCTCCGACTCATTCGCCGGCTCCTGCGGCTCATCTTCCGGTGTCCGCTCCGAGCTGTCGCCGGGCACGGCGGGGTTCTCGCGCGCGTCCGCCCCGGTTTCCCTTCCCGAGTCCGGCCCGCCCTCCTCAGCGCCAACAGACACTGAATCCCGCGAATATTGATCAACACGAATGTCGTTTCCCGTGTCTTGGTCCAAACCGGGCCCTGGAGGTGCCTTAACGTCCTCCTTCTGCCCCGCAGACGCGTCCGACCGCTCCCCGGTTTTTCGCCCCGCGTCCTGCTTTCCGTCCGGATCGTCCCCGTCCTCGTCCGCGTCCCGGAACGTCCACAGTCTTTTCCCAGGCGACTGACCGCCCGCAGCGACCTCCTCCCGAGGGACAGCCGGGGCGTCCGCGTCGCGTCGCGAAATGGTCCCGCCCGGGCCCGCAGCGGCCTCTTCCGCCGGCAATGGTGCCCCGCCGCCGCCCCCAAATAAATAGAAGCCCGCAATTACCACCGCGAACGGTAGCAGGAGCCGCAGCAGGGCGCGGAAGCGGAAAGGCATGGCGCCGATGGCGGCCAATGCGATCGCCCATTCCCTTGGAGGGAAGGTAGCCCAGCAGCCCAGTCCATTCCCTCGCACAAGAGCATTCCTAAAGCTGGCCAAGGTACCCCTTCCAACAAATCTGTTTGCCGTCTTTGCCACTGTCATCGATGGATCAGCCATCTCGTCCAGACCACGCAAGGCCGGGGAAGGCCGGGTGTGACCCCCGTCCCCCGCTTGCGCATCCAAACATTCCTCCACCCGTCCCGAATCCCGGCAACGCAACGGGCTTGCTGAGCTCCACAGGGGACAAAAGGACGCCTCGTTGCCTCCTTCGATCCATCATCGCATCGAAACCAACATCAATCATCAGCCAGAGATGTCTCTCATCCCCCCGACCGAAACCAAGCCCGGCGACGCCTCCCCGGCCCCCCAAGCCCCGTTCCCCCCGCAGCAGCACCCCGCCCACCCCGGCTACCAGCAGCCCTGGCCGTACCCATACCCGCCCTCGGCCTACCCTAGCTGGTTCCCCAACGGCGGCGACGTTCAGCCGCACGGCAACGTCCAGCAGCCGCGCAACGTTGTCGTGGCAAACACGGACCGCCGCGACCCCATTTCCCGCGCGCACGAGGCGTGCATCGGAAGCACCAGGACCGCCGTCCACTGCGGAAGGTACCGTCCGCATAGTCGCCCCCGGCCCGGTGCACCCGATGTTGACGATTGTCCCACGCAAGCTGCGGCGCCGACAATCTCCCTCCTCACCACATCCCCCTCCCCGCCGCCATCGTCTCCTCCGCGCTCCTCTTCGCCGTGTGGAAGCCGCTGGCGCTGGCCCCGTGGGTCGCCAGAGGTGTGGGCAGGAAGGGGTGGAGGGAGAGCGTCGAATCGGGCAAGGCGAGCTGCGGCGGATGCGGCGAGAAGCTCAAGGAGGAGCCCAAGGTCGTGGGCAACGTGTGGAAGGGGAACCAGGGGTGGGGGATGGAGTGAAGTTCTAGAAGTCCTCGACCCCGGTGTCGCTGCCGTCCTCCGACCCCTCGGATTCCACGTCGCCTCCGTCCACAGTGCCGTCGTTGCTGCCATCCCCGCTCCCCTCCTCGCTGGTACCTTCCTCGACAGTGCCCTCCTCGTCAGTGCCCTCGCCATCTTCGCTGGATCCTCCTTGGCCGGGAGCTTTCCCGCCCGACTGCGAAAGACGGATCGCCCTCAGCGCCGGCACCTTCTTCTCGACGTCCGTGACGACGGTGGGGTCCAGCTCCGGGAGCGGGGGCACGTCGGGCGCCTCCTTCGTGTTGGGATCCTTGGGAGCCAGAGGGTTGCGGTCGCTGTCCGCGGAGGTCAGCAGGCGTTTGCACTGAGCGTCGACGGGGGCAACCCACGTGAGCGGACCCCTGGCGTTGGCACGGAGGGGGTTGTTGGCCCAATCCGGGGAGAGGACCTTGATGCGGTTCCTGTCCGCAAACTTGGTCTTGTCGGCAAAGGCCCAGTTCACCTTGGCGGGAGGGGCCCTGCGGGGGATGGCATGGGGCTGTGCGGGCGGGGAGTCGGCGCCCAGATCGCGCCGGATGCGGGCGCGACACCCACCACCAGCTCGTCGTTGTCCGCGAGCGCGGATTTCATTCCCATCTGTAGAACCTCGTCGTAATATATACCTGATGCTGGGGATTAGACATAGTCCGACATCATCGGAGTCGCCGGTACGAGACCTTTGCTGGTGAAGAAGGGCAGCTCGAGCAGCTTCATCGCGTCGCACGTCCTGAACGGGGTTTAAACGTTCAGTGCGAGCTTCGAAACACCGGTGCGGACCCACCTCTGGGCCGGGTCGGCCTGGATCATCGCCGAGATGAGCTGCCACGTCTGCTGCTGCGCCTTGGGGTCGTTCACGACGTACTGCTTGAAGTAGGTGTCGTCCGGCACCATGTTCAGGTCTGCATCTATGCCAATATGCGGGAAGGGATGGCCGACTTTCCCTTGCGCTGCCATGGCCGTGAAGAGACTGCGCAATAAAGCAATTGGTCGCACAACCGCCGGAGAGGTCAGCAATGAGACTCTGCGACGAGAGGCGACACCCACTCGTAGATGCTGAGTCCTAGCGCATAGAAGTCTGAGCACTTGCCGTAGGTGAAGCGGGATGCGAATTTGCGGAACTGGTCCCTCGCCAGATCCAAACGCCCCTTCTCCTTGACCAAGATCCAGTTCGTGTACTCCTGATCCCAGTAGGTCCGGTCGTCGGCGAGGATCTTTTCGTTGTACTTCTTGTCCTTCGCGGCCCTGGCCCGGATCCCGTCCAAACGAGCGTACACCGTGGGTCCGAGCATGTTCGAAAAGTAGGCGGACACCTCCTTAGAAAAGTACATCTCGGGCGCGCGGTACATGGCGGCGTCCATCCAGAGCGGGTTGGCCTCGGCTGGCTCCTCGAACGTGTCGATGCTGTACTCCTCGCTGTTCTTCTTCTTCCGCTTGAAGATCACGGCGGTGGACCCCAGGGCGTCCTTCATGATGAGCGTGGGGTCGTCCTTGATCGCGAGGCCAAAGTCCGTGAGGCGCACGTTGCCGTCCTCGCCGATGAGGTAGTTGCCGAGCTTGATGTCGCGGTGGATCTAGTAGGGATGTATGGTGAGCGCCGTCCGAGGTCGCGTGGTGGCCACACCACCCACGTATCCTTTCGAGTGGAAAACGTCCAACGCCACAATCATCTGGGCGACAAGAAGGCGCGACTTGTGCCGTTTGGGGCTCAAGGGGGTGCGAATGCCGCCCTTTGCAAGGACCAAGTTCTCCAGGTTGCCCTCGGCTCTGGTGAGGAACATTTGGCCGGGTATCTGGCGCCGGTCCGCGCTTGAGTCCGGCGTTTCGGGCCACAGCCGAGAGCGCGACTGACCTGCCTCTGGAAGTCGGAAGCCCTCGATCCGAGCCAGTGGACGATGAAGGGTAGGCCGCAAACGTCGGCCATGACGCGGTCTTCCGTGTTGAATTGCTGCGTTTCCTCCCGCCCAGCGCCGGCATTGAGTCGCGGCAGGAGCTCGGTTTTGACCACAACGCTCTTCTTGGGATCGGCCAGGAGAGTGGCGATGGAGACAACGCCCTGGCCACCCCTTGCAATCTCGTTCAGGTTCCATTTGGTGACGTCCAGGAGGTCTGCCCGATAAAGGGACGGTCAGTCCCCCCGGCCGCCGTGCCCCGCGACCGCGGAGGACGCACCGGTCTTCAGGATCTTGACGTCGTTTTGCTTGATGAACTGGCTCCGGAATTGCGGGATCCCGTGCTGCTTTCCCGCACCTGCGATGACCCGGCCCTTGCCGTTGACCACGCGACCGCCTTGGCCCCCGCCGTTGTTGTTGTTGTTGTTGTTGGATCCCCCGTTGTTCCGGCCGGTGGTCGGCGGCGGGGTCTCGTCCTCCTTCTCCTTGTCCTTCGGATTCCGATTCCTGTTCGGCTTCGGCTTCGGGGCCGGCTTCTTCTCCTCCACCTCCTCGCCCCCTTCGCCGCCATCGCCCTCCTCCTCCTTCTCCTTGTCCTTGGGCGCGGGGTTGTTTGCGGGACGGTTTCGGTTCCGCCCGGTGCCGACCGTCGGCGCGTTCCCCACCCTCGGCCTCCTCTCCGCCGCGCCGGCCGGCGCCCCAACAGCACGAGCGCGAGCAGCGCCGCGCAGAGCAGCGCGAAAACGCGTCCCCGCATCGCGATCCGCGGGTGGGCGAAGGGCGGCCTCGTCGGGCGGTGGCGGCTTCGTGGGTCCAGCTGATCGAGCCGAATCAGGACCCACATTCCTGCCCCGCCTCGCCGACATTCGGGCCTCAGGCACCGAGTGAGTGGAAACTCCAGAGATACGGGACTGTAGACGTGCTTGGAGATGCCACCGCCGCAGGCCGTCCGGGATGAGCCCCCGATCCGCGCACTATCGTCTACAGGCGCTTTCCCTTTGCCACGGGTCGAGCCCAAGGATCGCGCTGTCTAAAGCCGACGAGCTAGAGCCCGCGGCGGATGCGTATATACGAGTTCCAGTACAAGGACACGGCGTCGAGGACCCGCCAGCTCTCTACGCGCTGCGGTCCCGGATGCCACCGAAGAAGTCCAGCTCGGCTCGGACGCGGTCCCGGTGCCCCGGTATCCCCTCGTCCCCGCCGTACATCCAGTAGTACTCGTACTCCGGGTCGCACACGGGCAGCTCCTCCACGCTGCGGATGTCCAGCGCGCCCAGGCGCCCGAGGTTCGCCGCGACAATGGCGATCGCAGGTTTGTTGAGCGTTCCAGCGACGAACAGGCGATCGATGTTCAGCTCGCAGCCGACGGAGTGGAGCGCGGTGAGGAGGAAGGACGCGGGAAGCTCGGCCATGCTGAGCTCTGCGAGCCCGGGGAGCTGCGAGACCCGCTTCCAGGTGGCCCCGCTGATGCCGGTATATCCGACGTGCAGCAAAGACGAAGGTCGGAAGGCGGGGAGCCGCAGGAACGACTCCAGATCCCCGTTGTAGCTCCAGTGAAGCACCTTGATCTTCCGCACGAACGCCGCGGGGAGGCGGGCGCAATCCGTCGCCAGGGGCGTCTCCATGAACCTGTCCAGTTCCAGTTCCACGCTCTCCAATTTTGGGCAGCCTTTTCCAGCGAACAGTCGGCCCACGGCCAGCGACGGGCAGCCGCGCAGGGTGAGCTCCTTGAGCCGGGGCAAGAACAGGACGCCGTCGACGTGGTGGCGCGGACGAATCGTGATGTCCAAGCTGACGAGGTTGTCGAGCGCGGTCTTTTGGAGCTTCAGGATGTCCATCCCCGATTCGGCGCTGCACTTGAGGCGTGCCAGCTTCGGGCACCGCGCCGCGATCTCCAGGGCATGGTACATGCGCGTTTGCCACATGCAGTTATCCTCACGGAGCTCCTCGACGTCGTCCAGCGCGCCCGAGATTTGCATGCGGGCCAGCTGCTCCCCCAGAAGACGCTCGTGGCGGAGGGCGGCGACCTCGAGGTACTTGTGGTGGTGGGAAAGCAGCAGAGCATGGTACGCCCTGCAGCAGAGGAGCAGCTCGACTAGGGTCCGGGATCCGGGCGGGAGGAAGCGGCCGATCTTCAGGATCAGTTCGGGGGGAAACGCGGGGCCGTTCTCGTTTGCCGAGCCCGATGGCGCGTCGCACATCGCCGGGGGAGGAGCAGGCACCGGCATGCCGCGTTCGGCGAGGAGCTTTCGGAGCGCCGCATTTTCATCGCGGAGCCGCTGGAGCTCGGTAGCCATCGATGCGGGGAGCGAGTCCATTGTAGGTCACCGTTTGGTGAACACAGCCCCGGCCCGACGCTTCACGTCAACAACCAAATCGGCGCCGCAGCCACAACCACAAGCGATGCTTCAAAACGCATTCCATTCATATTAGAGGTGCCCCATATTGTTTACACGTCCGGCGATTCCCGTGGTCGCCGCGGTGCCGGTCGGGCCTAAATCTACAATCCGGCAAGGCATATCGGCGTGTCCCGAATACGTACGATTTCGGTGCCCGCGCGCCGGCGCGGGCTCTATAATGTCCGTAGAGGTATACTTTTAGGGCATGTTTTGGAAACCCTGCATGGAGACGGAACGCCGGATGACCTCGGTGTTGCCGCAGCGGTCGCGGATGGTCAGCTGCACAGAGTAATAGTAGTCTGCGGAGGGCAAAAGTCAACGGCTGCGGCGCCCGATCGACCCAAGGGGAGGGACCCACACTGCTGGTCCGTATCTGCATGCGAACTCGCGTTAAACGAGCCAGAACGCACCCCGGAGAACCGGAAAGGGTTATGTTGGTGGCAGAGGAACCCCTGGCAGTGCACCAAGTTGATATCCCATTGGAACATGGATGCAGGGATGGCTGTCCGGCGGTCCCAGTAGGTGGCGGTGGCGGCGAACCGCACCATCGTGTCCGGACGCGCCATCAGGCCCTCGGGCGGCTGGGTCATGGTCACGATCGGCGCGTACGGCGAGCGCGGGCCGCAGTAGGCCTTGACCTCGGCCCAGTTGAAGTGCGAGGGCGTCCAGACGTTGGCGAGGCGCGTGTCCAGGCCGGGCGCGACCGCCGCCTGGAGCGACACGCGGTTGAACCGGTGCAGGTTGCGGATATCGAAGGCAAGCGGGTTGGACCCGAGGTTCATCCGGCGGATGGTGCTCGAGTTCCACACGACGCGGTTGTTGTCCACGGTTCGGATCGTCCACGAGCCCGAGACGTTCCCGGCGTTGGGGGAGGCGGTGTCGTTGTAGCCCCACTGCGGGTAGAACCGCCGCACCTCCTCGTCGACGCCGACGGTGCCCGTGACACGATAGCAGCACTGGTTCAGCAACACGTCGATTTGGCTGACAAGCAAGGGGCGATCAGCTCCCAGAAACTCGCCCTGCATCGACCTGAGCCCACCTCAGCGCGTGCGTACCCCAGCCGGTGATGAACCACCGGTTGTTGATGTTGAGCGTCCTCCCCGAAGTCTGGTTGTTCCTCCTCCCTACCGAGGCGTCGAGGCCGACGGGACCCCAGTTGCCGTTGCGGACGAACCGCAGCCTGCTCCTTGGCCAGCCCTCGCGCGAAAGGAAGGTCAGGTCGCCGATGGGCTGCTGCCCCACGCCGGCGGTGCAGGTCGGCACGACGATGCGGGCGGCGCCGGTGGGCTCGCAGAGCGGGTCCGGGGGGCGCTTGGAGGTGGTCGGCACGGGGCGGGCGGTGGTGAGCCGCGGCACGGTCGGGTTGGGCGGGGGCGTGAAGCCCGAGATGCGCAAACGGATGACGACGCCGCCCGCGTTGCTGAGGTAGTAGAGCCAGCCGTCGGTGCCCACGCGGAACGCGGCGGGGTTTTCGCCGCCGTAGAAGAAGGTCATGACGTCGCCGCCGCCGGTGACGGCCCAGACCTGACCCGAGGTGTAGTCGGCAATGATCCAGCGGCCGCCCACGCCGGGGTAGTACGAGGGGATCTGCACGCCGCCGATGGCTGCAGCGGAGGCGCCGTTGTGGTTCCACTGGAACACCACGCCGCGGGAGCCGGGGATGCCTGGGTACGGGTTGTCACCGTTGTAGATGCGCTGGCAGATGGGCGTGCCGGGGTTCTGCCCGGGCGGGATGTTGTTGCCCTCCCAGCTGCAAAGACGCGGAGCGTGAGCAAAGCCGGCGGGGGAAAGCGCCGCGGAACCCACCATGGCCAGCCCATGTTCTGGCCCCTGTAGATAACCTTGAACGATTCCCAAGTGTACCACCCGACGTCGCCGCAGTACACGGCACCCGGCCCGCCCGAGCAGCGGAACGGGTTGCGCAGGCCGACGGCCCAGACCTTGCACCTGGCGGACCAGATGCTGCCGCCCCCGCAGAACGGGTTGTCGGCCCTGCCGGCGCCCGAGTCGGGGTCCAAGCGGAGGATCTTGCCGCCAAGGAAGTCGGGGTCCATGGCCAAGGCGCGGTCTACCCATCCCATACCGTAGGTGTCATACCAGAAGGCGCCGTCGTGGATGTTGCCCTCGCCGACCGAGACCCAGAGGGAGCCGTCGCCTGGGAACCACAGGGAGCCAATCGAGTGGGTTGTGCCGGGCATCGGCGAGCAGTTGTCATTGTACTGCCACTGTAGGTGATGGAAAATGCGGTCAGCAAGGTGCGTCGGAAGTCGCGGGAACCGCGGGAGGGCACAAGGGACAAGCGCTGCGCAAGGGCACGATCCCCCCAACCGCGACGGAGGATCGGGTGCCCTGCCGCAAACTGGGCCGCCCCGCGACACAACTTTCGCCGGATGGACGGCACCGCAAGTGCAGGTGCGGGCGCAGCTGCCTCCGTGGCCCGGTGCCGTCACCCTAAAGAGCAATCACACTCACGCTTCCGTCCAGGTTGCAGCCGCCGCCCATGAGCAGCCTCTCGTCCTGCAGCGAATCCCCGGCGTACGTGAACCTAGCAAGCATGTTATAGTTCATGCCTGGACGGGGCCGGGAGGCGGTCAGTGTGGGGGGCGGCCGGCGGTGCTGTGCTGCCGCACCTCCGTTCCGGTTCGGGTCGACGGTGTAGGCGACGTAAATGTAAGGGCGCCCACGGAAGAAGCCGGGATCCATGGCGATGCCCATGAGTCCACGATCTGTGTTTCTGGGCGGTCAGCGAGTGAAGACGGGGTGCGAACGGCAGGCGACCCACCGCCCGCGGCCGGGGCGACGCGGCCCGAGATGTCGAGGAGCGTGGCGGACCACTGGCCGTTCCGGAACAGCACGAGGCGGCCGCGCTTGCCGGCGATGATGAGGCGCTCGTCGTCGAGCCAGAGAAAGTCCGAGACGAAGTCGCCGAGAGCAGCAACGCGCTCGGGGATGATTCCGCCAGGGAGTCCGCCGGGCCAGGCCATCGCCGGAAGTGCACAGAGTAGCGCAATAATGAGGGAGGCGAGGATCATGATTGATCTGGGGAGTTTCGAAGAGGGGGACGGTGCGGGTGGGATCCGGCCGGCCATGGCGTTTTCGGCGGCAGCACCGGGCTCCGCTGCCGGGATCACGCGCAGGTGAGAAGGGCAAAAAGGCCGAGAGGCGCCCGGCGGGTGCGCCGGGGCGAGAAAGGGGGAGAAGGCGGTGGGTGAGGTGGGTGAGTCGCGAGGGCGGGCGCTAAGCCTTGCGGCCTTGCCGCCGCAGCGCCACAAGCGTGCGCCTCGCGCCAGAAATCCTGAGTCGAAGGGAATTCGGCGAGGCGGGATCCGGCCCGCCTCAGCAGCAGTAGATTCGCTGCAGGGACTTCTGATGACTGGGGGATTCCCGCAGCAGTCGCCGCAGGCGGATTGCCGACGTGAACCCCCGAGCCTCACCAGCCCTCGGTGGTGGAAGATCTTCGAACATCATCAGCAGAGCCTCCAAAACCAAACGCGGGCTTTCGGAAGGACGGGGGACACGGAATCCAGTTCCTACATTTGTCCGATGTTGGGCCTGACCGCGGATGGGCGGGCCATCGGCAGGAAGGCCGAGGTTTAGTCAGCCGAATCGACTGCGGCGCCCGCAGTTTAGGCGCCGGCCGAGCAATTCATTACTCATTGACCTGCGCTGCGGCGACGACTAGAAGGGGTATGTGTCACGATCCAGCGATACCCGCCCCCCGGGTCCGGCCCCGTGCCCGCGGAGCTGCACGGGAAGGCCGCCGATCGGTGCGCTGCCGGCAACAATTCCCGGCCCAGCCCGCGCACTGCCGATCACCGGCGGCCACCCGGCCTCCGACCCATCCGCGGCCCGTCTCTCCGATCACGATCTCCCCACTATAGCTTCCTTGAATTTGGCCGGTTGGAGAGTCCGCAGCGCCCCGTTCCTCCGCTCGGGCGATCAGGGACGCAAAGGCTTGTGGCGTAGTAGGGTCCGCTTCTCCGCTCTCCCTTCCGCAGGGATGATGTTTGTCGTATGAGAACGCAGATCAGAACGCCGATTTCTGGCTTGCAATCCGCCGCGCCTGCGCTGCTCCACATCTCGCCGGAGACGAGGACGATAGGACGATCCCGAGTACCAGTCGCTCCTGGAGGCGGAGATAGCCCTGTGCCAGGGGTTCGGCGCGCACGTCTACCCCTAGAGTTGGGAAAAGGATGAAGCATCTTGCTGGCCGATTCTACATCTAGTTTCGCGACATCGTTCCATTATCCAGCCGAACTCGCCTAGTTCTTGGCCGCCACCACGTGCACGGCCTTGTACACGTCGTCCCACGGCGTCCCCACGGGCTCCGTGGGGATCGCCCACTTGGGCTCGTTCCCGGCCTTCGGCACCTCCTCGAAATTCGCGAAGACGGGGTACTTTTGCAGCTCCGCGAACTCCCACGGACTGCCGGGGAAGTGGATGCGGGTGACGTAGGAGCTGCGAGGGCGGGACGATGAGCCGGGAGCGGGCGAGGTGAGCAGGCAAAGGGCAACCTACCCGTCCGGACGGAACTGCTTGTGGTAGGTGTGGTGGGTTCCCCTGGTCAACGGATCCGCGGGTCAGAGGCACATAGTTGTTTGCCAACAAAGCAGCCGGGCCCACCGGTAGTAAGGCGCCTTCTTGCAGCGCTCGTCAACGACCTCGTAGAACTGCGCGATGGCCTCGTGCTTGGGCGAGATGGCCTTGATGTTGTGGTGGAGGCAGTGCTTGATGCTGCGACGAGGGCGACGGTCAAATCGGGCTCGAACAAAGCGGAAACCGACGTACATCTTGATCATGTAGTCCGAAGCGTCCTCGATGACCGAGATGACCGAGCAGAGCCCAATCGGCGGCGAGCCCGGCGAGAAGTAGTTGGGCATGTCCTCGACCATGCCGGCGAAGTAGCTGAAGGGACCGAACTCGGACATGTCGAGGTTGGGCGTGCCGTCGGGGTTCATGCCGAGGAACTTGATGTTGTTGGACTTGAGCACGATATCGGCGCCGCCGCGGCCAGTGATGGTCACGAGCGGCTCCTTGTTGCCGTCCACGGCCCAGCCGGTGGCGTCTGGGAGGACGTTCGGTCAGCAAATGTCGACCATATGCCACAGGAGCGAGACACCAACAAATAATGACGTCGTAGTCGTGGTGCGTCTGCGGCGCCGACTCGTCGATCTTCTCCTCCCTTGCGTTCTGCGCCGCCGTCACGATGCCCGTCGCGTCCATCTTGACGATGCGGTCCAGGATGACCGTGACGTGGGGCTGGGCCAGGGCGGGGTAGAAGTCGTTCTTTGAGGAACCGTCAGCACCACGACGACGCGAAGGAAGGCGGCCGATGCCCACGTGGAAGCAGACGCGCCGGCACCAGGCCGGGAAGTCGGGCCACAGGGCCTCGCGCAGCTTTTCGTCCTTGATGTTCTCGTAGAGGTTCGCCTTGGCGTCCTCGGTCGACCTGCCGGCGTCGATCAGCTGTCGGAGAGGCACGCCGCCCGCGGTGCCGACCCACCACTTGTGCTCCTCGCCGTCCAGGAACCCGGTCTCCCACCAGTTCTTGCAGAACTTGCGGTCGAGATCCTGACGCCACATCCTGAAGTAGAGCGGGTTCTCGGCGAACTTCTTCTTCAGGTCCTCGGGGTAGAGGTCGTTGGGGCGGTGCATGAAGTGGTTCGGGGTACGGTGGTACAGGTCGAAGGATTTGGCGAGGGGAACGACCTGGGGGACGAGCTGGGCGGCGCTGTGGTTGGGAAACCAAGAAAAGGAGTCAGCGGAGCTCTCGGCATACCCTTCCAGCAGTCCACCCACGCAGCCGCGCAACCAATCATCGCCACCCTCTTCCCCTTGACCCTCTCCAGCCCGTTCTCCGGCCACCTCATCGAATGCCACTGGTCCCCCTTGAACGCGCCCTCGAGCGCCCCCGGGATCCGCGGCAGCCCAGGGCTCCCCGTGAACCGGGTCGTGTTGACCAGGAAGTCGCACTCGAAGCTCTCCTCCGGCAGCGCGTTGACCAGCCGCACGATCTCCTTCTCCTCGTCGGCCTCGGCGGTCGCGCCGGGGACGTCGCGCATGGGGTCCGTGAGGGCGCGCCAGATCGGGACGGTGGTGCCGGGCGGCAAGACGACCTGGCGGGCAGCGTCGGCAAGACGACCAATGGAGAACCGCAGAAGTGCCTACCTTGTTCATGTCCTTGTACCACACGGTCCACGAAGACTTTTCGTCGTCCCACGCCGCCCGGGTCACCTTGATATTGAACGTGAAGGACTTGCGGACGTGGAAGGCGTCGGCGACGCTCTTGATGTAATCCAGCAGCTCGGGCTGGGGCACTGGTCGCGCGGAAGGCGGTCAGGCGGGCGGCGCGGGCGGTGAGCGCGGTGATCACCGTAAGGGCGGCTCCAGTTGGGGTTCATGGCCCAGCTGAAAGAATCTGGAGGGCGGATCAGCGGAGTTTCCGGGTCAGCAATGCCGTTGGCACCGACAGAGGTGGGCTGCAGGGGGGATGGAAGGACCTGAGGTCAGCCTGGGCCGCGACTACTGGAGGAGGGAGAAAGACATACCGGGCACATCGCAGGACAATCCAGGGTACGTGTTCTCGAGCCTATCGACAACGATGTGTCAGGAGATTGCCCGAACAGCCTCCAATGAAGACTTTGGCCCACCAGGTGCCGCCAAAGTCTGTCGGCAGGAGCAGTCAGAACCCGTGCCCACCTCCGCTGCGGCACCACATACCGGGGTTCCTTTCTAATCCCTTCACGCTGTCCAGGCTCAGACCAAGTTTATCCCTGAGGTAGACCGCGGCGGCAATGCCCGCGAGGCCTCCACCAACTGGGCGGCCAGTGAGAAGTCGCCGGTGTCTCCCCGCGCGCGGGACGCACGGATTCCGATCCGCGGCTCAACGGGCGCGGTGCCGGCCGGCATTTCGACGAGAAGAGACGGGAGTAGGGGGGAAGGAGGGTAAGAGGGTGGGGACGGACAAGGCGGGAAACGAGGGCTTCGCTTTTCGTATATAAAGATCGCCCAAACGATTGGCTCAGGCCGAGGATTGCCGCCGCCACCGCCACCACCGGCGGATGAGCAATCGAACATTCTTACATTCTTTCCATTCTTTCCGATATCAGAAGCATGTCATCAACAAAGATCATCTTACAGCCTCGCCCACTTGACCCCCTTCTCCTCGTCAGGCCTGATGTCCCGCGTCGACACGATCACCGTGCTGTCGAGCGCAGGCAGGCGGTGGGCGGTGTTGATCTCGCGGTAGGCCGGGTCGGAGGCCATGTCGACGAACTGGAACGGGCGTTGGCTCAGTGAGATGGAAAACAGCGACATGGAGATGGCCTACGTGGCGGACGGTCGGGTACCTTCATTGCGGACGGAGGCGGTTCAGAACGGAACGGCGACAGGAATACAATCCACCCACTGTGCGATTGCGATCTCGTCCCACCACTTGCCCTGGGGCTGGGCCTTGCCCCTCGAGTCCGGCGAGTCCTTCGGAGGCTCGACGACGTTGCCGACGATCTTGGCCGACCCTCTGGAGCCGCAGGCGACAACAACGAGCACGTCAGCACTTCCAAGAGCAAGGCGCGCCATGTAGCTATTCACCCGTGGCTGCCCCCGACCTTCTGGAACCCCTGCCCGTAACGGCCGTAGCTCTCCTTGGCCCCCTCGGTCTTCCTGAAGCAGAGCAGGTTGATCTGGCTCACGGGCCCGCGGTACCCGGTCCCTTCCACGCGGTCCGCGTACTCGAGCATGGGCTTGGACACGGAAAGCTTGCTCGAGTCGGGCGACATGACGGGGTCCTTCGTGACCTTCCTCGCCGGCGGCGGGCCGAACAGCTTGGCGTTCAGCGAAGGGTACGCGTCCAGCACGCGGGTGGGAACGCCGGCGGAGACGGTGTAGGTGGCCTCGGCCAGCGAGGCGGCGGCGGGGGGCAGTTCCGACCCGCCCTCGATGAGAACGCCGACGTCCCACTTCTCCCCGACCAGCTTGCCCCGATCGAGGTCGCCGTCGTACACGACAGCCTCGAATACTTTTCCGGCCCAGACGAGGGGCCTGGAGGCGCTGACGGCGCCCAGGAATGCGCCGGGCGAGGCTCCGGTGCGTAGCCGGACAAGGTGGAGCGTGCAGAGCGGCATCGCGGTTGCGGGCGGGAAATGTGAAGCACGCAAAGAAAATCAAAGTTCCTTGCCGCGTCGGAGTCGGAGGCGGGACGCGTGGGGGACAGAGCGGTGAATCGGAGAACGCGGCTCTGCGCGTCAACTCAAGCCGATCCGCTCCGCTCTTGGCGTCCGCTCCGCAACCCGACGCAACGCCATCTGGTTCTCGCGTCATACATAGGCTGCGTTGGAGCTGATGCTTCGGGAATCACGGTGGATGGGTCGACAGATCAGCTGCGCATTACGCTGTGGGGTAGCGGCGAGTGAGGCTCAGCGAATCGGGTTCCAAGCACAAGAGGGCGAACGAGAGCGCAATATGCTATTGAAATCTTCTCAAATGGCTGCCAGCATGCTACAGACAAGGCAGCAATGTCTGTATCAGCCCTCCTGCCTTTCGCCACGCTTCCGCAGCACACTCGTCGGAGTCCCCATTCCCCAATCGACCATCACTCCGCAGGTAGCGGCGCCACGGGCTGCGCCGCCCTGTGCTCCTCGATCCTCAGCGCATCGTTCTTCATTATCGCCACCTTCTTCAGCGGCCCGACCTCGAGGCTGCCGTCCTTTGCCCGGCGGGTGGCGTACTGGTGCGCGACCAGGGTGCCGTCCGCGGCCAGCTTGCCGGCGACAGCTGCCAGGTCGGATTCAGGGAGGCCGATGATGACCTCGTCCTTCGGGGAGATGACCTTGAACAGGGTGGGAAGGGATGCGGGGGCAGATTCGGAAGGAGGGGCGGCGCTCATTGCGAGTTCCGGGGAGCGTGAGGCAGAGGAGAGGAAGAAGCGTCCGTCGGTGCTCGAAGATGTCCGGTTGCGGATCAGAAACGCGGTGGGAGCGCGAGAGAAACGCGTCCGCCGGAGCCCGCGCAAACGTTCGCTGCAGACGAGACACGCGCTAATGACGCGCCAGAAAGAGCAAAGTCGGCGGTAGACTAAATCAACGCTCGTTCTGCGGCGCCGGATCCCGCACCAGTCCTCCTTTTGAAGCGGTTGAACCGCGTGTTCGCTGTGCGGATGGCGCAGCTCCAGGATCTTCCACTCCCGCCGATCCGCCTGCGTCTTCCCATTCCTCGCCATCGGCAGCAGCGATTCAGATGGATGGACGGAGAATTGATTGCATGTCATCTCTAGACGCACGACAAGGAAGGGAGAATGAAAATCTGGAAGCGGATCGTGATCCGCCGCCTGACTGGTGGATACAGCGGCCATCCGGACGAGCCGGGCCAGCTCCCGGGTTTAGAAGTGCCCGCAGACCTCGAGCCCGAAAAACTCGGCATTGACCCTGAAGAGGCACTTCGTTTCTGGAGGGAGCAGCTTTCGGCCAAGCTGGGGTCGGTTTCGCGCTAGAGCCTGCGGATGTAGCTCTCTTTCCCACATCATGTTACCTCGAGACATTGTTTTCCTTAACCCATCCAAGTCTCCGATCCAACTCAAGGCGCGATGTCCAGGTCCCTGAATGGCCGAGTCACCGGAGCTCCGGGGGCCAGGGACCCGTGGCAACTTCCACTCCAAACTCCATTTCCGCGACCGATGGCGGCACCAAACCTCGTCGGCACATACAAGCTCTATGCCACGCGCGCTTCGTACTCTGACGGCACGCCCGCGCCGCCGCCATTCGGGGCGACTGCCACCGGCGTGGCGATGCTCACCGCGACGCGGGTCATGTTCTGCGTTACCGACGGGAGCGACGGCCCGATGCCACCGCTGCAGCGGCCGTTCATGGCGTACACCGGAAGGTACCGCTGCGACGGCCGCAGCTTCGTGACGGGCGTCGACGGGACGTCGGACCTGGTCAACATCCGCGGCGAGCAGGCCCGCGACTTCACTATCGAGGATGGGCGGATGGTGCTCTCGCAGACCAAAATCGTCAACGGCAGGTCGATGAAGGCCGAGTTCGTGTGGGAGAAGGTGGCCGCATGAGGGCGAGGAGACCGGGGGAAGGGGGCACTCCAAGGACACTGTTGGACTCCTTGGGAGCACCGTTTACTACTCTGGATGAAGGAACGACCCGTCCTCATCGCGGAGCGATTGTTGCTGATGAAGGAGGGACCGGTATTCTCTGTCTCTGCGGGCTCAGACGAAAGGACGAGAGACAGTCGACCCATGTAACGCAATCAACTCTCTGTCCCCAGCTTTCTACAACGAAGCCGCACTCTCGAGCCTCTCCGTCGTCTCCTCCACGTACTTCCACAGCGCCGCCATCGCCTTGCGGTCCTTGGCGTACTCCTCGGGCTCCGACTTGCCGGCATCGGGGACCCAGTACCCGGCCGTCTCGGGCCGCGCGAGCTTGGGGTCCGTCGCGCACCACACGGGTGCGACCGCGCCCTGCGATGCTGAGGCGAGTCGAGGCGTGAGTTCGGGCAAAGAATCGACGAACGGGAAACCCACGGTCGTCGGGGGCGCCGGAGGAGGTGCCGAGGTCCTTGGTGAGCTTGGAGGGCGAGTAGGCCTGCGGGACACGGCATCCAACGGATGTTGATTAGTTTGAGGCAACGGTAAACCCCAACGAGAGGCCTACGGGGTAGACGGAGCAGATCCACAGGTTGCCCTCCTTGAACTCCGGGTACTTCTCGGCAAACATGGTCGTCAGCATCCGGTTGGCCTGCTTGCTCTGCGTGTACCCCTTGTTGGCCTCGTACGCCCGGTTCTTGAACTCAGGATCCGCGACGTCCAGGCCCCCGGCATACCAGCTCGCCACGTTGACAATCCTCGCCGGATCCCCCTGCTTCCCGCTCCTCACCAGCGCGGGCCACAGCCCTCTGGCGAGCCAGACGTACGCCATCACGTTGACCCCGAACTGCACCTCCAGCCCGTCCGACGTCTCGCTCCTCTTGCGCGGCGACGACACCGCGTTGTTCACGAGGCAGTGCAGGTCCCTCCCCGACGCGACGTACGCCTCCGCGAACGCCTTGATCCCGCGGTAGGAGCCCAGGTCGCACTGCTCGGCGATGAGCTGCCCGTCGCCTTTGGCCGTCTCGCGGATCCACGAGATGGCCTCCTCGGCCTGCGCCTTCTGCCGGCAGACGAGGACCACGTCCCAGCCACGCTCGTGCAGGCGGAGGGAGATCCAGCGGCCAAAGGCTCCCGCTGCTCCGGTCACAAGGGCGGTCTTGGGAGACATTTCGGCGAGTTGCGGCGGGATGTGGAGGCCGCGGAGGGGGGAAAAGCGGAATGTCCAAACACAGAAGCCGACAAAGAGTTCTTAGCAGGAGCGAGGCGGATTTGCGGCGGGAATGGAGGGCCTGTAACGCGGGAAAGGGGGTTTCGAGGAGTTCTCAGAGGCGGCCCGCAAGGCGCCGAACCTGTTCCAGCGTACGCGGACGAGCAGCGACTGCACGAACCATCACCGAGCAGCGATAGCGATAGCCAGCGCCACGGAGCCTCTCATTATTCCTCAGCGCACGTTTACAACGAGGAACGTGGTGCAGCATGGGCGTGTCTGAGGTCATTGATGGGCGCCAGGGACGGCCCGACGCCGCGGACGGGCTTTATCGCACTTTTGGCCCTCAACCGGGACCTTCGGAAAACACGCCTGGAAACCTTCCGCGCCTTCAATTTGACATGGCACACGAGCGACCGCATCCGCCTGCGGGGAACGGACGGAGAGACCGCGATGGCGTGGCGGTCCGGGGAGGCTTTCGGACGTCAGAGCGGGCGAACAACCTGGTGTCTGGTGCGTGATCACTCCAGATGAGACTGAGTTTTCAAAGGCGACGGGATGGATCAAATCATCGGCATCCATCGGATTCGGGGGCGGATGTCCGCCGCTGGAAGTGACGCACAACCCTGTTTCTGATCGCCGATTGGTGCAACTCGCAAGCGCTGAACACGCTCGCTCGGCCACTAATCGGTGCTCCTTCACAGGACCAATTCGCTCCTTCCTTTCGGGCTCAATTGGTAAGGAGGCGAGGCTGCAGCGAGCCTTGCGTGCTCTGCGAGATGATGAAGCATGCAGGACCTGATTCGATCCGTGAGCATCGCTCATCGTATATGATATGGCACATCGTACTTCTGATCGCTGAAGGGCCTATTCTCTCTCGCAGCCCCTCTACTCTTTGGCTTACTTACTCCCTGCCTCCCCAACAGCTCACTCCTCCCCGAAGATCGGCGATCCCCTCGCTCACAGACAGCTTGCCAAGTTCATTTGCCTTCGGCTGATGGCGGGTCGCGGAACGGCTGGATCTGGCCCCGAACCAAGGTCGTCGACGGAATAAGCCATGATGAGGCGGCAACACCAGTCGGGCAGGTACGTGTACGAATCCCCATCGGAGGAGCTACCCGACATGTGCGGCAAGATGCTTGCTTGCTTTGGATTTATCTTGCGTACTCCGTCGCCGGGACATGGCGCCAATCTCGTGTTTCTGATAGGCCGCATCGCTTGCCGCTTTCTCCGACGGTGCCGTGCTCGGCCGCTGATTTTTGTTTTCTTCCGCCCACCAGGTCACTCCCCGCGGGCCTTCTTTCCCACCGCTTTGTTTGGGCGGCCGGATCGCCCCGGAGTGTGGGATCGGATCGCGTGGGACTCGCGGTGGGTGGACTCGGCCGGGTTGGACGCATGTACCGGCCAGCGCCGATCGATCACCGCTCGTCATGGCCTCGGACTCGTCCGGACGTCGGAGGCGATTCGCCCCGCGTTCTGCGCCGGAAAACTGTGGGCAAGGCTCGGGTGGGATCGCGCTGAATGGTCCCCGGGCGGTGTTGACTCGAGCGCGGCTGCACCCGCTCACCCTCCGCTGCCTCCCCGGCCCGTGTTTCCCCAGGAGCAGGATTCCGACCGTCGCGCGCGGCGAAAGCAAAGAAACGCGCCGCCTGCTCCGCGACATGCCACGGTTTCCGCCCCTCGCCCTCCTCCTCTGCCTCCTCCCCGCGCTGCTCTCCGCCCCCCGCGCCCTTGGCGACGAGGTCGAGGGCGCCGGCATGCTCCCGCCCGGCCGCACGTACGGCGAGGATCCCCGCCTCAAATTCGCCAACAAGCACGCCTCGCACTGCCGCCCCTACGGCCGCGGCGAGGTCCGCTGCGCCGTGCGGATCGACTGGGCGGACAAGTACTTCCTGCACCTCACCTCGGGCATGCCGGGGGGCTACCGGCTCGGGAAGAGGGCGGGCATCCGGGCGACGCTGGAGGTGTGGGACAGCGTCTGCGGGCTGCCGGGGAGCCTGATGACGATCAGCAACGTGGGTCCGATGGGCCGGGATCCCCCCGCCCGCCGGGACGGGGCTTGGCTGACGGCGGATGCCGCGCGCAGGAGGTCACGGACCCGATGGTCCTCAAGTCGAACGACGGCGGCGGGGCGTACCTGAGCGTGCGGTGCTTCGAGGTCTTCATCAAGAACTGCGGGGGCGAGGGCGGGAGCTGCATCGAGACCTTTGCCGTGCCGGACATGGAGTGGTGGTTGGAGGTCCGGGCGTACTGTTACGACAAGGTGCTGGGCAAGACGTGCTCCAAGAGGGATTGACGATGCCGGCCGCGGTCGCCTACGCCACCAAGGTCGTATGAGATGGGACGGGGTGCCGTAACTGGGCCCTTCCAAAAAGAGTATCGTCTTGGATCATCAAGCAGTCTACGGCCGGCTCATTCCTAGGCCTATGCAACGTCAGCAGGCTTCGTGCTGTGGAATTGTGCGCGCTTCGTGCTGTGCCGGTCCCCGCCGGCCGCCAGGGCTTCCCCGCCCTCCGATGCCCCGGCCCCGGACCACCGGCGCGCGGCCGCCCAACTCCGGATCCCCCCATCGACTTCGATCCCACCGACAGTGATCCCACCGCACCCTTGCGTGACGGGATCAGGCTTGCGGAGGTGCTGCCGGCGCGGCCGATTCGGCGGCCCGATTGGTCCGACCGGCCACCCGCGGATCGCCCCGCCGGGAGCGGGCGGCGGGTCGGCGGGCCCCTTGAGCAAAAAATGGAGGCCCGGGGAGGGCGATCGAGGGTACAGAAGGCGGAGCGGACGGCGGGCAGCGCTGACGGCGGGCATCGGAGGACGTCGGAGGACCCTTCCTTTTTTTGGGCAAGGGAAAAGAGGGTACTTTCTTTCCTCGGCGCCGGCGGCCACCGAGGGGGCCACGGACGGCTCTGCGATTTCTCTTGAATCTGCTTAGGTGTCTGGCGGTGTCCCGGCGGCTCAGCGGCGCCTGGTGGCCGAGATCGAACGCTTCGATTAGAATGTTGGTCCCTAGACGCGGGAATCACTTTCGGCGTTGGGCGGAGCGGTCACTGCACACCACACCACACCAAACACACGAAAACCGCCGATGCGCCCGCGGATCTCGCTCGCGGCGCTCGCGGCGGCCTTTGCGGCATTCGGGCTCATCGGGGAGGCTGTCGCGGCGCCGGGCGGCTGCTGGCCGACGGTCGCTCCCTCGCTCAGGCGGCGGCAACTGGCCGGGCACGTCGACTTCGGCGATCTCGCCGCCGAGGGCCCCTACGCCGACCGCGATGTGGCGGCGCCGCAGCCGGTCACCACCGTGTCGGCCGGCACGCCGGTGGTCGCGGCCTGCGCGACGCTGGCTGTTTCGACTGAGGGGCGTTGCGGCCGGTTTAACGGGGGCGCCCGCTGCCCGGACAACAAGTGCTGCTCTCAATGGGGTTATTGCCAAGACGATGGAGGCGATTCGGGCGAGGCCTGGTGCGGCGCCGGATGCCAGGTGGGCCCCCCTCCCCCGCGCGGCCGGACGGCCGTCCCCCCCGCCCGGCGGCTGACCCCGACCCCCCCGCCCAGATCGGCTACGGCAAGTGCCACATCCCCGCCAACAGGCGGCGGCTGCCCGACTCGGTGTGCCCCACCGCCTCGGGCCCGGCGCCCTACACCCTCACCACCGTGTCCAAGAGCGTGCCGGTCTACATGGCCTGCCCGACGCTCGACGTGACCACCGACGGCCGCTGCGGCGTGCAGAGCGGGGGCAAGAAGTGCCCCGAGGGGCTCTGCTGCTCGGAATGGGTAGGTTGCGGGCGCATTGTCGGCCCAACGGGCTCTTTCTGACGGATTGCGGTGCACAGGGTTGGTGCCAGGACGACGGCGACGATTCGGGCATCCCGTGGTGTGGCGGCGGCTGCCAGCTCGGCTACGGCAAATGCTTCGTCGGCTGCCGCCCCGTCTCGACCTCCTTCACCTGCCCCACCGCCCCGCCCTCGGCCCCCACCCGCGAGGCCGAGGTCGATGGCACCGAGCCCACGCACACCCTCACCCGCGTATCCCGCGGCACACCCGTGTACAACGCCTGCACCAGGATCCCCATCTCGGACAACTACAAGTGCGGCACCAACGTCGGCAAGCGGTGCCCGCCCGGCCTGTGCTGCTCGCAGTGGGGCGTGTGCCAGGTACGCATGCAACCCCCGCATCCCCCGTGCACCCTAGCTCACTTTGCATGCGACAGGACGACGGCGGTAACTCCGGCGAGCCCTGGTGCGGCACCGGCTGCCAGCTCGGCTACGGAAAGTGCTTCGTCGGCTCCGGCCCGGTGCAGGAGTCCTTCACCTGCCCCGACACGGCCCCCGAGGTCACCACCACCACCACGCGCACCCGCATGACGAGGACCACGCTCACGTGGAGCCGCACCACGGTCACGGGGATGCGCGCCAGCGTGAGCGCGGGGACGCCGGTGTACCTGGCGTGCCAGAACTACGAGGTGTCGGTGGACGGGTGCTGCGGGACCAAGAACGGCAAGCGGTGCAGGCGCGGTGTCTGCTGCTCCGAAGCAGGCTTCTGCCAGGGTGCGTTGCATCGCATGCGCGCCGCATGCACGGGCTGACCCCGCCCCCTTTGCAGACGACGGCGGCAACTCGGGTGAAGCCTGGTGCGGCGCCGGATGCCAGCTGGGCTACGGCAAGTGCTTCGTCTCGGCCCAACCCTCGGCCACCTACGGCTGCGGCTACCCCGACGCCACCCCCACCCCGACCCCTGTGGTACCCTGTGCCGGCTCGGGCGGCACCGGCTTCGCCTGGTCCCCCGGGCAGCCCTACAGCCCGTCCGACGCCACCCGCTGGGGCATCATCATTGGTCCCATCCAGCCCGGCAACTACTCTTCCCTCTTCGCCGTCGGCGCCTCGGCGTTTGCGCGGGGCGACAACTCGACCTGCGCGCGGCCCGGGACGGGCGCGGCCGCCGGGGGCAAGAACTGCGGCGAGCTCATGGCGTCCGCCTACATCGGCCTGACCGGGACGGGCATCGAGGTCACCTTTGCGCCCTTCACCGGCAACAACATCACCGACGGCCACGTGCTCTACTCGTGCACCAAGGTGCGTCCCGCCCCCCCTGCGCGCATGCATGCATTCGTGCTCACCCGCCCCACCGCACAGCCCGTCGGCAACACGGCGCCCGGCCAGTACCCCATAGTCGCGGCCGGCAACGGCGGCTCGCCCTTCGTCGTCTCCTCCTCCGGCAGCTTCCCCTCGTGCCCCGGCGGGTACTACGTGCAGATCCACGCCTCGATCGTCGGCAAGTCGTGCCAGCAGCCCGACGGCTACGTCCCCCCCACGCCCACGGACCCCAGCGCCGAGATCGGCGGCCGAGTGTACGTTGACGCGAACCTGAACGGCGTGGACGACGGCGAGGTCGCCATCCCCGGCGTCGTCATCAACCTGCTCGGCACCAACGACCTCGGCGCGGCGATCAACCTCACGACCACCACGGGCGCCGACGGCACCTACCTGTTCCCGAACCTCCGCCCGGGGACGTACAGCATCTACGAGGAGCAGCCGGCCGGGTACCTCGACTCGCCCGCGGGGCCGGCGACCCAGATCCTCTCCAAGGTGCTGGTGGACGGCGATTCCGACCTCGACAACGATTTTGGCGAGATCATGGTGACCACGACTTGGACGGCCTGGACGGCGACGCAGACCGCCGAGCTGCCGACCGAAACGCAAACGCAGGCTGCGGAGACGACCACCGTCGAGTTGCCGACCGAAACGCAGTCGCAAACGCAAACTGCGGAGCCCACCACCACGCTGTCGGAAACCCTGACGACGACGCGCAGCGTATGTGTTTTGCCCTCCGGTTGCCGTGGCGCCCCGGTTGACGCATCCCCTCCCCTACAGGCGACGGCCACCCGCACGAGGTCGCAGACCCGCACGACGACGACCCTCCGCCCCAACGCGCTCATCGCCGGCCGCGTCTACATCGACAGCAACTCCAACGGCGTCTGGGACGACGGCGAGCTCGGCCTGTCAAACGTCACGCTCTCCCTCACCGGCACCAATTCGCGCGGCGAATCCGTCAACCTGACCACCACCACCGACCCTTCCGGCCTGTACGCCTTTGGCGACCTCCGCGGCACCACGAGCGGGTACACCATCACCGAGGTGCAGCCCGCCGGCTTCGCAAACTCGCCCCTGGGCCCAGCCACCGTCATCGCCGTCCCCACCCTGGGCGAGAGCCAGGTCCTGCTGAACCAGGACTTTGGCGAGGTCGCCGTCGCGCTCTCGGGCATCGTCTTTGTCGACTCGCCGACGGGCGACGGCATCTACACCGAGGACAAGTTCCCCGTGCCCAACGTCACCGTGCGCATCTTCGAGACGGACGGGAACGGGAACAAGGTCGGCTCCGCCCTGGCAACGACCGTCACGGACGAGTTCGGGCAGTACCTGTTCGCGCCGCTCGACCCGGGCAAGCAGTACCTCGTCGAGCGGGACGTGCCGGCGGGCTACACGGTGCCGCCGGCGAGCGGCTGGTACGAGACGCGGCTCGAGAACGTGACCAACTCCAAGTTCCTGTGGTCTGGTGAGCATTTTGCCTGGATTGCGCCTACTTGGATTCCGCTGACCCGATCTCCTTGTGCGCAATAGGCAACGACTTCCCGCTTACGCTCCTTCAGCCCGACGTCAACCCGAACCCCATGGGCGCCATCGGCGGCATCGTCTATGTCGATTGGTCGCAGGACGGCGTCTACCAGGAGGGCGAGACCCCGATCTCGGGCACCGTTATCCGCCTGTCGGGCAACACCACCGAGGGCGTGCGCGTGAGCCGCCTCGCCATCACCAGGCCCAACGGCACCTACCGCTTCCTCGCACTGCGCCCCGGGACCTATACCGTGCGCGAGTACCAGCCCAGCGGCACGTTCGACTCGCTGGGGCCCGGCACGCTCATCTCCAACATCATCGTCGTCGGCGGGACGCTCGACCTGGACTACAACTTTGGCGAGCTCGTCACCTGGACCCGCACGCGCACGCGGACGACCACGCAGAGCACCACCTCGCGCACCACGAGCACGACGACGTTTGCGCGGGCCTCGATCACGGGCAGGGTCTACTTCGATGCCGATGACAACGGCGCCTTCACCAACGGCGAGCAGCCCATCCGATCCGTCACGATCCAGGCAACGGGCACCAACCTCTTCGGCGTGGCGGTTTCCACGCAGGCCGTGACGGATTGCACGGGCGCTTACGCCTTCGCCAACGTGGACGCGGGCGACTACACCATCACCAAGATCAACCCGTCGGGCTTCAAAAACGCCCAGAACAGCGTGCTGCAGTCGACGACTACCGTGGCCGTGCGCGGGCCCAACAGCGTGCCCTTCCAGTGGTGGGGCCTGACCTGCGACTCGGACGCCATCTCGTCGGGCGCGGCCACCAACCTCGTGGTCTCGGGCCGCACGTTCGTCGACATCTCCCCGACCGACGACATCTTTAATCCCGTTACGGAGGTCGGAATCTCGAACGTCGTGTTCACCCTCACGGGCACGGACGTCAACGGGGCTGCAGTCTCGCGGACCATGAACAGCTACAGCTGCAGCTCTGGATCCTGCGGCTCCAACACCTTCTGCACAAACTCGTTGTGCCTGGACCTCAGCTGCGGCAGCAACAGAATCAACGTCAATGGCATGTACTACTTCAACGGCCTCAAGCCCGGGACGTACACGGTCACGCAGACCCAGCCGTTCGGCTACCTCAACGGCAACGCCTCGGCCAGCAGCACGGCCACCGTCGTGTCCAACATCGACCTCACCGCCGCGTGCATCGCGCGCAACAACTTCCCCGAGCTCGGCCATGCGGGCTACTGGACCAGTTCGACCGTCACGACCACCGCGACGCGCACGGCGACGACCTCGTTCACCCGCTCCTCCACGACGAGCTTCACTTCCACGTCGAGCCTCACCCGGACCTCCTCGAGCCGGACCGCCACCGCCACGCCCCTGCAAGACGGCGGCGTCACCGGGCGCGTGTGGTTCGACAAGAACGAGAACGGGTTGTGGGACGGCGACCCGCTCGACATCCCCATCGGCGGCGTCGGCATCGCCATCACGGGGACCAACTACCTCGGCGAGCAGCAGCTCTTCTTCGTGGCATCGGACCCTCAGACGGGGTGGTACAACTTCACGATGATCCCCCCGGGCAACTATCGCGTGCAGCAGAGTGAGTTTGAGCGCGCAGGCTTCGGGATGTTGCCGATGCTGACCTTGCCCCTCCTCCAGCCCAACCCCTCGGATGGGTCACCGCTCCGGGAGCCGTCGACTTTTACAACATCACCATCACGAGCGGGCTCTACCTCTCGGAGCTCGACTTCCTGGAGGTGCCCGAGGAGCCGGAGAACGCGAACCCGTAAATGCAGATCGCGATGGTGGAGTGCCGTTGAGCCGCGTGGAATGCTGAGGACTTGGTCATGGAAACGTCCATTTGTACCTAGATATTTGCAATGCACTGTGTGAGCAGTGATTTGTCTGTGGGGTCAAAAGAGTCGGTCTGGAGCTGCCTGCTGGCGCTCGCGACGGACCTACTCTTCAAAGATGAACACGCTCTCCCCGTCGGACGCGGCAGAGCTCGAACGCCTCCGGCTTGAGAACGCGCAACTGCGCAAAGAGAATGCGGAGCTCCGCGCCCGGCTCAGATCCCGCGTTCGCACGGCGCCCACCTCCGCGGGCTCGGACTGCGACGACGGTCCCACCTTCCCTCCCGAGCTCGTCCTGCGAATCGGGGAGTTCCTCCGGCCCGAAACGTGGAGTCTTGTGGAGCTCATGTTGGCGTGCCGCGCCTACCATTCGCTCCTGCTCCCGCACGACCGGAAGGTGCTCTCGGTGCAGGCGCTGAACCCGGACACCGAACTACCGCCCTCTTCGACGGGCTCAGGCTCGATCATCTGGTCTTTCTGGACGTCGAGTTTTCTTCCGCTTCCCCGGACCACCTCTACGGGGGTTCTCTCCGCAACGATTCGTGATGCCTTCGCTCCGCACGCTCATCTTGCGCGGGCTGGCGAAAGTTCCCGTCGTGAATTCCCTCGACCGCGCCTGTCCGGCACTACAGCGCGTGGAGCGCTAGGCCGACCACATGGTTTACTCCGATCTTGACGATGAACCCTCGCATTTCCACCGCCTCTCGCACGACTTCCTCCGCAAGATCAAGGTCTGGGAATCCAACAAGCACACCGATCTCCTCAACCTGCTGAATACGGGCGCCTTCGATCCGACGGTGGTGCGGCAGAGGCATCTGCAGGGGATACCCCGCGGCACCTGGCTGGCCCTGTGCGAATGCGAGAACCTCGAGGAGCTCTACCTGCGCGATTTCGCCTCCAGCTTCCTGGCCGACGGCCTCCCACCGAACCTGCGCGTGCTCGAGGTGGAGTGCATGGGAATCACCGGCGTTTTCGGCCCCGGGGAGCTGGCCGACCTCCGCAGATCTCTGGGCCGGCTTGCCTGGGTCCGCGTCGAAGAGTGGGACGAAATGATCGGCTCGCCGGACTTGGGGTACTATTTGGGGCGCGGGTACGGCGCGGGGGTCGATGGCGAAGAAGTCGGCTATCAGGACAGGGTGGCCGCGGAGGTGAAGATGTGGAACGGCTTCGAGCGCGGCGTGGGAAGCAAGCCCGTGAGGAGCAGGGAGATGGAGTGGGAATGAGATGTGGCGGTCATTTCCACCCATGAGAGCGCATCATTCACCTCATCGGCAGTCGTGCACGACGCAGCCAGCAACCTGCCGAAACGCCATCCCCGCCGTCCATAGCACCACCAGCTTCCAGCTCACTGCGGCTCTCCTCCACAGGCTCGTGATGCATCCTGCCGGGTCGAACCGGTCTCTGCGGCTGGGGGGGGGGGGCTGTGCTCGAAAGGCATGGGACACGGAGTCACGGAGTCACACGGCATTCTTGCACCTCACCACGAGAATCTCTGTTATGCATCGCGAATCTGCAGGGCTGGCGACCCTCTCCGTCCTTCTGCTGGCGGCGATGCCGGCGACGGCGGCCACCGTCGGCCTCCGCGTGGCGTTTGTCCGCAACTACACCGCCCCCGAGTTTGGCTTCGACGCGCTCGCGCCGTGCACGCCGCCGCAAGGCATCGCGGGCCGCATCGCGGCCGTCGGCGCAGTCGCCCTGAACGGCGAACCCGGCGCCGCGACGGCCGAGGACGACATCGCCGCCGCCGACGGCTCCGTCGCGGCGTCGGGTGTGCGCAGCTTCAAACTCCGCGGCTCGCAGAGCTGGCTGCTCCCCGACGTGGCGGCGTGCAATTTCGCCGACGAGGAGTCCCCGCTCTGGCTCGTCGGTACCGACAAGGTGCTGCCCAGCAACCCTTCCGGCAACTCCCAGGGCTCGCGCCCAATCGGTGCCCCGGCGACATCCCCCGGCGGCTCCTTCGCGGGAATCGTATCCGGATCCCGGACCACAAGGTTCCTGATTTACGACAGAGGATGGTTCGCAACGGACGTGGGCGAGGGCGATGGGCCCGGAAGCTACATGCTCCGCTACGACGGCGGCTGCCCCAACGAGGCGTGGCGCACTGCGTTCCAGATCCCGCTCCTCCGGCCCCTTCTCCCCAAGGAATCCGCGAGGATGCTCCACACCCGCAAGCTCCTCTACTCGGACGAGGTCGGCCCGATGGCCGTCGGCCTCGTGTACAACGGAGCGGATCCGGCCTCGGACCTCGGCACGCCCGTGGGGATGGACGATATCTTTGCCCTGCGTTTCGATGCCTCCACCGGGAAGCTCCTTGCCCACGCGCAGTTCGACGCCGGCACGCCGTCCGGGGCCGACCGGATCCACGACGCCTTCCTCTTCCGCGACCCCGGGACGGGCGCCCCGCGGCTCGCGGTCCTCTCGTTCGAGGGCTTCCCCACGAACGTTGGACCCCTGAAGCTGACGGTGCTCGACGCGCTCGACCTCCACGTCCTAAACCGGACCGACTTCACCTTCCCGCAGCCGGGCCTGTACTGGGGCGGCGGCGCCGTCGCCCCCCGCGACGAGCCGTACTTCATCCTGGCCTCGCACGGCCAGATCTCCGCCCTCTCCCTCTTCCCGGACCGCCTAGGGCAGCTCCTCGGCTCGGTCACGCTCAGCCGCACCTTCAACTGGCCGCCAGGCTGCCTGGCCTACGTCGGCACCGAGGGCGAAGGCGGGCCGCACGTGACGTACCTCCGCGGGAGGGACCACGAGGGGCCGCAGAACAAGTACGGCTCGGGCACATCCTTCCCCGTGCTCGCCAAGCTGTTTTCCGACCGCGTCGGGGGCGTTGTCCCCCCGAAGGCGACGTCTGAGCCGACGAAGATGCAGCCGACGACGTGCTACACCAGGCCGCCGGAGCCGACGCCGACCTACTCGTCCGCGGAACGGAGTGGCAGGTCCAAGGCGCCGCTGGCAGCGGCGCCGTTGCTTGCTGTGGTTGCCTCCGCCCTGCTCGGACTGTAGCAAAGCCCCCAATCACCTGATGCATTTTGAATGAAAAGGCTCTATGTATTGCTGGATTATGCTGTTTCGAATTCCATTCGTTCGCTGACTCAAGTGCAGGACACTGTCTCGGACTCGCGCTTCGTACCCCTGATGCATCCTTAAGCCCACTGTATTTCAATCGTCATCCTCATCGTCATCGCTACCTTCTTCCCCGTCCTCCCCGTCTTCCCCCTCCTCATCCGACTCCTCGGAGCCTCCCGACTCGTCCGACGAGCCCTCGCTCTCGCCGTCCATCTCCACGTCCCCCCCGTCTTCCGACTCGGATTCCGACCCCTCGGATCCATCGCCCGACTCCTCGTCCGTCCCGGCGACCTGAACCAAACCCAGTCAGCGCTCCTTTCAAACACCCCCCCGCCGTGCAGGTGACCCACCTCCGCGAACGCATCCTCCTCCTCCGCATCCCACCCCTCCATCCTCCCCTCCTCGTCGTCGTCCATCTCCTCCTCCTCCCCTTCCCTGTACACCGCCATCCCCTCCTCGTCCCCGCCGTCGTCCGTCTTGCCCGCCTCGGCCGCACGCAGCGCCACCTCCAACCTCCCTGCCAGCCCCCCCAGAGCGGCCACCGCCGCCGCCCTCGCCCTCAGCAGCCCCTCCAGCGCGCCCAGCCGCGACGCCACGGCCGGGTGCGAGGCCAGGTACCCGGCGTGGGCGAGGAGCAGCGCGCGGAGCCACGGGAGCAGCGCGCGGGCGCGGGCGGGCCTGGCGCGGATCCGCGAGTCGAGCGCCGAGACGAGGGACAGGATCCACTGCGCGGGCAGCGCCCGGAGGGTGGCGCGGATGGTGGGCTGGTGCGATTGCGAGAGTGCCGAGTCGAGGAGGGCGGGGTCGGAGGAGCGGAGGGACTGCACGAGCAGGGGGAGCAGCGTGGGGGCGGTCAGCCGCGCGGGTTTGGCGGCCGCGGGTTTGGCGGGCGCGGGGGCGAGGTCCAGCTGCGCGAGGCGTTCCCCGAGGGGGAGGTTGGCCGGGTCCTTGGGGTCCGGGCGCGCGGGCGCGGGCTCGCCGTCCGAGTCGGGCTCGGCGTACGGGTCCGAGCCCGCGGTGGCGGCCGGCAGGTCGATTGGTTCGGGCCCCGAGAGGATCGTGGGCTCCGCCGCGGCGCGCTTCTTCTTTGCCGGGCCGGCGGCGCCGCCGGCGGACAGCAGCGCGCGCATGGATTCGCCGGGGCGCTCCAGGTCCGTCGATTCCTCCGCGTCAAGGTCCTCTGCGGGCAAAGCCTCGAACCGGGGCCTGATCAGGGCGCCGCGGGCGGTGAGCAGCGACTCGCCGCGCGGCACCACGGCCAGCACCGGCAGCACCCTCTCCTCGTCCGTCTCGCCGTCGCCAAGGAAGCGCAGGGCGGGAGGATCGGGCAGCTTGCGCGCGCCCTTTTTCTTGGCCGATTTCGCGAGGTCGTCGGGCAGGGCGGCTATGTGGAGCGGGCCCGTCGAGGTGGTCAGGAGGAGGCTGGCGTCCAGGAAGGTGGCCTGCAGCGGCTGATTCGGCAAAGCGACGGCTGAGAACGTGAGGAAGGTCAGGAACCTGAAACCAATGCGGTGCCGCGCGATACCAACTGGCCAAGGCGTCCACAGACCCTGCGGGATCCAGAGACCACAAATTCGCCGCCATCTCGTCCTCCGCCAGCGTGGCGGCGACCAGCACGCCGCCGACTTCCCCTGCCGCGGTGAAGGACACGGCTTCGGCGTGCCCGCCGCGGAACTTTTTCACCAGCTCGCCCTCGGGGGAGAACAGGCCCAGCTGGGCGTTGTGCGATACAAACAGGTGTTTCGAATCGCCCTCCCCGACGACCAGCACCGTGGCCGACCGCAGCGCGGTGCCCGTGTCCGAAGCGGCGCCCAAGGTGGGGCGGAAGGACCGTCCGGGTTCCTTGCCGGCCCTGCCGTCCACGTCCATGGCGTCGGCGTCCCCGGCGCCGATCTTCGAGCCGGAAAGCAGCTTCTCCAGGTCCCATTCCGACACGTTGCCGGCGGCATCGACGGCCAGCAGGGCGTTGTCGGGCGCGAAGCACAGGGCGAGCACGGGGCCGGCCGGCGCCGCCGCCTCCCCCGCGATCAATGCCGCCGCGGGATCGTACAGCAGGACGGCACCCGACGCCGTGCCGATCGCAAACAGGGTCCGCGGCGGGGCCTGCGAGGACGACGACTTGCGCCGCTTCTTCTTCCTCCCCTCGGCGCCCCCGCCCTGCCCGCCGGCCACCGCCGTGATCTCGCCGGCGTTCCCGCGCCCCGCGACGTCGACGTCATTCGGCACGCCGTCGGATTTCGCGGAATCCCACACGCGGAGCGCGCCGTCGGCCCGCGCGGCCGCGAAGAAGCCGTCGGCCCACGCCGCGCGGCGGCCGCCGAGGACCGCCCGCCGCTCGTCGAGCTGCGCGTACCGCGCCGACGCTGCCGTGTGCGACGTCGTCGGGTCGGTCGCGGCCGCCGGACGCTGCGGTCGCCGCGGCATCGTGGTGTTGTCCCCGGGTGGGTGTTTGGTTGTTGCCGGCCCGAGAAAAGAGGGAGTGAGGGAGAGCGTCCACTTGGGGCCAGCAGTATTACGTTCGCCTTTGGAAGAGCAAGGTATAACTGATTTCCATCCATCACAAGGATTCTATTGTCATCGAGCGCTGACTGGGCTTGGAGAACATTGATCGTATGAGACGTCAACGGCTTCGTCCTTCCGAAAGCGAAGAAAAATGCGGAAATAAAGAAACGACGTGTGAAACTTCAGGAATACAATCTTTTGGGAATTCTATCTTAGATCCCGGTGCCAGCGCGACCAGTTTGTTGTGTGGTTTCGTTGGAGATACCCGCGCCCAAGGGGCGATGACGGTTCACTGTTCTCGCTACACGCCGGCATTCAGCGTTCGGAGCCTCTCTACATCGCGATCCACGAGTTCTTATTCTGCTGTAGGCGCGACGAGCGAGAGCACGTCTCTAGGACTGGCGCGGACCTGTCACATCGAGAGGCTCCCGAGACGCAACCCTGTGGCTCGGCGCGGAACCCATACTATCGGGTCTGTTGGGTGCTTCCGCCCCCAAAACGCATTCCGAGCCAGTGAGACGCCCTTCGAGAGGTGATTCCAGCCCAGCGGAACGCATTCGAGGCACGGAAAGCCACAACAGACGGGGGAACGGACAACGTGCGGGCACGCCGGGCAGTGGGGCGGGCTTTCCTCCCGTGACCAGGCACCGGGCGTGATCCTATCCCGTGCTTTGCGCAACTCGGCTGACGGTTTCAGTGGAGCTCGGCCGCTTTTCCGAATTCCCCGAGATCGGACGGAACAGCTGCGGCATTTCGCGGATTCTCGGCGCCCGAGCCAAGCAGCAGTTGCCCGCGTTCTTCTCCATCGTCTCGGAACCATTGTCGGCCAACGTGCTGTTCAAGCGACCCAGCGAGGATGTGCCGCCCCGGTAAGCGTCGGGGACCCTGCGGGCGGTTCCGTGTCGGGTGGCTGGCCATCCCAATCCCCTCCCACTTGGGGACAGGCGTGCGGCCGCCGCCATGTCGTCGACCGTGCTCGTGATCCGCGCACAGCGGGCCCACGATGCGGCGCCGGCGTGGGACGAGCTGGCTGCGCTCGCGGCCCGGGTGCGGGGACCGAGGGACGGGCCCGGCGGCGGCTTCGCGGACGGCGGAACCGCGGAGGAGGAGGACGCCGATCGCGTGCGGAGCGATCGCAGCACGGTGGTGGACGGTGGGGGGTTCGGCAGCCCGGCAGCTGCGGTTCGTGTGCGTGCGGGAGACGCCGACGCCGCCGGACAGCGCGTGCTCCGGGGGACTGGCGCCGGGCCGCACGGCAGGAGGGGCTCCGCGACGCCGCTGGACTGGCTGCTGAGCCGCGGATTTCCCCTCGGCGGGATGCGCTCTCCGGACGCGTCCCCTCCGCCCCTATCTCCGGCCGCCGTCCCCCGGCCCCTCCCCTCGCGCCCCTTCCCCGACCTCGGCCCCGGCGCGCCGACCCCGCAGGCCGTGCTGGACGCCGCCCTGGGCCGCTTCTTTGCGCACACGCACCCCTTCCTGCCGCTCGTGCACCGCGCGTCGTTCGAGGCCGCGACGCGCGGGGTGCCGTGCGCCAGCTTCCCGTCGCGGAAGCCGGCCGCGTTGCTGTACGCCCTGGCGGCGCAGGGCGTGCGGATGGTACCCGAGTTGGACAGGCGGAAGAGGCTTGCCGTGGCGCGTTGGTGCAGCCTGAAGGCCCGAGATTTGCTGTTTGCCCTGGACGCCCGGTCGGACCTCGAGGCCTTGCTGGTCGCGGTGATGCTGTGCAAGTTGCTGGCCATCGCCGGTCTGCCGGGGCGGATGTTTGCTTTGCTCCAGCTGGCGGCGCAATCTGCCGAGGGCATGGTTTCCCGGTTGCCGCCCGGCCCGCCGGAGGACTCGGGGGCTTGGGTGCGCCGGGAACATGTGCTCCGGGCGCGGATGATCACCGCGGCCTTCGACTACGGCATGGCGCACTACTCCAACCGGCCGACATTTGGAAGGTACTTCGGGGCCGGTGGTCACGCAGACGAGCCGGTCGCGGTTGCGGAGCGGTACTTTGACCATGCCAACACGGAGGCCGCCTTTGCGGCCGTCCGTGCGTCGTGGGGCGATCAGGAACCCCGCCTTTCCTTCCCGACCTCTTATGGAGACCATCCCCCCGCCTCCAGGAGCGCCGCAGGGGATGACTTTGCCGCGGCCGCGGTGCGTGTCGCGCGGGACATGGCGATCCTCGCCTTTGGTGCCGGCTCCGCCCTGTACCTCCTCCACCTGGACGACTACGCCCGGCACCACCTGCAGCGCATCCGTCGCGAGGCTGCGGAAGCCGGTTGCCCGCCGAGCAGGCGGGACGGCATCGTGGTGGCCTCGCTGGCCGAGGTAGCCCTCTCGGCGCTGACCCCCGACGTCGGCGGCCCCTTTGCTCGTGGCGACCCGGGCCCTTTCCTCGACGCCTGGCACCTGATCTATCCCGACGAGCAGTACGCCGTCTCCATGCCCATCCTGTTCCTGTACGGCGAGTTCTTCGCCGTCGAGACCCTCGTCCTCCTGGGCTTTTCCCGGGCCGCCCAGGCCCGCAGCCTGCGCGCCGCGTCCCTCGTCCGCGGGCTGCTGCGGCGCGACCCGGGCTTCGAAAACGGCTCCTTCACCGTCGTCGGCGCCTGCATCACCATGGGCACCGTGCTCCTCGACGCCCTTCGCCCCGGGGCGGCCTCGCTTCCGCAGGAGGACGGCGAGGACGGCGGGCGCGCTTCGCGGGAACAGATCGACGCCGCGCTGCGGCTCGGCGTGCGCACTTTTGCCCGTGCGCTGGAGCTCCTCGGACGGGGATACGGCCTCCGCGCGCGGCAGGCCTCGGACGCCTTCCGCGCCGCTGTGCACGCCTCGCTCGCCAACCCCGATCCCGGCGCGGAGGAACGGCAGGCCGAGCCGCAGCCCGAGGAGCTGGACGACGACGCGCCGGGGGAGCGCGCCAAGTTCTCGTGGGACGTTCTGGTGGACCGGCAGCAGGCGCTGGGGCCGGTCGGCCTGGCGGATCTGCCCGGGCTGGAGGGGCCCCTGGCGGGGTCGCCGCGGAGCGCGTCGTCGTCGGGCGCGATCCCCTGACTGGTAGGACGGCAGAGAGCTCGATCGCAGTGCGATCGCGTGGAAGAGATAACCCGATCGGTCCATACGAAGAAGGGGGGGAAATGCTGCCAACTCCGACAGATTCGGGGACCGGTCCCGTACGTACCAGCCCGCACCAAACAAAGCCTTTCGTGGCCGTCGTCGGGTGCCCGTTCCACCGCCACCCTGCGGCGCGTGCCCGCCCATCCTACCGGCGCCCCCGCGACGGCCGCGCCCGACCCGCCGGGCGCCGACGGGGCGCCGCCGATGCCCGCCGACCCGCGCGGCGGCAACCCGTTCCTGAGGCCGCCCGCCCACGCGCCGCACCACGCGGGCTACGACAAGATGAAGCGGGGCAGGGGGAGGAGATGGTTCTGGATGCTGCTGCTGGCCGCGGCGGCGGCGTGGTGGTACTATGGCGGGTCCGGGAAGGGCAAGCGGAGGGGCGGCGGTGGTGCCGAGATGGTGGCCCCCGAGGGCTGGAAATGGATCGGAAGCACAGGTACGTCGTTTTTCTGCCGTGGACCTTTGGATTATGGGGATTTTGGTTGGGCTTGCTGGCCTCCTGGGGCTGTCGTGGGGCCTTGGGCACGCCGACACAGGGACGCCACCTGGCAGCCCCACCGATATTCCATTCTGGGTTCATGGAGGCCTCTTTCCCCCATTTTCGGCTTCCGCTTATCCTTTGACCGCTTTTGTCGGAGTTGATGATGGTTCTGACGCCGTCTCACGCCCAGGCAAACCGTTCCTCCCGATCACGACCTCCTCCTGCACCCCCCCTTCCGACCGCCCTCCCGTCCAATACGCCCTCATGATCGACGCCGGTTCCACCGGCTCCCGGATCCACGTGTACCGCTTCCGCTTCTGCGGCTCCACGGTGCCCAAGCTGGACGACGAGCTCTTTGTCCAGACCAAGCCCGGCCTGTCGTCGTTCGCGGACGACCCCGAGGGCGCGGCCAAGTCGCTGGACTTGCTGATGAAGGCGGCCGAGGAGACGGTGCCGGAAAAGTGGAGGTGCAAGACGCCGGTGGCGGTCAAGGCGACCGCGGGGTTGCGGCTGCTGGGGAAGGAAAAGAGCGAGAAGATCCTGAAGGAGGTCAAGAAGCGCGTGGCAAAGGGCGGCTGGAAGATGGAGGGCGTTGAAGTGATGGACGGCAAGGACGAGGGTGGGTTGTCTTTTGTCGGAATGTCCATTCATGCCACTGATCTCCCCTCCCCTCCAGGAGTGTTTGCCTGGATCACGGTCAACTTCCTTCTCGGCCGCCTTGGCCTCCGCCCGCCTCGCTCGGGCGGCACCGTCGCCATCATGGACCTCGGCGGCGCCTCGACCCAGGTGGTCTTCGAGCCGCGCACGCCGACCTCGCACCCCGCGCACCGCGCCGTCGTCGCCTTCGACGGCCGCGAGCACATCCTCTACCAGCACTCGTACCTCGGGTACGGCCTCATGCAGGCGCGGAAGCGGATCACGGCCCCCGCCAAGGAGCTCGCGCGGGGCCGCGCGGCGGCGGAGCAGGACGCCGGGACGGAGGAGGACCCGCACCCGTGCCTGCCGCACCCGTCGCGGGGGTCCACCTTCGAGACGTGCTCCGCGCACGCGCTCAAGATGGGCCTGTTCAACCAGTCGTCCCCGTGCCCGGAGCCGCCGTGCGGGTTCGACGGCGTGCACATGCCGCCCCTGGACGGCGAGTTTGGCGGGGAGATCGTGGCGTTCAGCTACTTCTACGACCGCTTTTCGGAGCTGGACCTGCCCGACCGGCTGTCGCTGGACGAGATCCGGCGGTGGGCGGAGCAGGTGTGCCTGCACGACGACGGCCCGCTGCCGGCGGGCAAATCGGCCGCGCTGGCCAAGAAGATCAAGGAGGCAGCGAGGGAGAACCCGCACTTCTGCCTGGACATGACGTACATCGCGTCGCTGCTGCAGGGGTACGGGCTGGGCGGGGCTAGGGAGGTCAAGGTGGCCAAGAAGGTGGAGGGCGTCGAGACCGGATGGTGAGTAGTGTTGTTCGGGCGATCGCGGATCCAGCAACTGATTCGCTTCCTTGCAGGTGCCTGGGCGCGTCGATCGAGCTCGTGGACAAGCTCTTCACCGGCAAGAGCGGGCACCGCTGGTTGGACGAGGCGTGCGAGCGGTAGTCTTTTGTGGTTGCGGCGCTCGGACTGGCTCGGACGAGGGCAGGGCTTGGTCGAAAATAGACCGTCGCTGAATGCGGCGTCCACTTCTTCTCATTCCCTTTTCGGCGAAGCCGTAGCCACGGGTCCGCGTTCCAGCTCCTGAAGTTCTGTCATCGCAAACGATCACCTTCGCCGGACTTGCCCGGCACCGGCACGCGCAGTATCCTCCCCGTCGAATCCACCAGCCTGTCCGGGTCGCACCCGAGGCCAAAGTAAAAGTACCCGTCCAGCAGCTCGAACGACCGCGCGAAGGTGTCGGCCGAGAATCGGAGCTCCTCGGTCCATTTCCACGCCGCGTCCGCCGCCGAAAACACTTGCACGAGCGTCGTTTCCGGGTCCGGCTGCGTGGATGCGAGCACGTACAGCTTGCCCGCCGTGGCGAGGATGTCCCGCGGCAGCGCGCCGCCCGGCAGGCGGAGCCTCCGCGGCTGCGAGATGGAGGCCGCGGCAAAGAGGCCCAGCGGGGCGTAGTCGTGGTCGATCAGCTTCTTGGCACCGATGTAGACGACGGCGTTGCCGAAGGAAGTCGGTCGCGCGGCAAAGACTTTTGCGGTGTCGGCGACTCCCGGGAAGAAGGACACCTTGACCCTGTCCATGCTCTTCTTGCCGTCAAAGACGTAGATCCGCGCGCCCGAGGTGGAGCAGTACACCTTGCCGCCCAGGACAAAAAGCGACCGCGACCTCTCGGCGGGCTTGACGTAGGTGAGCATAACCCTCCAACTGCGGCCGTTGTCCGAAGACCGCGCGACGGTTCCCCCAGTGACGGCGCTCGCGGCCGCAAACAGGGTGCGCCCCTGTGCGAGCACATCGTAGACGTGGATCCCGTTCTTGATGTTGCGTAGCTGCTCCCAGCGCCCCGACGCCGTCTTTCTGTACACGTTGCCCTCGGCCCAGTCCTTGGCGATCTCGAGGGGCGTGTACTTTTCCGAATCGCTCGCGTCGCGGCCCACGGTCCGTGAATCGTGGCCGGGGATCCAGAGTTGCTTGCCCAGGACCTTGATCACGTCGACCTGCTCGTCCATGATTTCGTACTCGCTCGAAAATTTGCCCGCCGCGGGATCGTAAACCCAGAGGTCCACTGGGCCGGCGTTGGGGGCGGGGCCGTCGTCGTTGGAGTTGCCGCTGCCGATGTAGATGCGGCCTTGGAAGGCGCGGAGGCTCCAGGGGTTGCGGGCGTAGACAGATTCGCCGTCGGGCCAGCGGGCTTCGGTTGGGTTGCCCAGAACCTCGAGCTCCGAGGTGACATCCGGTCCTGCCGGCCCATCGGCGGCACCAGAGCCGTCCCCCGTCGCATCCCGGTTGGGGCGCACCAGAACGTAGCCCGCTCTGATCCACATTCCCTTTGCCGAGGCCTCCAAGAGGCGGCCATGCGCGGTCAGCGGCGAGACGTTCGAGGCATGGATGTCGATGCCCAGCGGCATGATGATGTCCTCCCAGGTCAGCTTGGGGCTCCTTGCCAGCTGGCGTGCGACCACGGCCGCCTGGTAGACCGCCACGCCAAACTCGGAGCAGAACATGGCGTCCACCTCGGGCGGCCCGCCCCGCCTCGCCGCCGCGCGGCCGTAAACCAACGCCGCCCTCCTTGCCTTGGGGCCGAAGTTCGCGCTCTTCAGGGCCACGGCGATCGGCAGGTTGTACTTCATCCGTCCCGGCGCAGCCCACGCCTCGGCGACGTCCGCGGCCTGGGCCGCCAGCTTCTCGTCCTTGGGGCGCAGCACCTCGAACACGTAGCCCGCGTGCGCGTCGATCGTGCGGATCCCAACGCGTGCGGTGGAGATGCTGCCGCCGTGCGCCTCGGCCACGCGGCCTCCGCCGATGTAGACGCCAACATGGAAGCTGCGCGGGTCGCCGTTGCGCAGGCGGTCGTCCAGCGCCTCGCCGACCTCGCGGATCAGCTTCTGTCCGTTGGTTATGACGAACTGCGTCGCGGAGATCTGCGTCGTCTCGCCGAGGTACTTGAAGAGCAGGTCGCCGCGCCGGAGGGTGCGGTCGGCGTTGGAAGCGTCCACGACCGGCACGGCTTTCCGGCTCGCCGCGAGCGCTGGCCCTGCGGCACAAAGGAAAAGGAGGAGCGCGAGGAGGATTGCGTCAGGCGGCCGGCGGCGCGCTCGCATCGTGCCGGTCTCTGGGAAATCGGTGCGGAGGGTGGCTGGGTCCAGAAGGATGTCCTGTCGCATGTCCGCCGCAGAAGCACGTCCCTACGAAAGTCGGCGGCGATGATCCGGTCAAAGCAATCAGCGCAGCTTAGATTGCCGGAGTGACGGATGATGGATCATACGGAAGGCGGTGATGACACGGAGCAGGGCGGCGATCTGCAGTTCGACAATAGACCGGCATCTAGCAACAGCATCTTTTCAAACGGCATGCACCAGCGGCTTGGATTCCTAGCCACGATGCCCGACCTCGATGAATGCGACCCCGCACGGGTGGGCCCGAATGACCTCGTACGTCGTCAGCTTCCTCGCAAAGTACCGGCACTTTCCGCAGTAGTAGCCCCTCTCCGACTCGGCGTGCACGTCATCCGCGGCGCCGCGCTTGTCGTCCTCCGCAGGCAGGCCGAGGATCGCCCTCGCGTGCTTCGTAGCTTCCGAAACCAGCCAGTAGTCGAACCAGTCCGCATCCACAACGGAACCGGCAAACTCCAACCAGTCCGCATCCACGACGGAACGGGCAAACTCCAGCATTTCGCGGTTCGGAAACGCCGCCATCATCTCGTTGGCTTCTGGCACATCGTCCAAATTGCACCACTCCGCTTCGTGGCTCTCGCGGAGGATGCGGTTGACCTCTTCTGAAACCCGGCGGCGCACAGCCCTGCTGATCTCGACATTCACTGCCTCGCATTCGTAGTCCGAGAGGTAGAGCAGCTCATCCGCCTGAAGGTGGGCGAACTTCTCATCCGGAGGCGAGGTGCGCAGGTCGGCGAAGGCTTTCGCGGCGCGGGCGATCCGGCCATCGAGCTCCCCTTTCCCGTCCGCAATCCCGGCTTCCTTCTCCAAGAGGGCCGTCCGGATCATGGCCGCAGTCCTGTCGTCGCTCGGAAGCACTATGATGAGGCTGCCCCTGACGGATCGCAGCTCCTCCACCAGGAACGAGCGCAGATCGATCCCGAGTCCCGCACAACGCTTCTGCAAATCCTCCAGCAAAACCGAGTAGAACCGGTCCTGGTCCGCATGGGCTTCGAAATTCCGGTTCTGCCGATCGAACCACACTCGGTACCCCTCGTTCAGCTTGAACTTCTCGATCACGAAAGGCACCTCCGGGAAATGCAGCGGGTGCGCCGAGAAAGAAGCCGCGACTTCCGCCGAGAGGAGATCCGCAACGACGGCCGACGCCGCCTCCGCGGGATCCGAGTCCGGCGCCATCTCGCTCAGGATGGGGTGCCGCCCAGTCCAACCGATCTGGCATCCAATCGCGCCGCAGGCATGGCCCAGGAGTTCCGGCACCAGGGCAGACGCCCGCGACCGGACCGCCGACGCGTCGAAGTACCTCTTGGCATCGACGCCCCCCTGGCCGCCGAACGCGTGCCACTGCTTCATGAGCACTTCCGTGGCCGCATACTGTCACCGGGTCCCGCTGCTAAGCATCTTCATCGAATACGGGAATGTCACGGCTCACCTCCTTTCCCTTGTAACCAATGACGTATGGAATCTCGGCAACGTCCCGTTTCCACAAGCCCAGCTTCGAGACATCGTCGGAACGGAGGCGCTTCCCGCTCTTCGCTTGCCGCTCCGCTTCGGCCCACGCCCTTGAAGCGAACGACTGCCTCCTGACCCATTCGTTTTGATCCCACAGCGAGCGGAGGCAAGGTTCGCAGAAGCGGGACGAGACGTTGTCGTCCGTGGGAACCAGGTACTCCGCCGTCGTCAGCGCGAGGCAAAGGTGGTTGTGGCAGAGGTGTACCCTGCCGAGCTTTTGCAGCTTCTCGACGATCGAACGCTCGTCGAAGGAGGGCAGTTCCTCAGAGGACTGCGGACGAGGATAAGCTGTTGCACGAAGGCCCTCGGGCACGCACAAGGCTGACCTCATCCCACTCCAACTTCGCGACCAACAGGTGCTCATCGAATGGTAGATCTTTCGAACGCTGTCGTCCGTCCTCCCGCGAATCAGCGATGGTCGCAAGAGTGAGGCGTCCTGCGTTGCCCTACCTTCTTCCAGTCGTGTTTCTCGGCCACCTGCCGCCAGAGAGGGAGCCCGCGGAAGGCAAAGAGCAAGCTTCGGCACGCGCGGGCAACTTGGAAGGCAGCACCGATCCCTCCGTCGCGCAGCACGTGGCCCAGTATCCGCTGTTGGACCTCGGTCGAAGCACCCGAAAGGGTCGGCCGCTCGGCACCGACGAGCGATGAGACAGTAGGGATGGTTTCGGTCGCGGGTGAGCCCTTTGCAGCGAGCCGCTGCGACCTCCGCCGTTGCATTTTGACCGATGTCGTGTCGCTCGCGTGACGTGAAGTGTGAGGGGCAAACAGTCGTAAACACGGCCGCCCAAACAACAATGTTTGCCAAGCGCAGCGTCCGCACGGCGGAAGGAGATGACAAACGGAAACGCCCGCGGGCCGAAGATGTCCCCAACGGCAAACACGCGGATGCCGGCGGCAACGCCGTGGCGCCCGAGGATCCGCGGCTAGCGCCCACCTTTGCCAACGCCTACTCTGGGTTCGCGGTGCCCTCGAAGGACTACGCCCTCGAGCGGGTGGACTTGGATTCTCTCACTCCCGAGCTCTTTTTCCGCGACTATGTTGCCAAACGGAAGCCGGTGGTCCTGCGCGGGTTCCTGAAGGACGCCGACTTCACCGCGCCGTCGAAGTGGACCAACGAGTACCTGGCCGAAAAGGCCGGCGACGAAACCATAGCCGTCGAGCGCCGTGAAAGCGACACGGCCAAGTTCGGCCGCGGTATCGAGGTGGACATGACCTTCAAGGAGCTGCTGGACCTGATCGCGGCGGGCGACGAGATGCACTACCTCACCACCCAGGACGTCGACGCCGAGCCCGACGGCCGCCCCGAAATCATGGCGCCCTTCATCAAGCGCTTGCGGTCGGATTTTCCTTTGCGCCCTGCGCTCGCGGGCGGCCTGGTGCCGCAGAACATCAACGCGTGGATGGGCAACAACAAACACGGCTCGTCGACGGGGCTGCACCACGATTACCACGATAATCTTTACGTCCTGCTGCGGGGGAGGAAGCGGTTCCGGCTGTACTCGCCCGCGGACGCCGGGAGGATGTACACCCGCGGGGTCATGACCCGCGTCCACGCGAACGGGCGGATATGCTACGAGGGGGAGGAGACGACGGCGTACGGCGCGGATCCGATGGCCGAGGCCGCGGCGCTGGCCGAGATCGAGCGGGACGAGGCGGAGAAGGAGCTCGAGGAGGCCGAGAAGGCCGCGGAGCGTGGTGTGGAGGGCGCGGAGGAGAGGGTGAGGCGAGCCGAGAAGAGGCTGGACGCGGCGATGGAGGCAATGCTCGGCGCCGAGATCGGTGACGACGAGGGGTTGGACGAAGAGGCGGGTTCGGATGACGAAGACGGGGATTCCGGCTCCGGAAACGAGGGCGGCGCGGACAGTTTCGGTGACGAGGAGGATGGCGGCGACCAAGAGGATGCTGAAGATCAGGAAGACGCCGCCTCGGACCCCGAGGCGCCCGCCAACGGCACCCCCCCACCCCGAAAGGCCGACCGCACCGTCAAGGACCCCCTCAACTTCAGCCTCGTTGACACCTCCCTCCTCACCTCGTCCCCCTCCACCCTCTCCACCCGCTTCCCCCTCTTCACCGACGCCCTGCCCGCCTGGTGCGAGCTCGAGGCCGGGGAGATGCTGTACCTCCCCGCTTCCTGGTTCCACGAGGTCGAGTCGTTCGGCGCCGAAGGGGGGCATTTGGCGCTCAATTACTGGTTCCACCCGCCGGACGCGCTGAAGAACTTCGAGAGGCCGTATTCGTCCGAGTTCTGGGAGAGGGATTGGAGAATGCGGTTCGCGGATGTGGCGGACGGGGCTAAGGCGGAAGAGTAGTCGCTGGACCAATCGAATGAAGCAATCGAGATCGCGGCCATTGGATCCGCAGGCAGCGAAAACTGTTACAGGGAGCTATTGTAGCAACCTTGCAATAAATCATTACGTCTACTAGCACTCGTTCATTGCACCGGAGGCCACGTGGACGGTTAGATGCGATAACCGGCGGCTCGAGCGTGCCCGAGCGCTCCTAGACATCAGCTCGCTTTGGACTCTCCAGCTGATCCCTACGAGCTGGCAGCACGTGCGGCTTCCTGGCCGTACTTGAGTCGGGGATCTGATCGGGGCTTGTGCCACCAACAAGTCAATATACCGGGACCTGTGGTCCCCTCGCTGACCTGGTGCCGAATACCCCCTGAAACCCAACCGGGACAACCAATCTGCTGGCCAATCTGCAGGAGAAATGGCGGACGTCGCCGGATCCGCGCTGGAGGCGCCGTCCCCGCCCGCGGCCCGCAAGCTCGTCTCGAGCGACCCGCAGCACCTCATCTTCGCCCATCTGCGCCCCCGACGCCGCGTCTTCCACGACGTCGGCCTGGGCGCCTTCCTTATCGAGCATTCGCGCGCCCGCCGCAAGGGCCGTCCGCCCGAATTGGCCCCCTCCGAAGGGGCGGCCGCGCCCCCTCCCGCGCTGGTGCCCCGCCGCCACGGCGTCCTCGGCAACGTGTCGTGGCAGGTCGCCGCGTGGTTCACCGCCGGCTCGGTGTGCTGGGTGATCAACGGGCAGTACGTCATCTGGCCGCCCGCCAACCCCGAGGCGGCGGACCTCGTGACGTCGTGGTCGGGTTTCGTGGGGGGGCTGCTGTTCTGGGTCGGTGCTTACCTCGCCGTCGTCGAGGCGCTGAACGACCGCGACGGGGAGGGCTTTGGCTACGAGCTGCACCGGCTCGCCGAGGAGGCCGCGGGGGAGCCGGCGGCGGTCGTGCGCTACCTCGAGCGGCACCACGGCTCCAAGTCGGTGCCCGCCGCGCGCGTGGCCTACACGCCCCCGCACGACGGGTGGCGCTGGATTGGCCTGCAGACCGACTCGATCGGTTGGTGGGCGTCGGTGATCCAGTACATGGGCGCGACGTGCTTCACCGTCGCCGTGATCTGCGGCCTCCCGGGGGTCATCGGACCGACCCAGGTCGTTGCCGAGAACGTGCTGGTCTGGGGCATGCAGATCGCTGGCTCGATTGGCTTCGTCGTCTCGAGCTGGATGGCCATGCTCGAGGAGCAGGAGGCGTGGTGGCGCCCCGCGCTGGACAGGATCGGGTGGCACGCGGCATTCTGGAACCTCATCGGCTCGCTCGGCTTCCTCCTGTGCGCCATGTTCGGCCTCGCGTGGAACTGGGACGGCACCGGCGGCGGGTGCTGCTTCCTCTGGGGGGTCGGCTTCAACACGTACTACGGCTCCTGGGCCTTTTTGCTCGCCAGCGTGCTGATGCTCGTCGAGGTGCAGTGCGGCGCACATTCCCCCGGGGAGCTGTGGGACAGGGGTCTCGCATGGGTGGAGAGCGTGCTCGGGATCGGGGGCCGGGCGAAAGGGGGGCCGGCGGCGGGGCGCACGGGCGTGGAACCGGCACCGTCGGACAGAGAAAAGGGCGTAGTCGGGGTTGCGGTGGCATGATAGATTGGTAGGGAGCTTTGGTTTTCTAGCTGCGCACGGGGAGGGTGAGGAGAGCCGCTACTCTGGTCTGGTCCGGTCTGGTGTTTCCTTCGGCGACGCAATACACGATGCCACTCGGTTGTCGCGCCAAAGCTGCGTCCGCCGTCAATTCCTTTCCGTCCTATCCACTCCGCCATCGCCGCTTGGCGATTCAGAGCTCCGGATCGGGCTTCTTCTCGCGCACCTTCAAGGCCGAAGCCACGAAGGACGCTACCCATTTCCGAATCCGGAGAGGCAGGCGTTCATCCTCCAGCATTGTCGAAGGATCTTGCCACGTTGTCTGGAACAAGGTGGGCACCGGCAGAGGCTGATGCTGACGCCGAACGCGGGCGGCCGGACCCTCAGTTCGAGCGCAACGGCACCGCCTGCAACGGCACCGCCTGCAACGGCATCGGCCGGCTGCACCATTTGCCACGGCATTCCGTTACGTCGGTTGCGAGTCCTGCGCCGCGAGATGCGGTCGATCCGGGCGGCGCGGGCCGGAAGCGCAGGTCTGTGCGCGGTCCTGTTCCTCTTGCCCCTCGGCGCGGGCGGAAATCCCTGGGCAGAAGCTGGAATCCAGTGGTCCTGGAGGAACCCGGGGCTCACGGACTGCCCCGGCCGCGGCGACGGTGGGTGGGATCGTGACGTTGCGCGCCCCCTGTTCTCGGACTCAGACGATGCGGCCGATATGCCCGCGGACCCTTGCAGTCTTCCGCCCGGCGGAGGTCAAGGTCTACCTGTCCAACAATCTGTTCTGGGGCGACGGCAACACGCCACTGGGATTCCCCAGGTCGTTCGAGAACGCCAGCTGCGATGGCCGCCCGGACGGCTTCTTCGTCAAGCAGATGTACTACGTCCGGGACATCCCCATCTTGTCCCCGGAAGGGATACTGGGAATCGAAAACTGGGTCCCGGAGAGAGACCTGCGAGATCGTAAGGCATCAAACTTCCCCGCCCGGACTGAGCTGAATTGGTCTCGCCTAGTGAGAATCCACCAGCAGCTCGACTTCCGCTTCGGAGCGTTGGACTGCAACGATGATGTTCTAATGACGCAGGACAGGCTGTGGAACCTTTCATTCATTTTGATCGAGGCACGTTCCACGGAACCCGGCCATTCTGGAAGTCAAGCCTGACAACTTCTTCCGCCCTCCCCCGCAGAAAAGCAACTGCAGCACCGTTCCGCAGTTTACATGCAACGCCAGTGTAAATTACGCCAGCGCGTGCGGATCCCTGGCCGCGTCGCCGCTGCGCCTGGGAGCGGTGATCCCGCCAAGCAACCGGCCGCCCAGATCAACAACCACCGTGCCGACGCTCTCGATCACAGAGACGCGGACGATGGTCCACACGGTGTTCCATACCGAGACGGAGCTCAGCATTCTGATTTCGACTATCACATCCGTCGCGATCTCGCCGACCACCGTCCTCTCCACCCTGACCTCCGTGTCGACCCAACCAACTACCATCACAACCTCGGTCACCACGATCTCATCGGTTTTCGTCATTTCGCCTTCGCCTGTGCCAACAACCCTCACTTCGGTTTCCCCAACCACCGTCCTCTCCACTCTGACCTCGGTGTCGACCCTCCTGACAACGGTCACTTCCCCGGTCACCTCCTTCTCGACTGTCTTCGTCATCTCGCCCTCACCCGTGCCTACCACCCTCGTGTCGACGCTGACCTCAACGTCACGCGTGACTTCGTTCGTGGTTTCGACGAGCACCAAGACCGTGGCCAAGCTCACGGTCCAAAAGACGGTCGGCGGCACGGTCACGGCTTCCGTCCTAGCTGCTTCGCTGATTGCCCTCTCCAGCGAACGGTGACGGCGACAAAGAAGATCACGATCGCGAAAACCACGATTTTCAAGACAGTAGCCAGGGCAGTCCGATCGTAATGGAACAGAGAATGTGGCGCACTTCACTGGCCCTGAGCGCGATTTTCGGCGTTGCGAATGCCCGTGAACCAATCGTCCAATCCGTCCTGGAACTAGGTCCCTCCCCGCGAACCTCCGGATGAACGGTCGAAATTGGGGCTTTTGGTCCACATGAAATAGTTTGTGGAAAGATCTATCCACTTGAGACTCTATTTGGGCCCCGTGGAAAGCGCTTCGCCCATATGACCTGACGGCAATCTATCTTGGCTTGGCCGGGCTTTGTCCTCATCCCCCGAGCTGTGGGTGGGCGGATCAGCTGCGGTCGAACCCCTGCATGCCAAGCTCGGACCGCTGATCTTCATTTCAACGCGCTTGTCGTTCCGGTGGTCGCCGTTGGCCGCCCTGCGTCCAGACCCGCGCTGTGTTGCGGGGTCCGTGGCGGAGTCGGCCGCACCGCCACATGGACTTCCACCCGCCCCTGCGCCTGAAGTTCCGCCCCGCAGAGCCCCAGTTCTGCGGCTATGGATTCCTATAAAGACCGGGGCCGGGAGGGGCCGAACACCATCGAACTCGAACCCAGCTCCAATCGCACTCTGGGAACTCCGCGAATCTCCTCCTCATTCACCCAACACCCAACAAACCATGAAGGTCTCGACCGTCCTCGCCACCGTCGCCGCCTGTGCCGCGGCCGCCACCGGCGCCGCCGCCGCCGCCGCCCCGCTGGCCTCCTCCTCGAGCTCGGGCTACTACCCGCCCACCACGCCGCCCAACAACGTGAAATGGGTCTGGGGCGGCTGCCTCCCGAGCTCCGCGAACCCGAACATGCAATGCACCTACACCACCAAGTACTATTCCGGCGACCTGGCCGGGGACCTCACCCCGGACGGGCAGCAGTGCGGCGACCCCACCGCCGCGTTCTGGTGCGGCTCCTTCGTGGACCCCACCAAGAGCTTCTACCCGGGCGAGAGCACGGACTACATCCTCCCCGCGTACGCGAGATGGCACTACGTGGGGTGCTCGACCCCGAGCGCGCCGCTGAGCTGCCCGAGCAACGTGCAGGTCTACCAGACCTACCACGGGCAGACCCCGGACAACACCCAGTGCGCCCAGGGGACGGGTCTCTGGTGCGGGTACTAGGTCAACGCGGCCAGCATGCTACGATGTATTCCCCAATAATCTATACCACTTCTGAATCTCCTTCCGCCTAAAGTCCCGAGAAGCAGAAGCTCTCCAGCGTCGCCGACACCCCGAACGCGCGCAGCACCGTCCACAGCGCCACCGCGACCGTCGTCCCCGTCGCCAGCAGCGTCCTCACGCTCCCGAACGAGACCACGAAGCCGAACAGTTTGGCGCGGTGGTGCTGGACCTCCCCAAACGACGCGAGCGCGGCGCAGTGCATCGCCGCGTCGTCGGCCAGGGGGCCCGGGCCGACCGATAGGACGAGGGTGCGGAGGTCCCGCTCCGCGGCGCGGTGCACGGCCGTGACGGAGTCGATGAGGGCGTTGCGTGCGGCGAGGTTGACGGCGTTGACTGTGAAGTAGATCGCGGCGTGGAGCAGGTAGAGGAGCAGCCAGGCGGGAACACAGCGGCCGACGGCCTGGCGGTTGGTTTGAGAAGGGAGAACGTCAGTCAGCGGTGCGATGCGGGCTGGAGGAGGTCCGTGCTCATCCCACCGTATTGAGGACGGCAAAGACAACCACGCAAGGCACGATCACGAGGCCGTAGAGCCGCGCGATGAACGCCGAGTCCTGGTGGCGCCTGGAGCGACACATGGCGGTGAAACGGTAGTGCAGCCTGACGTAAAGCCAGCAGGGCGACCGAGGAGGTTCGCTGCCGTCAGCGACCGCGGCGCGGAAACGTCCGAGTAAGTCGCCCATGGCCAGGGATGCTGCGCGACAGTGCAGCCGGAGCTCCAGCGTCGTGTAGGCCACGTTGCCAATGCCGAGTGGATGGGAGAGCCAGGTAGGGACTGCGACCGCGACCAGCGTGAGAGCATACAGCACTCCAAGGAGGCCTCCGTAGGGCGTGGCCCAAAGCTCTGCCCCGTACGTCACAAGAGGTGTGTAAACCACCAGAACTAGCATCAGCCACGCGAAGAAGATGGTTCCGACGAATGTGTTGAGAAGCGAAAGAGACCCCCCGGCATTTTGAAGCCAGCCACTACAAGACGAGCAGGGGCAGTCGTCCTCGCCGGGCATATGGTCCAGCAGGGCGCCGGGCGGGCCATGCTTGCCCACTGCCTCCGAGGGGGTCATCCGGGCGAGCCGGAGCCAGCGGCAGACGGCCGCGGGAGAGGAGAAGTCGAGCAGGCCGAGAAGGTTCGACCCCAGGCTTTTGTTCGACACTCCAAGGACGGCCACGTTCACGACAAACATAACGGCGACACCGGCAATGCCGATTGCGGCGTCGTTAGCGGCGACTGAGGCGCGGGCCAGCGGCAGCGAGAGGCCGAGGAGGACGACGGAGATTGCGCCCATGAACGCAAACAAGGCCGCGGAAGTCCAGCCCGGGAACGCGCAGTGCAGCCGCAGCGAAACCCAGGCAGCGAGCCACGATGTGCCCCGCAGGTCTTCGAGCATCCCGTCGCGCGTGAGCGGGTCCGCGGCGCGCGACGCGTCGTCGGGGCTCGCGCGCCGCTCCTCGTCGCCGAAGCTCGGCACCGGCGTGGACGGCGCGGGGAAAAGGGCGAGCCACTCGAGAGGGCGGAAGTCGGCGTCGTCGGAGGCGGCCATCGCGGGCGGGGTGGGGCGGGTTGTCGGTTGCGGTGGAACTTCTTCGGAAGCCGTCGGGTCGCCTTGGCGGTCCCCACTCCTGCGCTGGCCCCGGTAGGATGCAAGGTGATGCAACGGCGGATTTCAGGACGCGGAAGAAGACTCGCCGGACTGATTGGAAGAATCTAAGCAGACAAGCATTCCTGCTTACAGTTCCAAATCGGCGAATTCGTCCAGATCGCCGATGAAGAGCCCGTTGACCACCCTATCCATCCCACGCGGCCGCCTCTCCGGGAGCTTCAGAATGTAACCGGCCTGACGCGAGACACGATCAGCCTTGGCGCCGCGCATGGGCTCCCGCCGACGCAGAGGAGGCGGCGGTGTTCTCCGCACCGGAATCGTGGTTTGCTGCTCGCCTTCGTAGGCAGACTTCTCCGCACCGGAATCATGGTTTGCTTGCTCGCCTTCGTAGGCAGACTTGGCGTCCAGCCCGGTCTGTCCGCCGTAGATCTGCCACCGCGCGAGGAGGACGTCGGTCGGCTTGTACTGTCGAGGAGTGGAGTGAGGCCACGTCAGTGCCACAATTTTGACCCGCGATCGAACAGACGCCGAGCGAACGAACCTCGTAGGAAAAGCTACCCCTCGAATGCGCGTTGTTCTGGTGGAACCACCTGATGTGCGCGATGCCGTCGATCTGGTCCTTCTTGAGCCCCGTCGACCGCAGCTCGGTCTTGTTGAAGAACTCCTCCCGGAGCTCCCGCTGCAGCGCCTCGTCCCACTCAGGGGAAGCGTAGGACCTGTCCCGTATCCATCGGTTCCCTTCCCAGAGGTTGCCCAGGCAAGGAAGGCACAGGCGCATGGCCGTCTTCGGTCCCGTCGGCACGAAGTAGCCGACCTTCGTGAGGGCGAGGCATTCCAGGTTGTGGCAAAGATGTTTCTGCTTCTCTTGGAGCTTCTCCACGACCAGACGCTCGTCGAAAGGAAGCTTCTTGGACCTCTGCGGGGCCAGTCAGCGGTAGCACTGACGAGGCGTCCGACTCTGGCCGCCCTCACCTGCTTGAACTTATGCTTGTCGCACACCCCCTTCCACAGCGGTAGACCTCGAAATGCCAGGAGCAGGCTGCGGCACGACCGGGCGACCTCGAAGGCCGCGGAGATGCCCCCCTCGCGAAGCACGAGGCCGAGGATCTGCTGCTGGATCTCGACCGGAGCGTCCGCCAGCGTGGGCCTCTCGGGCACGACGGGAGGACCGGTCCGAGCGGGCGAGTTGGCTTTGGCGGGGCCGGCGGCGCGCTTCTTTCGGGGAGGCATTGCGGCTGTTTGCTGCTGTTTGGGCGACGCGTTTGAGAGACTTCCCGTCACACGTGTCACCGCCTGCCCCACTTCTTTGCAACGGAAACACGCGGAACGCGCCATCGGCCGGTTTATCTGCCATGGACCGGGCGGCTGCGGAGTCCCCGCGGCCGGCCGGCCTGCTGGACCTCCCCGACGAGACGCTCGAGCAAATCGCGCTCTGCGTCGACCAGTCACGCGATGCCGGGTCGCTCTCGCGTTGCTGCCGCCGCCTGCGCGCCGTCATGGCGTCGACCGGCTTCCGGACCGGCTGGCTGGTGGCCCGCCACGGGAACAGGGTGTGGCGCGGGGCGCTCGGCTCGAACAGGCGGCTGCTGGCCAGCGGCACGCCGCGGGATGACGGGCCGCGGTCGGTGCCGCACGGGCTGCTGGCAATGGGCTTCAAGCCGCCGCGGTACCTGGTGCAGGAATTTTTCGCGTTCTTTGCCGGGCAGAGGCCGAGGGCGAGGGGTTCGAGGGGCCCGGCCGCGCAAGGGACCATCGAGACACTCTCGGACACGTCGGATCCGGACGAGGACGTGGCGTCGGACGAGAGCACGACCGATGAGGGGACCGCGGACGAGGAGACAAACGAGGAAGGCTCGGGGGACGACTCGGGCAATGGCAGCCCGGTTGAGAGCACCTCGGGAAGCAGCGGGGAGAGCTGGCACACGGGTTCGCCGGACGAAGACCACTCTTTCGACGATGCCGGTATCGGGGGCTCAGCTGGGGCCGGCGAGGCTGCCGGAGCAGACACCGTCAGCCTGGCCTCGTCGGGCTCGTCGGCCAACTCGGACAGCCGCCTGGCCCGCATCCTCCGCCCCGTGCGGCGCCAGATGGCCCGTAACCCGGCGCGCCGGCCCTCCACCGCACCGGATCCGATCCCCTCCAGCCTCTCCTTCCTCCGCGAGGACGAGCTCTCGGACGGCGAAACCCGCGCCGCCCGCCGCAGGCGCCTGCGCGACCCCGCCGTCCGCGGCAGCGACCAGGTGCTCCTCGTGGACCTGCTTTCCGTGGCTTCCGAGGCGTACGGCGCGGCCAAGATCGCGCTGCGGCGGAGCGACGCCGCCGACCTGCGGGTGCTGGTCGAGCTCCCTGTCGAGGCGCTCATGGACGACGAAGGAGACCTGGCCGAGTTCGACAACCCGCAGGCGGGAGCGGGGTGGCTGGCCACGCGGAGGGCCAACTTTGAGCCCAAGCGGGCCAAGGTGGCGCGGCTCGTCAGCGACTACGGCCTCGCCCTGGACCCTCCGTTGTTCTCGGGCGACAACGCCTACCGGCTCGACGACCGCCGCCAGATCCTCGCCTCCCTGCTCGTGCAGGCTCCGGATCTCGTGGCACCGCTGTTGCGCCAGAAGGAGGCCAAACTTTCGCCCCGTCTCGTCGCCCGCATCCTGTTCTACCTGTTCGACCGAGTTCCCGCCCCGTACGTCCGACATCTCTTCGACGACCCCGCCGTGCGCGAGCTCGGGTTCGAGGTCACCCGCAAGGTCGCCGAGAGCGTCTGGAACAGCGAAGACGGCCCCGAGACCTCGTCGCTCCTCGCCATCGTTGCCGAGCGGATGCTCCTCGCCCCGTCCCCCGACGAGGGCCTGGCGCCGGGCCGCGAGGTACTCCAGGGCTGGGCGTCCGACTACGCGCGCGGGATCTGGGACGGCCTGCGGGACCCGGTGCTCTCGCGGGCGCCGACCGCGCGGGCGGCCCTGCGGGAGGCGGTCAGGAAGAACCCGAGCCTCGCGGGCGAGCTGGCGCGGACCTACCGCGCCTCGGACAAGGAGCGGAGCTACCTCGAAGGCCGGCAGAACACCGTCCTGCGGTGCCTCTCTTCCACCTGGCCCGACAACGGCATGCTCGGCGCCGTGCAGGCCCTCATCCCCACCTTTGGCGCCGACGTCGCCCCCGCCTTCGGCCCCTTTGCCATCCCCCCCCTCCCCGACCTGACCATCCCCCGCGCGCGGCTGGTGGGCAAGCTCTGCGGCCGGCTGTTCCGCGACGCCCCGCGGGAGTTCTACCCCTCCCCCGACTCGGACCGCGTGCTCCGCGCCAACGATGCCGCGCACGCGTGGCTCCTCCTCGCGTGCGGGGACCGCGTGCACCCGGGGGATCAGGCCGCGTACAGGCTAAGGGAGTGGAACGAGGTGCCCCCCGGGGCGGGGACCATGTGTGCGCTGGCCGCCGCGGCGCTGGAGCGGATCCGGGGCGGGCAACCGGAGGAAGAGGAGTGGCCTCGGCTAGCGGAACTGTGCGAGGCAGTGGTCGAGCTTTCGGCCATCTCGGAAGACGACAACGGGCGGGCCGAGGTGCCGGTCCGGCAGGACGACGCGCGGAAGCTTCTCGACTACAGGCTGCCGTTCGGCTTCGACCGGGTGCTGAGGCCGCTGCACGAGGCGGCGCTGGCGGTCGTCTGCCCGCAGGCGCGGAAGCTGTTAGCCAAGGAGGCGGAGAGGGTGGATTCGCCGCACCTGGACGAGCTGTTTTCGCCCGAGGCGGTCGAGTTCCCGGCGTCGCCAGCCGAGGACGAGGAGCCGAGGCTGGTCAGGTCGGCGCGGGGCGCGGGGGCGAGCCAGAGGGAGTTTGACGAGCAGACGGCCAAGGAGGTCAAGTGGGGTACCAAGGGCGTCGGGCTGAGAAGGGTCGCCTGGTACGGCACCAAGTCGATCGTTGGTGGGTGGCTTCCTTCGATTGCATCTTGGAATGGCTCTGACCTGCGGCGGGCGAACAGCCCTCAGCTTCTTCCTCACCGACTCGACCTTCGTCCGCCTCGGCAAGCGCGTCCTCGCCGCCCCAGCTTCGGGTTCCTTCCTCCTCGAACCCGGCGAGCAGCTCGTCCGCGTGACGGGCATCGTCCGCCCGCACGAGCGCTCCTGGGCCGAGCCCGCTGGCAGCATCGGCGCGATCGTGCGGATGCAGCTGCACACGGACCGCGGGCGCATGGCGAGGTTCGGGCGGCAGGAGGGGGAGGTGCCCGACGCGCGCAACTTCACGCTCGAGCCGCCGCGCGTGGTGAGGAGGTCGAGGGCGCCGTCGCCGCTGCCGGGCGAGAGGGAGGGGCAGGAGGGGCCGGCGACGCCGCCGTCGCCGGTGCCGCCGCGGACGATCCTGGGGTTCTCGGCGGCGTCCGAGGCGGAGGCGTCGCTGTTCGACCTCCGTGCCATCTGGAAGTTTGAGCAGGGGCTGGACAAGGAGCCCAAGGGGAAGAAGCTCAGGATCAGGGTCGCTCTGGACGACGATGACATTTGAATGCGATCTTTTTCTAGCAAATGCGTTCTCCAAGCGCCAGTCTTCTCATCTCTACCATTTTGTGCTCGTCTTCTCCCACGCCGCCTCATCCACCAGCTTCGCGTAGGTATCCTGCCGCCCCGCGTCCGCCTTCCGCCTCCGCCAAACGGCCAGCGCAACCACCGCGCAGCACGACGCCAGCAATGCCGCGGCGCCGATCGCTACCGCCACCGCCGCCAGCACGTCCGGGGACCCAGTCGCCGCCTGCGTGGTCTGCCCCGGCTGGCCAGGCTGTCCGGCCTGCCCCGCAGGCTGCTGCCCCTGCGCCCCGGGCCCGCCGGGGATCACCATGCTCGCGGTCGCCGACGCCTCGGCCCCCGCGGTCTGCCGCACCGCGGCCGACGGCACCGCCACGTCCCGCGTCAGGAGCCTGCGCCTGCGCTGGCCTGCGGAGGACTGCTGGTCGAAGTACACGCGGAAGGTGGCGTAGAACGTGTAGTCCGATGTCGAATCGAAGTCGTCGGTGGTGAGGAAGGAGAGCTCGTTCGAGTCCAGGCCGGGGGTGGCTGGGAGCATGTTGGGGGTCATCTGCATGCGCACGATGTCCGAGCCGGGGAAGTAGGTGAAGTTGGTGTTGAGCGCGAGCTGGGTGAGGGCGTTGGGGCCCAGGGGGCCGAGGGCGGAGGAGACCAGGGTGGTGTTGACGCCACGCACGGTGAAGCTGGCCTGCCCAATCGGGGTGCGGAGCAGGTTCTTGCGGTACACCGAGAGGAAGGTGAGACGAGACTCGTAGATGGGGAGCTGCGGGCTGTTGAGGAAGGCGCGGAGCTCGATGGTGTCGCCGAAGAAGTACCCGTCCGTGGAGTTGCCGGTGGAGTTGCCGCTGAGTGCCTGACGCGCGGCGAGGCGGCGCTGCGCGACGGGTACCTGCACGACCACGGGCTGGAAGGGCGTGAACGGTCAGCTTCGTGTGCGCGAGCAAGGAGACAAAGGCAACCCACGATCGACTGCAGGAAGTAGGACGAGCCCTGCGTGTTGCGGTTGGTGTTGGGCGAGTTCCAGAACCTGGTCATCTGGTCGGCCGTGAGGGCGTCCATGGACGAGTACGGCGGCTCCATCTTCCAGGCGTCGGTGTAGGCGCTGCCGACGATGGTGGCGAACGCCTGCCCCCCCTGTACAAAGATCTTGACGATAACTGCCTTGAAAAAATCGTCTTTTGTACCGACTATCCAGTGGTGCTGGGGAGGAGGGCATGTTTGAGCACTTGCTGTGTTACGACGCCTCCGACTGGGGACGCACCTGCATGTCGTTGTTGATGTAGGGCGCCCCGACGTCGAACGCCTTGCCCGGCCAGTTTGCCGCCATGTAGGTCATCCCGAAGATGGAACCGTCCTTGAGCAGCTGCGCGTCGGCGATCGAGTCCGCCGGCCCGATGAGCACGTCCTGCCCCGCCTGCACGGGCCCGACCGTGATCTTCTTGAGCTCCTTCATCGTGGGCTGGTCCGCAACCATGATGGCCGTCACGCTGGCCACGGTGGCGTACAGCCCGCCGCAGAGGTCCAGCACGAGCTTGCCCGAGTCGTCCTCGGTGCCGACGGCGGCGTTGGCGCGGAGCACCTTGCCCGTGCAGTCCTGCGTCGAGGCCGCGCCGGGGAAGCAGTCGGTCTTGAAGTTGAACACGTAGATGCCGCCGGCGTTGCACTGCTGCCCGATGTTTATGCGGACCTCGCCGTTCTGGTAGCAGAAGTCCTCGGTGGTGAAGGTGGTCGAGTTGCTGCCGTCGGTCTTGACGCAGGTCGGGAGGTTGTACGAGACGATCTCGGTGGAGCCAGGGAAGCCGGGCAGGCTGACGTAGTTGCTCGTCGAGTCCAGGGTCAGGTTGTTGGGCCATCTTTATGAGCACAAGGAGGCGAGGTCAGACCAGGACGGTCCCGCAGCTGCCGACCGCCACCCACCGGGAGTGCATGATAAAGTCGGCGACGATGAAGCGGCCGGCGTCGGTCACGTCGACCGACACGCCGGTCAGGTTGAAGTTTTTGATGCCCGATTCCTCCAGGAGCTTGACGTCGGCCTGCACGTTGACCGTCATCGGCAGGGCAATTGACACCGGGTAGGAGTAACGAGAGGCCTGGCGGTTGCCCCCGGGGAACAGGTCCTGCCACTCCAAGTAGACCGTGTTGTTGCGGACCTCGTAGCCCGGCCGCCTCGTCGTGTCGGGCGCCGACCACGCGCAGCCCCGCAGCCCCCTCCACGAGCCCGACAGCTCAAAGTTGTGCCTGCACGTGGCCTCGTCGCCGACCGAGGCGGCTGCGCACGCGGGCTCGGCGGCCTTGCCTCGGCCGAGGTACATGACCATCTTGCGGCCGGCGGCGGGCGCGGTCCACGCGGCCACGGTGATCTGCGCGCGCGTCATGTTGGTGCGCGCGGCGTCGACCTGCGGGGCGGCGCTGCCGGGCGCGGCGGGCGGGCAGCCGGCGAGGGCGGGCAGAAGAGGCACCGAAGAAAAGTCCGCGTTCTGGGCGACCGCCCCGCGGGCCGCGGCCACGACCGCAAGGGCGCCGGCGAGCAGGAGGCCTCGCATATCGACGGCCACAAAGTTCGAGGTGCAGAGAGCGTTGGGAATGAAGGGGCACAAATTGGGGGCGAGAGTAAATATGCGTCCCTGATCTAGACCCACCGTCCGCGACCGGTCCCTACGACCCCCTTTTTTCACGGGCCTTTTCAACCCAAGATCCACTCTCCGCGGCCGCAAAAGTGCATGTCCTACTAAGGACGAAGAGGATTGCTCATTTCAATGGTCCAAGATTCCAAGCCGGAGGCCCCGAACTGCCCGCGAACCTCCGAAGTTCCCGCCGCTGGCGGTCCCGCAACGGGTCCCGCGGCCCTCGAATGCAACCCGGCTTCGCGGCCAAGCCGGGCGTCCGTTCGACCCCAGGGTGGTGTGGAGGAACCGGGGATGTCTGCCATCGAGCACCAGCATCGGCTAGCACTGGATGTTCGACGGGGAGGCGCTCCGCCGCGCCGCCGGGAACCGACCCTGAAATACCGGGCGGCAAGGCGGGCCAGACGACGAAACCCCGATCGAGCGTCGGTCCCTAGCGCCACCCGGCTCCACGCGGCGAGGTCATTCCAAGCCAAATGGAGACCCTATTGTCCAGATCCAGCTCGGAAAAGGCGAGCTGCCATTGTGCTCCATGCTGTACACACCTCAAGGGGCCGCACACCCTCCGCACTCGGGGCTCATGCCATCGCCTTCAAATAAACCTCCTTGCCCCTGCCCCCCCACGTGCCCAGCTTCTCCGCGCGGTCCACGTACCCCCTCAGCATCGCCTTGAGCACCCACCCGGCTCGGGCTTTAGCGTGATTATCGGTCCGCCTGCGAGGGCAATACGGATCGATGGTTTGGCGAAGCGCTATCGTGAACAATCCAATGAGGCATTATCGACGGGCAGGTGGCTCGAAGGCATCCAACTCCGCGGTGACAAGAGCGCGCCATGCCCACGGCTCTCACTCCGTTCCCGCTTGAATCCGCGTCCCTCACTTGTCCGCGAGCACCGCCGCGATTGCCTTGTAGAACAGGTAGCCGCACGCGAGCCCCGCGGTGTTGAAGGGCACGTCGCGCCACCAGCTCGCGGCCTCGCCCGAAGTCCCGACGTACGCGCGGTTGTACGCGATCCTCGCCGCGATGTACACCCCGGCCGCATCTCTGACGCGGAACACATCGGCGCCGGCGTGCAGCGCGGCCAGCACGCCCGCGGCGAACAGCGGGAACATCTCCAAATTGTTCGCGTGCGCGCCCGTGGCGCGGGAGACGAGCCCGGCGTCGGCCTCCGAGACGCCCTCCGCGCGGCCGCCGACGATGTCCGCCACTTGCCGGCGCGGGTCGGCGTTTTTGTAGCCGCCGGGGAGGCGCCGCAGCACGGCGAGGCGGGAAAAGTGCGGGAGGAGCGCGACGTAGAAGGCGCACGGGATCGACGCGAGGGAGAGCGCCGCGGCGAGGCGCGCGGGGTCGCGGAACACGGACATCGTGGGGAAGGGCGACGACAACGACGAAGGGAGCTTCGGCGGAGCGGCGGCTGAGGGACAATGCCAAAGCGAAGCCGTAGCTATTCACGCCCGCTGGGGAGAGGCTAGCAATAAATCAAGTACGTAGGCGCGCCGCCTTAGAGCCAGTCCCCCAGCGCCACAACTCCATCACGCAGGTAGCGCTCCCCTCGAGGGCAGAGCGCCCTACCCCGCCGAGTCGATGGCTCATGGAGCGCCGCAACTCCATCACGCAGGGGTGCCAATTTTGACGCCCCACCCGCCCGCCCGCGATCGAACCCAGCTATTCGAATCATCCCTGATGTATTTGGAATAGGTGGGGCTGATCTCTAGGCCGATGCGCTCGGCCGGGGAGAAGCCGTAGCACATGCGGCAACCGATCCCCAGTCCTCCGCATCCGTTGGGGCCGATCTCTAGGCCGATGCGCTCGGCCGGGGATCAGGTCAATAAAACCCAACGCCAGTACGTTAGGCCTCGGAGGCGGGCGTAAAGGAGTCTTGGCGGGCCGGCATGCCTCACGGCCTCACGTGACCGCGCGAGTCCCTCCTCGCAGTATCGATCGACATATTTCAACATCAGAAAAGCTCCCTATCGTTTGGATGATAAGTTTATCGAGTCCTGGGCTTCGCTTTCAGCCCCGACAGAGGCAACGGAGTTGGTCTGTTCTCGCCTGATCCTCCCCGCTGCCAAATTGCCGATGGAGCCCCTCGTCGGACTCGGTGACCGCCCCGGTGTCCGCGCCGCCATCCCTCCTGCAGCGTGCAAGACGGTTTGTGGCAGAAGCTGTGTCGACATTTGTCGCTAGGAGACCGCGGCAGATTTGGTAGCGGCATCATCGCGCGTGATGACGCAAACCCTGGGCGGCGCGGCGCGGCGCGGCGGCCAAACGGGTTCCGCCGTCCCGCCGCGTTCATAACCCCGCCCCTCCGCGGCCGAAATCGCACCCGCAACCGACAACCAGTGTAACTACGCACTTACCTTCGCAAGCGCTCCCCTCCGCAACCGCCATGTCCTCACGCCTGCGCCCCGGCGACGGCGCGGTGTTCATCACCGGTGCTTCCACCGGCATCGGCGCCGACACCGCGCTGGGCCTCGCCTCGGACGGCTTTCTCGTTTTTACCGGCGTGCGCAAGCCCGCCGATGGCGAGCGGCTGGTCGCCCAGGCCGCCGCCGGCAAGGGCAAGGGCAACCTCGTGCCGGTCATCGTGGACGTCTCGGACGCCGCGCAGGTGGACGCCGCCGCGGCAACAGTGAAGGCGCACCTGGCCTCGCTCCCCGCCGGCGGCCCGCACAAGCCGCACCTGGTCGCCGCCATCTCCAACGCCGGCATCGTCTCCGGCCCCGGCCCCGCCGAGGCCCTCGACCCCTCCGTCTACGCCTCGGACTTCGACGTCAACTTCTACGGCGCGGTCCGGGTCAACCGCGCCTTCCTGCCCCTGCTCCGTGAATCACCCAAGGGCGCCCGCATCGTGCACATCTCCACCATCGGCGTGGCCATCACCCCCCCGTACCTCTCGCCCTACGCGGCCTCCAAGGCGGCGCTGGAGGCGTACGCCGGGTCGCTGAGGAGGGAGCTCGTGCTGTCCGGGCAGGGCAGGATCACGGTGACCAACATCCGGCCGGGGAGCATCGCCACGCCCATCTGGGGCAAGAACGAGCGGGAGGACGCGAAGATCCTCGCCGGGCTGGACGCCTCGCGGATGGACGCCTACTTCGGCGCGCGGTTCCCGGACGTCGTCCGCGGAATGGTGGACGACCAGGTCAAGGTGGCCGCGCCGCCGAGGGTGGTCACGGACAGGATCAGGGAGGTGCTGGCGGCGGGGTCGCCGCCGCAGGAGCTGCCAGCGGGGACGGACTCGAACGCAGTGCACTGGATAAAGGCCGTTGTGCCGAGGGCGTGGTTCGATTGGATCGTGAACGTGCAGCTGCGCAAGGCTCATCCGAAGCTGTTGAAGTAGCGTGCCGTGGTGCTTGGTTCGAAGTCACATTAGATTCTTCCAATCAGTCCGGCGAGTCTTCTTCCGCGTCGTGAAATCCGCCGTTGCATCACCTTGCATCCTACCGGGGCCAGCGCAGGAGTGGGGACCGGCATTGCTGGGTCTCACACTGCCCCTGGCCGGCGCCGAGATCGCAGCAAAGGACGGCGCAATCGGCATCTCGGGTGTTGCAGTCATCCTCGGCGCGAATGCGGTGGTCCTTGGAGTGTCGCACAACGGCCTGGGGTCGAACAAACTCAGGCTACTGGAATTCTCGCCGCTCGGTGCCGTCTGCCGCTGGCTCCGTCTCGCGCGTGAGGGCGCACCTGATGCGGTGGGCAAATATGGAAATCCGCCCGGAGCTCTGCTGGCACACGTGCCCGGCGACGAGGATTGCCCGTGCCCGTCTTGTAGTGGTTGGCTTCTAGGTGCTGGGGGTGCTCTTTCACTTCTCCACACTTTCTCTCTCACCTGGGGATGCCTGTTTATGTTTGCCATGGTCTTCACGCCTCTAGTAACATACGGGGCAGAGCTGTGGCGGACGGCCTACGGTGGTCTCCTGGGAGGGCTCTACTTCCTCAGTCTACCCGCGATCGTCGTCGTTGTGTGGTTTTCCAACCCCCTAAGTATCGACAATGTGGCATTCACCACGCTGGAGCGCCGGCTGCAGTGCCGGGCGGCATCACTGGCCATGAAAGACCTCCTCGGACGCTTCCGCTCCGCCGCTGCCGACGGCAGCGAACCGCCGCGATCGCCCTCCTGGCTTTACGTGAGGCTCTACTATCGGTTTGCTGCAATGTGTCGCGCAAGGCGCCGGCAGGAATCCGCACTCGTCCCGCGGCTCGCCGGGATCGTGCTTCTGCCTTGCACCCTTGTTTTCGCAGCGCTGTTCGCGGTGCGTCTTGTTTTCTGCCTGCTCCAGGCCGCCCTGCAGCGCTGACTCCGCACCCCTCGTGCCAGGCCGTCGGACGCTGCATCCCCGCCTGGGTTCTCGCTTACCTCGTTTACTTGGCGATCTACTTGACCGTCAACGCCGTCAACCTCGCCTCGCGCAACGCCCTTATCGACTCGGTGACGGCCGTGCACGGCGCAGCGCAGCGGGACCTCCGTACCCTCGTCCTCGCCCGCGGCCCGGGCCCGCTGGCCGACGACGCGGCGATGCACTGCGCCGCTCTCGCATCGTTCGGGGAGGTGCAGCACCACCGCGCTAAGCTGTTCGGCTTCGTGGTCTCGTTCGGGAGCGTGAGGACGCTGCTGGCGACGGGGACCACGATCGCGGTGGCGCTGTGGACGGTGCTGCGCGCGTTCGGGGTGTCGGCGACCCTGGAGAGCTTCTGCTTCTCGGGGCTTTAGGTGCGAGGAGATTGGCAGCAGTGGTATAGATTATTGGGGAATACATCGCAGCATGCTGGCCGCGTTGACCTAGTACCCGCACCAGAGACCCGTCCCCTGGGCGCACTGGGTGTTGTCCGGGGTCTGGCCGTGGTAGGTCTGGTAGACCTGCACGTTGCTCGGGCACTTCAGCGGCACGAGCGGGGTCGAGCACCCCACGTAGTGCCACCTCGCGTACGCGGGGAGGATGTAGTCCGTGCTCTCTCCGGGGTAGAAGCTCTTGGTGGGGTCCACGAATGAGCCGCACCAGAACGCGGCGGTGGGGTCGCCGCACTGCTCGCCCTCCGGGGTGAGGTCCCCGGCCAGGTCGCCGGAATAGTACTTGGTGGAGTAGGTGCACTGCATGTTCGGGTTCGCGGAGCTGGGAAGGCAGCCTCCCCACACCCATTTCACGTTGGCGGGGGGCGTGGTGGGCGGGTAGTAGCCCGAGTTCGAGGAGGAGGCCAGCGGGGCGGCGGCGGCGCCGGTGGCGGCTGCGGCACAGGCGGCGACGGTGGCGAGGACGGTCGAGACCTTCATGGTTCGTAGTGTGGAGGAGATTCGCGGGATTTGCGAAGAGTTCGATTGAAGTCGGTCGAGTTGATGATGTTTCGGCCCTCCCGGCCCCGGGTCTTTATAGCAATTCATGGCCGCCACTGCCTCGCGATAGAACTGGGGCTCTGCGGGGCGGACCTTCGGCGCAGGGGCGGGTGGAAGTCCATGTGGCGGTGCGGCGAACTGTGCCACGGACCCCGCAACACAGCGCGGGTCTGCACGCAGGGCGGCCCCAACGGCGACCACCGGAACGACAAGCGCGTTGAAATGAAGATCAGCGGTCCGAGCTTGGCATGCAGGGGTTCGACCGCAGCTGATCCGCCCACCCACAGCTCGGGGGATGAGGACAAGCCCGGCCAAGCCAAGATAGATTGCCGTCAGGCCATATGGGCGAAGCGCTTTCCACGGGGCCCAAATAGAGTCTCAAGTGGATAGATCTTTCGCCAAACTATCTCATGTGGACCAAAATCCCCACTTTTCGACCGTTCACCCGGAGGTTCGCGGGGAGGGACCCGGGTCACGCGCCCGGAACACGACTTGAATGGGGTCCCGCGCGCTGCTCCTCCGCGGCGGCGGCGGCCAGGCCGGCGCGGTGTATGATATTGTCGCGGATGACTACGCCGCCGAGATTTCCGAGGGCCGGGCCGCGTGTTGGGACGACGGCGGCGAGATCCACCCGGCGCTGGTGGCCTCGGGATTTAATCACCTGCGGACGGCGGAGGAGGTCCTCAACTGGCTGTCTCAATTGAATCCTGCTTTTGTGGACGCGTTGCTTTGCCACGGCGACCCGGCGGTGCTGCGAAAGATGGTCGGCGGACTCGAGGCCCTGGAAGCGGACCTGCCGACCGCGACGCGCCTCCGTTTCCCGCCCATCGTCGCGCCCAACGCGGCCGTCGCTCGCACCGCGGTATTGGGCCGCGGCTGCTTCGTCGGCTACTTCTGCCGCGTCGGCAACGCGTGCCGAATCGGGGAGTTCGCGAGGCTGGGCGGCAACTCGACCGCCGCGCACGACTGCATCGTCGAGGAATTCGCACAGCTCAACGGGCGGGTGCACCTCGGTGGGGCCGCGCGGATTGGCGCGGACTGCGTGCTCGGCCTGGGAACGCTGGTGCGGGACAAGATCGCCGTCGCCGAGGGGACGGTGACGGGGATGGGGACGGTGCTCAACAAGGACGTGCTCGAGCCCGGGAGGACGTGGGTGGGGATGCCGGCGAGGGCGTTGGAGAAGCGGGAGAGAGGACATAAGAGGACAGGCTGGGTGGCACCCCAACTGCCCCCAAAGATGTGACCAAGGACGCTTCAACCAAGCAGACGGGCAGAACAGTTCCCCATCAAACCGGGTGCACCGCCTCCAACGCCTCCGCGTCCTCTTCATCCGCGTCCAACTCTTCCTCCGTCGTCAGGCTGATCCTCCGCGAGATCGCTCCCTCCTTCTCCTTCTCAAGTATCTCGTCCGTGCTCAGCAGTGGCGGCAGCACCGGCACCGCCCCGAAACCCCCGTCCCCGCGCTCCGGCACCTTCTCCCTCGCCCGCTCCTCGATCTCCTCCCACTTGTCCAGCACGCTCCCCGCCTCGGGGAACGGCACCAGGTAGTGGAACAACCGAAAGTCCAGCACTGCCTTCCCCTGCCCGTCGCGCCGGAAGATGTCCGCGTGGCGCACGTCAAAGACCACGTCGGCGCCGAGGTACGAGTACCGCGCGTGGATGGTCTGGCCGACGGTCGAGTCCAGGCCCGAGAGCACGGCGACGATCTCGCAGTTGGCGGCCGCGAGCGAGTCCGGGGTGGCGAGGTACAGGGGCGAGCGCTCGTCGATCCTGTGCCTCACGGTCCACGAGAGGACAAACACGGGGGTGGAGACGCGCTCCAGGGGGAGGTCGTAGAAGCGCCGCTGGAAGGTGCCCCCGGGGCCGACCTCGTCGCGGATGAGGGAGATCTTCATGGAGGCTTCCAGGACCTGGTTGCGGCGCTCGTTGGCGCAGCGGAAGAGGAGGTAGGGAGTGTCGCCGATCATGTGGACCGCGCATTGCTGGACGGGCGGGCGTAGGGCGTGAGCCTTGATGGGGAGGGTAAAGCAGGTGAGGTGCTTACCTCGCTGAAGACAATCTGGGCGGTGGGCTTGGATAGGCGAGCAAAGAGCATTCCGGTGAGGGTGGCAACGAGGAGGTAGCCGGCGAGAACCTCGAAGCACATGATGATGACGGCGTAGGTGGTTTGCGGATACATGACCCCGTAGCCAACGGTCGCGAACGTCTGGACGCTGAACGAGAGGTGGTCCAGGAAGCTCCCCGGGCGTGCGTTGGCGACCGAGTTGGGCTCGGCCATGTAGAGCCCTGCAAAGAGGAGATTCGCGAGGAAGAAGGTGACCCCGACGAACAGCATGAACGCGGGGAACGACCACGCGTGCAGCCGGTAGAACAGGTCCAAGTGCGCCCTGCCGTGGTGCGCCGCGTGCATGCCCACGGTCCTGATCTGCGGCCGACCCGGGTTCTTGACGTCCACCATTCGCGTGCGCACCGGCTCGACCGGCGGCGGCGGCACGTCCGAGTCGGGGGTTGTGGAGCGGCGGAAGGGCGCCATGGCGCGGTCCCGGGCCGTTGGCGGCAGCGGTGGAATATCCGAGGCGTCGTGGACGTTGGAGACGGGCACGAGCGGCGTACGCGAGGAGGAGATGGTGGCCGTCCGCGGCACCGAGAGCGTCTCGCTGCTGGGCCCGGGCGTCGCGGCGCGGCCCGCAGGCCCCGTGGCTTGCAGCTCCATGTGCGCTTGTCAGTTCATGCGGCCGAGCGATGAATGGCGCCGTCGGCGGCGGTGGGTCGTTTGAAGCGACGGGTCCGTGGTGGGTCCACCGCCACCTGCCAGCCAGCTGCTCGTGCGGTGTCGACGGCCCCAACGCACGAGATGATTGGTATCAGACACCCAGCATCTCGATCTTTGCTTCCGATGTATCTGAAATCAGGGCCAGGGGGGGGCTGATATTGGCATTCCTGTGACTGGAGCGGGCCAGGCGAGCTAGAGGCTTGAGCTCCCTCAATGATCGAAATCAGTGCCACGTTGCAAGGGAAAGGCCACATAATTTGTGCCCCCGCGCCATCAGACCATAGGGCTCGCTGCGCACCGCTGTCTCCCATGTGCCGACATAGCAGCGTGACGTCCGGCTTCCCAAGCTCGTTCATTGATCTCCGATGTCGTTGTTGTTGAGAAATGGGAAATCAACACACACAGCGTAGGTGCTAAGAGAGTGTAAGTTGACAATAGCGCGAAGCTCGAGGAGGATGCTGATCCTCGCGTCCGATGTCGCCGACTTGATCCAGCCCGTACGGAGCAAGCCAGAGTGCGCATCCATGTAGGGATTGAGGACAAGGCAGGAAATGATAGCCAGACTTCGTTCCACTTGATGACCTTGGCAGCGGATCGGACCCTGCGCCACCGTCGCCACCACTCCCAGAACGAAACCCTCGAAGCAGGTCGCCGACAGAACGAAAGCCCGCTCGTATCCTAGAGAAACGCGTCTCCAGCGCATCTCCGACGCGATGCCCTCCCGTCCCGCGGCCCCACACACGCCCGCCGGCCGCCTCGTCGCGCTCTTCGGTCGCCCCGACGAGATGCGCGCGCTGTACGCGCCCGACGTTCAGTGGTCCCTTTCGGCCTCGCTCCCGTTTCCGCGGCCGATGAAGGGCATCGATGCCGTGTGGGAGTTCAACAAGTCCGTGTGGGGCGTGCACCACTTTCCCGACTGCACGGTGGAGATCCTGGACGAGTGTGGGGACGAGAGGTCCAGCGCCGTGCGATTCATCTACCGCGCGCGGTTCAGGGACACCGGCGGCGCTTACGAGAACGAGTACACGCTGTTTGCCAGGGCGGGGGAGGGAGGGATCACGGAGGTGTTCGAGGCGCTGGACACGCTGGCGCTGACGGAGCGGCGGAGCGGGAAGGAGGTCGGGCCGTCGTTCGCGGCTCTCATGCCACCAGGGCAGTGAGAACATCATGGTTCATTTGGGTGAGGGCCCGTTGTTTTGGCTCTGATGTGGATCAGTCTTCTGTGTCGGGATCACGGGGACTATGGGTGCGCGGGTACAGCCGGGATAGGGGGAGTGGCGGGGCGGTGACTGCAGGGACAATGGTGGTGGCGGCATCAGTGGTCCCTTGGGCTGGAGGCAGGGATGATCGCGGCCGGCGGGAATCCTTGGGACAGTGATTCCCGCCTCGTGTATATAGGCCAGGCCACGACACCCCGACAATCCGAGTTCTGGTGGAGCCGGTACTGAGGCTGCGGACCGTTACTCGCCAGCGCAGATCCATGGAACCGAAGTCGAAATGTCACAATCGTTAATCAAGGCGGCTGTACATGGCATCAAGAAGACTCACAGCAGTCCACGAAGGACTTTCTCGGCAATGACTTGGTACCCGCCATGCGTTCACGGATCTGCGCGGATGGACATCAAGCTCCGCAACGAAGAAGGTCGTGATAACACCCAACGGCATTACGTCGAAACCACCGATCGCTCGGACGCGCGGTCCGCATCGTCGCCCGCATCGTCCTCCGTCTTGGGCCGCTCCTCCTCGATCTCGCCCCCAGCGGCACCGGCACCATCTCGAGGTGCCTCGTCGTCCGAATCTCCGGCATTCTCGTCGCCGCGTCCGTCGCGCTTCCAAAGGCTCTTCCACGCATCCTGCTCCCGGACGAGCCGCACGAATTCGTCCCGATCGGCCTCGCGGAGGATGCTCGTGCCCGGCGATCCGGGGTGCTTCCTGGCGTTGAACTCCTTCGCATACGCCGTCAGGGGAGTCTTGAAGCGGTCGCGCACGAGACCCATCGACGTTGCTAGCGAGGTGGAGTCGGAGGCGCCAAAGTGCTGCTGCAGCGCGACGCGCAGGACCGCCTGGGGGCCGCCTGCAAGCTCCTGGGCGTCGGAGAGAGCGTCGGCGAACAGATCGGGGCGGACTTGGAGGATGTGGGCCACGAAGGCGGCTTCTTTCGAGGGGCGGATGTAGAAACGGTCTCGTGGGTCGCCGCTGATGCCGGTTGTCAGCAGCGTGAGCAAGGAAGAGAGAAGACACACACTTTGCAGCATTCCACTCCCTGGCAAGCTTCTGGAAAGCCGTGGCGCTGGCCCGGCTCTTGAGTAGTCCAACTCTTGTAGTAGTCCAGGGTCTGGAGCTTCGACTGGAGAATCCGCGGATCCGACCACGTTCGCTCCTTCAGCGCCCGCTTCAGCACCATCAGCGCCGAATGGTCGTTGTCGTTGAAATAGGAGCCTTCCTGGAATCCCGATTCCTTCGACGGAGACCGTCAGACGGATCCACCACTTCGTTACGCCAGGTCCGCTCAACCGCACCTCGACGTCACTCTCCTCCTGATTCGAAAAGGACGTGGCCGTCTTTGACAGCCGCCTTCTCGTTCGGGGCGTCTCGTCCACGTCGTTGTCTGAGGATTCCTGCTTCGCATCGACGAGTCACGCTTGCCGTCCCCCGTGGAACTCAGCGCGAGACCAACCGACTCCTGCTCCTTTGCACTGCTCGACCTCCTCTTCTTCCCGGCAATCGTCGAAGCGGTCCTTTTCCTCGGAGCCGCTGCTTGCTCCGCTCGGGGAAGTACGCCCGGGGAAGTGGCTTTCTCGCCTTCCAGGCTCCGTTGGAAGACGCCAACGAGAAACCGTTGCTGCTCGGGTGGCAACCTGTCGAGCTTTCCGTGCGATAGGGCGTTGATGAAAGCTACGGGGTCAACGGAGCTGCCCGCCATGGTGGGCCTGCGGGTTGAGAGTGATGACGGAGCCGGTCGGGGTGGGAGACAGGCGCGCAACTGCAAAACCTCAATCAAACGAAAGTTGTACATCAAGAGGCCTAAGATTGCTTCAGTCGTCTGGAGTGCGTCCGTTTAGCTTGGAATTGAGCCGTCTGGTGCGACGCTTTCGCGAAACCTACCAAGAAGTGACACAGATAAAGAGCTCAAATCGCTGCTCTCGCTGCTGCCGCTCTCGTCGTCCGACTCGGAGCCCTGCACGGAGCTGCTTTCCCGCGTCGTCCTCTCCCACATCGTGCTCCAGTCGCGGTGGCGCTTGACCTCGCTGATGAACTGCTCGTGGTCCGCCTTGGCGATCACCATCGTCGATGTCCCGTGGTGGGCCGTGTTGAAGCCCACGGCGTGGTTCTCGAGGGCCTTCGCGAACTTGGCGAGGTTCGTGAGACCCCGCTCGAGGGACTTGGGCGCAGGCGGGTTCGAGAAGTGGTCCTCGAGGACCACCCTGAAGAGCACGGAAGGACCGGCTTCGACGTTGTAGCGCGAGCCCGTTGGCATCTCGTCGCGGTAAAGCTCGGGCTTCGCGGCGCGGATCGCTCGGAGGAAGGCTCGGTGATTTGAAGCTCGGATGAAGGTTTCGTCTTCGGCGCAGCCTCTGTGAGTGATCGAGGCCGCGATTAGCCTTCCTCCGCTACGCAAGTCATGTCCTCCCACTTGTCGGTGTTCCAGCGACGCGCGTAGTCGTGACATTCCTTCGCCACGATCCGGTTCCGGTGAAAGTCGAGGAGCTCGAGCTTGGCTTCCAAGATCTGGGGCGTCGACCACTTCCTGGACTTGATGTCCTCCTTGATGATGTGCAGCGCCGCGTTGGTAAAGAACTGGTGCATCTTGGACTGCGTTCCCTGGGCTGCCGCGCGAGCTCGCTTGGCAGCTCGGGCCGGACGCGAGGAGGAGTCCTGGTCGTGCGACGATTAGCGCAGCACTTCAGCCATGCGATGCACGAGACTGCACCTCACTCTCCAAGGAATCAGCAGGCAAAGGGATCTTCTTCTGCCTGCCGACGAGTGTCTTGGCCTCGCCAGGCGGCTTTGTTGGTGGCAGCAACGGGTGCTTGCGAGGTCTCCCACGCGGTCTCTTGGCAGGCTGGTCCCGTAGTCAATAGTAGAATAGAGCACAAGCGCTCGTCCTTACCTTGGCGATGTCCTCGCTCGGCGCCGCTGCTTCGATCCGGTCCTCAGCCGGGCGCTTGGATTCGGCTTCCATCGCGACGCCGACGATGAAGCGCTGCTGTTCCGGCGACAGATTATCGAGCTTCCCGGTGACAAGGGCATTGGTGAGCGCGATTGTGTCGACAAGGCCCGCGTCGTTCGACATCGCGGGGGGCGTTGGTTGTGGGAGACAGTGGGCGATGATTCAGCGAGGGCCGTCCGGCTTCTCACTCATCACCAACCGTTCTACCGTCTAGCGCTCGCGCCCGTCCCCCTTCTAATCAAAATCGTGCCGGCGCCGGCCCGGCCAGATCGCCCTCCCTCGTCCGTGATCTCGGATGGCCGTCCGCGACCGGCACCCCCTCCACCACGTCCTCCCCGTCCCCGCCCGAGACACGGTGCTCCCGCACGGGGATCGAAAGCGCCGTGGTGTCGTCCACCTCGACCGAGTGCAGATCGCCGCGGAAGCGGTACTCGATCCGCAGGCGCTTTGGTCTCCCCGGCGCGATGTTGTAGAAGCCCGGAATGGAAGACTGTAAGGGCGGTTAGCAGCAAAGCTACAACGGCAGGATCATGGCCACTTACTTTGGAATGGCCACCCGCTATCCGCAGCTGCGAATCCAAGACCGCAGCCTGCAGCGGCACGGCCACGTCCACCACGCCCTGCCCCTTGTCCGCCAGATCCCCGTAGACGGCCTTGACGATGATCAGCCCGTGGACCCTCGCCTCCGCATCCGCCCTCTTTGCCGCCACGGGCTTCAGGAACCTCTGCGCCTCCTCCGCGCGCTCCTTGCCCGCCCTCGCCCTCTCGGCCCTGGCCGCCCCGCGCTTGGCCCTCTCCTCGGCCTTTGCCCTCCTCCGCCGCGGCCCCACGATCCACGTCTCCGCCGCCCACCACAACAGGATCGGCACCGCCGCCGCATGCACCGCCAGCCCCGGATCCCACCCCCCGCCCAGCCTCACGGGGACGCTGATCTTCTGCCCCAGCCACGTGTGCCGGAGCAGCAGCGCCACCCCGCTCCCCGAGAGCTCCACCGCCATCCCCGCCTTCCACCCCGCGCCCCGGCCGAGCTCCGCTTCGAACGCCACGGCCAGGCCGGAGGAGGCCGAGAGCGAGGCGGAGAGCTGCACGGCACCGCGGGCGAGGATCCCCGTGCCGAGACAGCCGGCGTCGCCGACGCGCGTGCCGACACCCAGCTCGGCGCGGGAGTCGCGGATGCCGGCGGTGAGCTCGAAGGAGGAGTGGAGCTGCCCGCTGCGGGCCAGGCCGACGGTGAAGGAGGAGGAGCCGACGGGCTGGGGGGTGCCCCAGGGGCCGAGGGAGAAGAGGCCGGTGCTGAAGGCGGCGTATCCGCGGAGGGAGGGGACGAGGTCGCGGGCGAGGGAGAAGGTGAGGATGGGGGGCTGGGAAACGGTCGTGGCGTGGGCCACGGCCGTGACGACCCTGCGAGAAGTGTCATGAGAGTGCCTTGCTCGACGTGGGAAGCCACGCACATCGCTTTCGAGTCTATCCGGTGCGTGACCTTGGCCGTCAAGCTCGGGTGCCCGCCCAGCGAGAACATCGCGGTGCCCATGGTGTAGCCTACGATCGGCCGCTCGAAGCTGGCGACGACGTTGGCCGAGCCGATGCCGTTCCGCGACGAGCCGCTCCCGCGCAGGTGCAGGCTGCCGAACGCGGTCGGCAGGGAGAAAGAGTGGGTGACGGAGAGCTTCCTCAGCTCGGGGAGGCGGACCCGGAGGGAAGGCAGGCGCGCAAAGTAGCCCGCGATGAAGGGGAGCCATCTGTCCTTTGGCTCGACCTCGTGGAGGCCCTGGAAGGCGAAAAGAGGAGGACCGTCCGTTCGAACGAGGTCCTCGGCGTCCAGCGAAATGACGATGGTGCCGCGGGCTTCGACAAGCTCGGTGACCGCGTCCCGCGCTTTGGAGGCGAGCAGCCGCTGGTACTCCATGAAGATCTGGTGCGGAAGTGGTTCAAGGGGCTGCTCACACGCCACAGCCATTGGACTCACTTCGTCGGGCATCGTGAGCTTGGAACCGACCGCCAGTCCCATCTTGAGGCCCTCCTCGCCCTTGGCATCGTACAGCGCCCGCGTCCTCGGGTTCGACAGCACTGTCGAATAACTGGGGTCACCCAAGGCGATGGAACGCGCCGCACGTCGCAACGCACCATCGAACGCCCTCTGAACCGTGTCGAACGCCCTCGCCGCCGCCGCCCTGTCCTCCGCCGCGACGCGGTCCGGGTGGTAAACAAGGGCCAGCCTGCGGTACGAGTTCCTGATGTCCTCGTCCGACGCGCCGCGCTCCACGTTCAGCACGGCGTAGTAGTCCGGCGTAGCGTCCGCGTCGTCGCGCTCGCGGCCCAGCAGCGCGTCCAGCTCCGGCTGCGCGGAGGGCGCGTCTTCGTCGTCCTCGAACGGTTCCGCGGCCACGGGCGACGCCCACGGGTCGCCGTAATCGTCCGCAAATCCAAACGGCGAGGCGGGTGCTGCCGGATCATCGCCTGGCGGGAACTGCGTGGACATCGGAAATGTTGGCGGTTCGTGCCGACGCGTCGCGGCGATTCTGACCGCAATCGACGAGCATGAGCTCACACGGCGCAAAGGTCAATTTTCCATGTTACGTTACAGATAGGTACAGATCAGCGGGTATTAGCCTCGATGGATCTCCCCGGCCTGACTGACCCACTCCCATTGTGTCGGGAAGCGAGGTAATGTGCCAGGTTCGCGGACAATGCGCGGCGGAGGAGGAGCCGGTGGGCGACATTCCGTCGCTTAGAAGATGATCCAATATCTATTTGCGACACTGGATGGCTCGAGAGGTGTTCGCCGCTCGTTTCACCTGCTCTGTTTGATGTCGGCGCGACGCGTCGCCGCCTCCTTCCTGCGACCGCCGTCCCAGCTTGTCACCTCGGATCTCCCGAAAATGACCTCCTTCCAGGAGCTGTGGCTGCCGCGCAGCAACATTACGCGCGTCAGCAAGAAGGCGGTGCGTCCGTGGCGGCCCCGCCGCGGTCTGGAGGACGCCCGGCTCATTGGAGCGCGCTCCCTGTTCCCCGCTCTCCCTCCCGTTTCCCGCTTCCCGGCTCCGCGTTTCCACTCCATTTCTCATGGCAGCTGCCGCCGGGAGCAAAGGCACGTCGCAGAACCCAGCCGGCGGGCGGGGCTCGGGCTAATGCTGCCCTCGGCGGACACAGATAGCAAAGGACGCGCAGGAGGCCGCAACAAAGGCCGCGACGGTGTGGATATGTCGGTCGCCCCGTGCCGGCTGCTTGCTCTTGCTGACGGTCTCCGGACGGGATTCTGTGCCCTCTCCGCCCCGGTTTCCTCCCCTTCTTTTCGACCTGCCAGCAATGATAACGGACATCGCGCGGAGCAACCTGCCGGGCAAGAAAAAGACGGTGACCGACATCGAGGTCATCAAGTGCCTCAAGGAAGCCGATTTCGAGGAGGAGTTTACGGACATCCTCACCGAGACCATGCAGGGTGAGGATGTCGCGCTGCTGCTCTGTCGTCCCCACGACCCACTCCACGACTTCACAGCATGGCGGGCCTGCGGCAAGCTCAAACGCCCGCCGAAAGAACCCCCCGCCGCCGCCACCGCCCCTGCTTCCGACGACCCCGCCGGCGAAGCCACCGACATCGACGCCGACCCCCCGTCCGAGGCCGACATGGCACCGGGCACCCCCCTCCCGCGCAAGCGCAAGCCGACCTCGCCCGCCAACGACACCCCCGACAAGCGCGCGCGCGACGAGGACGGCGCGAGGCGGGTGGGAGGGATGGCCGGGGCGGAGGCGGAGGTGTCGGATGTGGAGGAGGCGACGGACGCCGAGGGCGACGCGGACGGGGAGAGCCTGATTTCCGACGCCGATTCGGACGGCGGCGCGGCGGACGGGGAGGAGGATGCGGACGATCCCGGGTTCCGCGGGCGGGACGAGGAGGAGCATTTCCGCATCCCCGAGCGCGGCTCGGAGGACATGCAGACGGACGCGATGGACGGGGAGGACGAGATGGACGAGGACGAGCTGCGGGCGGCCGAATACGGGACCAACGACGGCGAAGAGGAGCTGGATGTGGAGGAGCTGATCGAGGCCCGGTGGGGACGGTAGGCACGAAGGGGAGGGGAGCAAATCAAAGTGGATGGTATTATTCAACGACGCAGATCCACCGTCATGCCCGGTCCGTCAGTGTTCGCACGATGGCCCCCAGGCCCGCAACCTCGACGACCTGGCATAACGGAAGCCGTGGTCAGTAAAGGATTCTTGGATGCCGGGTCGTGAGGAAGCTGTGGTGCCAAAGGGCCGCCTTCTTCCACTTCGCACCGGTCCCAGGTGCCTTCCTCCATTCCTGCCGCTCAAGCCCAATGTGTTCGCTTCCAAATGACCAGAATTTGCCCTCGTTGCCCCCGCACGACGCACCTTCTCAAACCAGACCAGCAGCCCGTTGTCCACCTTTCCCGCCTTCCAGCCCCCGAAAATCGCCTTGACCACCGCATCCCACTGGTCCGGCTGCAGCCCCTTGACGACGTTCGGGATGTCCGCTGCCCGCACGGCGAGGAGGCAGTCGACGACAAGCGGGGAGGACGGCAGGGCGAGCTTGAGCGCCGAGGCGCCGTCGCCCCTGAATCGCGCCGACGACAACGCGGCAAATAGACATAGATGAAGGAGGCGCGAAGGCGGGCGCGTCGTGAGAGCGGCTCCGCGGACCGACGCGTCGGGCGCACCTTCCCAGCGCCGCGCGGATCTCGGCGTCGTTGGCCGGCGCGGCGGTCGTAAGGCCCGCGAAGCTGTCGACAAACTTCTCGTCGTCGTCGTTGTAGGCGTCCACGTCGACGCTTCGGAACGCCATTGCGTTGCTGGGTTTGCGACGTTGGCGGTCGTTGCGCTCAGCTCTCCGTCGCATGGTCCTATGAACCGATCGAGCATGTCCCCCGGCAGATCCCACACTTCCACCATGCTATTGTGCAGGAGAATATGTACATCGCCGCACATCGTTTGCCTCCATCTCAACTCCCGCGAGGCGCTCAACGGGGCTTCACGATCTCGGGAAAGAAGAAACGGGCATAGTCCTACGGCTTCTTTGCCCGGATCTTGACACCCGCCTTGTCCTCGACGTGCTTCGCAATCTCCGTGAAATCGCTGCCGGCTCCTTGCGTCTCCACGGTCTTCTTCCACACGTCCAGCACCGCGTCCCCGACCGTCATGGGGACCTGTTGCGCGGAAGCCTCCTCCATGAACAGCGAGAGGTCCTTGAGCATCAGGCCCGAGGTGAAGCCGGCGTCGAAGGTGCCGGGGAGGACGGATTTCGGGAACTTGTCCTGGGAGGCCGAGTTCCGGCCGCTGCCGGCGTTCACCACCTGTTGAAACAGCGGAAGTCAGGCCAAAGATCAGCGAGAGCTTTCCATGCAGATGCCCACGTCGACCATGATGGAAGGATCGAGCCCCGCTTTCGTGCCGACGGCCATGGCCTCCGATGTCGCGGCCAGCGCGACCGAACTCAGGTAGTTGTTGACCAGCTTCATCGTCTGCCCTTGTCCAGGTGCCTCGCCGACGAAGAAGGGCCGGCCCAGGACCTCCAGCACCGGCCGCACGACCGCGAAATCGTCCCTCGGGCACGAAACCATCACTGCCAGCGTTCCCCTGACCGCCCCGGCCACGCCTCCCGATACCGGCGAGTCCACGAGCAGGATCCCCTTCTCTCGCAAGGCAGCGTTGATTTCCTGTGCGACCTTGGTGCCCGTCGTCGAAAGGTCCACGACGCGCTTGACCGCCGCTCCGTTGGCCGCGCCCTGCTCGCCGAGGCACACTTCCCTGACGATCGCCGGGGTCGGCAGGCTGAGAAACACGTTCTCCACCTTGTCCGCGACTTCCTTGGCCGATTCGGCGGCGATGGCGCCCCGGGAAACGGCCTTCATGACCGCCTCGGGGTTGGCGTCGAACACGGTGACGCGGTGGCCCGCGTCCAGCAGCCGGCTGGCCATCGGGAAGCCCATGTTGCCGAGTCCGACGAAGCCCACGTCCATTTTGCGGCGTCCAAGGAGTTAAAATGTGGTGGTTCTCCGAGCTGTCTCCCGGACCAGAAGGTGGCGAATGTGCGAGCTGGGAACGGCCGAGCCTCAAGAGGACAATAGATGAACCACTCCAAGACTTGAGAAACGCGTCTGGAGCTCGCGGATCAGGCTAGGCGCGGCAGTGATTCGCCGTTGTTTGGTTGTGGGGGCAAGAGGTCGATCGGCTCGGCAATTCAGCCGGTCCTTTCGTTGCCCTCACTCTCCGCGCGTCGTCTGCCGCCGGAAGACCCTCCTTCTCCGTCTCCGGCCTTCTTCCGCTCCATTTGCAACGATGGCCGCGCTCCCGCCCCCGAACATCAAGCCCATGACCTCGCTCGAGGCGCAGGAGTTCCTGACCAAGAAGGGCGCGCCGTTCGAGCTCGAGCTCGTCGACGTGCGCGGCGAGAAGCTGCGCTGCTGGAAGCACACGCCGCAGAGCGCCCGGCACATGTGGCAGCACTCGGTCAAGGTCGGGCGGGGATTCGGGCAGCCGGCCTGCCTCGTCGGGTAATAGGAGGGCTCACGCGGTTTCCCGCCCCGTTTCCCCGGCTGTAGGAGTACGCGGACCGCGAGTACATCGTTTACTCGCGCCGTGAGACCGGAGAGGAGGTCAGGATTACGGTGGGTCGACTTCAGCACGACGAGACAAGAGCGAGTAGTTGAATCTCGCTTGTCACACAGTACGGCGAGGCCGGCAAGCTCGTTGGAGCCCTCGCCAACGTTCTCGCGGACAAGTACGGCATCAAGAAGGGCAAGCACGTCGCCCTCGCCATGGTGAGCAGACCTCCTGGCCGGGACTCTCGATCCTGACCTTCTGACACCCCACAGCGCAACTACCCGGAGTGGATCATCACGTGGTGGGCCGTCCTCTCCCTCGGTGCCGTTGTCGTCAACGTCAACTGCTTCCTGACCCCGCCGGAGATGGAGTACTGGTGGGCTCGCGCGTGTCCCCTTCGGTGATCCCATGATTCTGACGCCGGATTCCCTGTTGGGACGATGATTTCCAGCATCCTGGACGGCGAGTCGGTCCTCCTCATCGCCGACGGCGAGCGCGCCCAGCTGCTGGGCAAGCTCGACACGCTCGCCAAGATCCCCATGCTGGTCGCCCGCCCGGAGAACTACTCCATCCCGAGGGGCGACAAGTTCGAGGCTCTGGTTGGGGAGTACGTGAAGAAGGGCAAGACGGAGCTGCCGGAGGTTCAGCTGGGTCTCGAGGACAACGCCTGCATCTTCTTCACGAGGTGGGTCATAGTCGACTGAGGCAATTTGTTTTTCGTTCTCTGACACGGCTTTCTGATGAAGTGGAACGACTGGGAAGCCCAAGGCATGCTTGGATTGGCTGTCGCCTTCCATATCTCGGGCTCGCTGACCTTTCGCCGACAGGGTGCTCTCCACACCCACCGCGGCGTCGTCGGCGGCACCGTCGCCGGCAAGTACGGCATCTGCGTCGGCCTGCTGAAGATGGGATGTCAGTTGACCTCGGATTGCTCGTTTTCTGGGTCCGCAAACTCATTGGACGGCCCCATAGACGGCCCCGAGTTCTTCCCCAAGTTCAACAAGGAGGACCCTCAGTCTGTCTGCCTGGTCCCCACGCCTCTTTTCCACGTGAGTTCTACGCCGGTTTCGAGTGTCGCTTCGAGATTCTGACTGTGCTTGACAGGTGACGGCTAGCACTGCCACGACCGTTCCCTACACCTCGGTCGGCACCAAGTGCATCCTCATGTGGGTCCTCTACGACGATCTCTGTCATTCTCTTCTCACAGCTGTCGCCGTCGGCATCTCCAGGTACAAGTGGGACATCGTCCACGCGATGGAACTCATCCAGCGCGAGAAGATCACCTCCTTCGCCGCCGTCCCCTCGATGCACATCGGCATCCTCGAGCACCCCGACGTCGGCAAGTACGACCTGTCGTCCCTGCAGGCCATGGCCTCCGGCGGTGCCCCCGCGCCGTCGTCGTTCGCCGACAACGTCAAGAGCAAGTTCCCGCTCAAGGTGCCCACCAACGGCTGGGGCATGAGCGAGGTCTGGTTCCTCCCGAACTTCTTACGGTGAACTCGTGCTGACTGCACCCACAGACCCTCATCGGAGTCGTCTCCAACTCGGGCGACGACCTCGTCCGGAAGCCGACCTCGATCGGCCTGGTCTCGCCCAACCACGACGTCAAGTACGTCGACGCCAACGGCAAGGAGGTGCCCGTCGGCGAGATCGGCGAGCTCGCGATCCGCGGGCCGCAGGTGCTCAAGGAGTACTACAAGAAGGACGAGGCGACCAAGAAGAGCTTCCTGCCCGGGCGCTGGTTCCTCACCGGCGACGTCGGCAAGGTGGACGAGGAGGGATTCCACTACATTGTCGACCGCGCTAAGGACATGGCACGTGTTTTGCTCGTGGTGCAGGTTTCGTGAGCCCTGAAGCTGACCTCTTCGTTCGTGACAGGTGATCCGCGGTGGCGAGAACATCTGTACGTATCCTGAGGGCCCGGCCCCGTCGCCAGCCTAACCCCATCAATCCGCAGACTGCATTGACGTCGAGAACGCGCTGTACGACCACCCCGCCGTGCTGGACGCCGCCGCCGTCGGCCTGCCCCACCGCGTGCTCGGCGAGGAGGTCGCGGCCGTTGTCACCCTCAAGCCCGAGTTCAAGGGCAAGGTGTCGACGCAGGAGCTCATCGACCACTGCAAGAAGAAGTTGGCCTCGTTCAAGGTCCCCGTGTTCATGATGTTCTGGGACGAGATCCTGCCGCGCAACCCGACCGGCAAGATCGTCAAGCCCCCGCTGCGCGACGCCGTCAAGGAGGCGGCGGTCAAGGTCGGCGTTGCTAAGCTCTAGAGATTGGGTGCCCCGCAATATGGCGCCGCCCGCGTTGCCTTATATTGGAGATGGAGAGGCAGATGTAGACGATCGAACTAGAGAGGGCATGGGACGGAATCTAATCGATCTTGTGGAGGGTCAAACATCTCGATGAGATAACGTCGATTGCGTAGCAGCGGTGTTGTGCGCGTGCGATGCCCGAGCTCATGGAGTTGTGAAGCCGGCGGGACCACTGATGATTCATCGTTCGCCGCCCTTCAACCCCAGGTCAACGCGATGTCGATGAAGGACTCGGCGTCCATCAACAAAGCAGCCCTTGTCAATGCCTTCACCGAGGGGAAGGTCGCCCACCTTCCCCCCGAACAGCAGCGGTACCTGATTGCCCTCGCGATGGAGAGCGACGGAGCGCGCGAGCCCGACGCGAAGCAGGCGGCGCGACACGGGAGCGGCAACGATGAGGATAGCAGCACTGGTGACGAGCATGTGAGCCTTCCAGCATTTCGAGTTTCGGGCGTCTGCCGACGACACCTTTGCAGACGCCTCGCGCGCACGGCACCAAGCGACCCGTCGGCCGACCCAGGGAGGACAAGAAAGCTCATCCCGTCCAGCATCCGACAAAAAGGCCTCGCGGCAGGCCGAGGAAGGAGCTCGAGGCGGCCGTGGAGCAGATCCAGCCGGCCCAGCAGGGACGTGCGGCTCAGCCCGCCGCCAAGAGGCCGCGCGGGAGGCCCAGGAAGAATCCGCTTCCGTCGGACCCACCCGAGAGCGCATCCAATGTCGGTATTCGATGGTCGTTGGAGTTCGTGAGGTCATCTTCTAACTATTGATCTTGCCAGGACGCGGAGACGGGGACGGACCATGCGGCTACACACCCATCTCCTACGATCGACGAAGTCCAGCGTTCGGCCCACGATGTGCCCGAAAACGGGGTGCTTGTCGTCGTCAAGGATGACTTGAGGTCGCGGACGTGGTCTGACCCCAAGATCCTGGAGGCGAAGCTCGCGCTTCTCGACTTCAACAAGAACCGCAAGATCTCGACCGAGTGCCACGACTTTGCCAAAACCTGGAACACCGAAAAGTGAGGAATCAGCAGTACATGCACCCCGGATGCGTGAAACAATGTCGTTGCAGAAACTGCGCCGGGGACGGGGCATTTGTCCGACCTGCGAACCAAGCCTCGTTCCTCGAGGCGATCCGTTCCGCCAAGCCCGAGCTCTACCGCGACGAGATGCCCGCCGGCTCACGCTACATGATCGAAGGTGGCCCCGGTGTCCTTCTCGCGCAGGTCCTGAAGGACCACTTCGCTTCCCCCGCAACCTCATCCGCCGCATCGTTCGTTTGGAGTCATAAAAATGGCCTCGGATGGCCGCGACGGCAAGGAGGGCCTTCCGGACGCGTCCGCCCGGCCGCCCGCGCCCTTCGACATCCGCCCCGCCGACTTTTCCTCCCCCGCTCTCCTGGAGCTGCTTCGATTCCATCTCGACGAAATGCGCTCTTCCTCGCCGCCGGGCACCGCCTACGCGCTCGATTTGTCCGGCGTGCAGCGGCCGGATGTGTCGCTCTATACCGCGTGGGACGGCGACGCGCTCGTCGCAATGGGCGGGCTGCGGGAACTGTCGCCCACCCACGGCGAGATAAAGTCGATGCGAACGCATCCGGATCATCTTAGACGCGGAGCCGGCGCGGCAATGCTCGAGCACATCATCGCCGAGGCGCGGTGGAGGGGCTACGCGCGTCTGAGCCTCGAAACGGGCAGCGGGCCGACGTTTGAGGCGGCGCTGGCCATGTACACCAAGCGCGGGTTCGCGGAGGGCGAAGTGTTTGCGGACTACGGCACCAGCGGTTTCAACAGGTTCTTCCACCTGGATCTCGCGGAGCCCCGGACCGTCTTCCACGTGCGCCCCGCGGACTTCTCCTCCCCCGAGCTGCTCGCCCTCCTGCAGCTGCACCTCGACTCGATGCGCGCGAACCTACCCTCCGGCACCGGGTTGCCGCTCGATTTTTCCGACTTTCGGCGCCCGGACGTGTCCGTGTACGCCGCTTGGGACGGGCCCGTGCTCGTCGCCGTCGGTGCTGTGCGGCAACTCTCCCCCACCCACGGCGAGATCAAATCGATGCGGACGCACCCAGACCATCTAAGACGTGGGGCCGGCGCGGCGATACTGGATCACATTATCGGCGAGGCGCGGAGGAGGGGGTACGCGCGGCTGAGCCTCGAGACGGGCAGGGGGCCGGCGTTCGAGGCCGCGCTGGCGATCTACACCAAGGCGGAGTTCAGGGAGGGGGAGGGGTACGCCGGCTACGAGGTGGGCGGATTCAGCAGGTTCCTGCACCTGGATCTGGCGCGGGAGCCGGGGGAGTGAACTGAGTGACATGCGCCCTGACTGGAGGAGCAGGGATGAGCTTCCGAATGGACAAGTACTACGGGCAATCGAGCTAGCGTCGGCAAGCGATTGCCATGCTTTCTTCTTTTTTCGAGGGTTAGCAAGTGCGGGGAGCGGCACGATTGCCTTTATGATTGCGAAGTGCCTCGCAGTCTCTTGCTGAACACGTTCTTTGCACTCTCTTTGCCTGGTCCCTCCCTATCCCTCGCCCCCCGTCCTAAGCCTCCACGTCGTGCCCCCACGCATACCGCTCCAGCACTTCCCCTACCGCGATTCCCAACCCCGCCGCCAACCACGTCGCCGTCATCCCCGGCCCGCTCCTCATCGCGTCCGAGTCGTTGACCTTCGGGAACGGTCGGTCTGGCACGGGCACGCCCAGAAAAGCGCAGAGCGGGGGCCAGCCCTCGGCCACGGAGTAGACGAGGAGGCGCTCGGGCGGGACGGAGGCGCGCACGCGGGCGATGTGCTCGTTGTGCGCGGCGATCGCTTTCGTCTGGGCGTGGAAGGAGCGTGAAAGGAGAGTGAGAACGAAGCACGGGGTCGTCGCACGGGTCGATCCCACCCTGGTGAACGGCCTCCCGCCGAGGAACGCCCCGAGCCACGCTGACACCATCCTCATCGGGAACACAAATCGCCCATCCATCTTGCGCAGGTCCTCGCACGCGCGTGGCACGTCGAAGGGGAAGAAGTTGGACCGCAGCGAGTCAAACCAGCTGTCCATCGACGTTGGCGGCACGTTCAGGATGACTTTGGCGTTGGGGTACGCGAGTCGCAAGGCGTCGAACGCGTAGCAACAGTCGCAGAACGCGCGTGCATCCGAAAAGTACTTGCGGAGGAACGCGTCGGCGTCCTCGGCCCCCTTGGTGCCGTCCGCCGTCCCCTCGAACGTCGTCAGCCCGTCGGAAAACACGGGGCACTCCCACGGCTTCTCCCTGTTGAATCCCGGCGGCCGCCCAGTGTCCTCCAGCCCGACGTCGAAACCCGTGGCGCGCACGACCGGCCACGCGGACGGCGGGGTGCCCGTGAAGCTGTACGAGTGGATCGCGGGGATACCGAGCTCGAGGAGGGCGACCCAGATGGAGGTGGAGGCGGTGCGGTGGACGCCGGCGGTGAACACGTCGAGGGGCATGGCATGTGGGGAGTGCTCCGTTATTTCGCCGGCGTGGCGATGGACGCTCTGCAGTGCGGGAGACAGTTGAATAGTTGGGAACGCGGGGAAAGTTCTGGGAAGGGACCGGCGCCCGAAGACTCGCGCCCCTTAAGAACCGCGGCGAATCGATGGTAAGCACGGATGTCGATGATTCCCCGGGCGCTGATGATGGATCGGAGTTGTGAGATAGCTCTTTAGTGTTGTTTGGTCGTCGGATCACCTCGACGCCGAGAGAGACGATCGGGCGGCCCTTCGCGTCTTCACAAGAGGCTGGCAGGCGCCTCCCGCGACCCGCGATAGCCTGGGCGCGGACCGTAGTTTGCACCCGAGGCAACCTTGCGACCTGACCTCGGTAAGCGCTGAGTTACTCGGCGTGCCGCGAGAGGTGGCTCGTGAACTCCTGGATGACGCCAAAGTAGTACAGCCCCGCGGCCGCCTTCGGCCCGCCCCGTACTTGCCCTTCCCCCTCGCCGCCCCGCTCGAGTCCGTCCACGCTATCAGTGCAAAATGCGCGTTTCGTCCCTCATCGGTGCGCGTGCCGGCGCTCCGCCGCGGCGCCACGTGACTGTCCCCCGGCGCAGCCCGACTCGGCGCGGCGCTTCTTGTCGCCCTCTCCGCCGCGCTTCCCTTGAAGGCCGCCCCGCTGCCCGACACCGCCGCTCCGCTTCATGTGCTCGAGGAGCGCCAGACGGCGGTGGGTTGCCGCACCGCTCAGACGCGGGTCACGCAACGCCGCCCGCACCCCGCCCGCAAGCTTACCTTCCCCCCCGCAGCCCGCGGCCCTGACGCAGCTCCTCCAGAGGTTCGACAATATCCAAGCGATGATCGAGTCCGGCAACCAGCAGAACCAGCAGAACATGGCAATCATCGTGAACAACCATAGGGAGCTACTCTCGAAACTCGACGCCAGATCCTCTACCGGCCCCCCGACGGAGGCGCAGGTTCAGAACTTTGCGGAATTCCTGGACGAGGAGGGCGAGGAGGACGAGAGCAGCTGATCCCGTGCCGGCAGGGGTCGCCGGAATGCCGGACAGCAAAGGAAGGCGCCGGTTGGGTGAGGCGGAGTCTTGGTGGCAGTGGCCGACGGCGCCGCGCCGCAGTCGCTGGGTTCAATATCTGATGTTACTCAGAATGAAGGAATTCGAGAGCTGTGCGACCTTTCCTATCTTCCTTCCGTCCGTCGGGAGGACTCGGGAACGCGCGTGCTGACGCCGCCGGACGCCGATCCCGGGTACGCGTGGATCGCCCTCACAAAGGACCCGCGACCCTGGACTCGCGTCCCAGGTCCTCGCAAGAACCTTGGCCGCGAATCAATGTTCATCATGGATGTCGATGATCCGCCGGGTGCTCATGATGGATTGTAGCGTGCGGTTTGCTTTTGCAGTTGTGAGACAGCTGCGCCAAGTCATCGTCATGCTTCCAGTCGCTCACCTCCAACAAAAACACAACTGGAATCGCCGCCGCCATGTCGAAAGGCGCCCCATCCTTTGACAAGGTCGCCTTCCTCAACGCCTTCACCAGCGGCAAGCTCGATGCCCTGCCCGAGGAGGAGCGCCGCTTCATCATGGGCCTGGCGATGGAGAGCGCCGGCGTCGCAGGGGATCAGCCCGCCGTGCTGGATGCACAGGAGTTTGTTACCGCGCGTACAAGCGCCGGACAAGATGGGAACCGGAAGATGCCGCACGAGACGGCCGTGGTGCGGCGCAACGGGACGGCCGAGGGCAGGACGGTCGACCTTGTTCGATCGGTCCCGCTCGCAAAGGAGCAGAGCTCTGCCCCCTACCGGTTGCGTGCAGACAGCAGGGCTCTTTCGGCTTTTACGGCGCAGGAAGTCGAGTCGGTTGAGGTTCGTTCCTCACTCCACGATTCGGATTCGTACGGTGACGTGTCACGCCGGCGCCCCAGTCTTCGGAGGACGACACCGAGGTAACGCCGCCACCCAAGAAGCGGGTGCCCAAGAAGCAATCATCGGTGTCCCGCACCTCATCGGCTGCAGGGACCGTTCCCAAGGTGAGCCGGCCGCGTCCCAAGGTGAGATTGACTTGTCCGCGAAGCTGGTTCCCCTGATCGCCCCGGCCCCAAAGACGATTCTCGGCCACGAGGATTCGGCGCTGATGATCCTGAAGCGCGAGGTCAGGCGGAGGAACTGGTCGGACCCGAAGATCCTGAAAGCCAAGCTCGAGGAGCTCCACAACAATAGGAACCGCCTCGTTGCCACGGAGTACCAGGAGCTGGCCAAAGAGTTCAACCGCGACAAGTGAGCCAGATGGGCGGCCGCCATTCCGGATGGCTTACTGACTCTCATGAAGCGGCTCCGCAAAGGACCTGACCTTCATCCACCCCGACAAGCAGGCCGCCTTTGTCGAGCACGTCCGCCTTGCCCGACCGGAGCTTTTCGAGGATAGGATGCCGGATGAAGCAGACGACAAGTCGATCCTCGAGGAGGATGTTCGGGCTGCGGAAGAGGATGGCGGGGCCGCCGAGGAGGACGCAGGGGCGGTTGGGGCCGATCGCGCCATCGAATGAGGTCCGCAGTTTCCAGAGCGGAAAGCAAATACAAGAATGGGTTACAAATGGCAGACTTCCTGCTGCGATGCCGCTGCGTCCGCGGCGCCAACGCCGTCGCTGGCCGGCCGTTCATGGTCGTCAACGGACCACGGAGGCCCCATAACCATACGAGGCCCAGTACTTCCGCTGCTGCTCCACAGTCCATCTCGTTGGGGAGTTCGGGGACCTCCATGGCCCACCGCTTGGCCCACAAGATCGGGCCCGCTGCACGGGGCGTCCACGGCGGCTGGGGGTGCGGCCGGTTAGGTAAGCAGGCGGGTGGATGGCACGGCTCAGTGGCTCTACGAGATGGAAGGGTAGTTTTCGGGGGGCAGGGCACGCTTTTCGTGTATATTGTTTTCATCCAGACAAGAACCTGACGGGAACGCGGGCGCACAAGGGACTTCCCCCACCTCCTCATCCCTCTTGTCGGGGCCGAAACGTCCTCAAGTCTCCTATTCTACCGCGCTTAGCAGCGCATCTCGACCATCCCAATGTCCTCCTCCGCTTCCTCCCCCGTCCTCCCCCGGCCCCTCCCTCCCACCGTCAATGTCTCCCGCTCGGTCACCTCGGCATCGGGCAAGACCTTCCCCGTCAAGGGCTACGTCGCGCCCGGCTGGGAACCCGTCCTCGGGGCCTTTGAGGAGAATTTCCGGCGGGATTTGGAGCTGGGCGCGGGGTGCTGCGTGTACCGTGGGTCTTCGCCCTCGGTGCGCCGCACGTGGAAGCTAACGGGCCGGTAGACGGCGAGGATGTCGTCGTGGACCTCGTAGGAGGATGGATCGACAAGGCGATGACGAAGGAGTACGATTTCGGGACGATCAACGTGGTGTTTTCGTCCAGCAAGATGGTGGTGCGTGGTCGGACCGCCGGTCACGAACGAGAACGCCTACTCAAGGAACCTGCAGGCCGCGTTCGTCGCCCTGCTCTGCATCTCGCAGGGCCACTTTGACTTCGACGACCGGATCGCCAAGATCTGGCCAGAATTCGGTGTGGGGAACAAGGACAAGGTGACGGTGAAGGAGATGCTGGAGCACTCGGTGCGGAACCCGCCCCTTCTGCCCAGCTGTTGCCGTCTGACCGTGTTCTGTTTGTCCTGACCAGGGCGGCGTGGCCTGGGTTGACCCTCCTTACCGCCCGCCCGTCGAGTACACGCTGACGGAGAACCTCGACAAGCTCGCGGCGCTGATCGCGCAGCAGCCTCACAACAACGGCGGCAAGACCACGCGGGCATGTCCGTACCCCCCCGCCGTGCCCGCTCCCCGGCCGGACCTGACCCACCCCTCCCGCTCCCAGACCACGCCATCACGCGCGACTGGTGCGTCAACGAAATCATCCGCCGCACCCGCGGCCTCTCCATCGGCGAGCTCCTCCTCCCCCTCGGCCGCGAACTGGGCATGCGGTGCTACTGCGGCCTCCCCCGCGAGGCCGACGCCTTCGTGAGCCCGATGGCGAGCCACCCCGTGCGGGACGCGTTCAACGCCGCCGCGCCGGACGTGGACCACCCGAGCTACAAGGCGATGGACGGGTCGCGGCCGCTGGACGGCGATCCGAACGCGGCGGAGCCGTTCGAGTGGCGGATGTGGAGGGGGCAGAGCCCGTCGGGGTCGATGCTGACCAACGCGCACGCGCTGGCGACGGTGGCGGCGGTGATGGCGTGCGGGGGAAAATTCAGGGGGAAGGAATACCTGAAGAAGGAGGTGTGGGAGAGGGCGCACGTGGTGGAGGAGGAGAACAAGGACCAGAAGGGTGGGTCACCGATCCCGACCGAAGTGAACCCGCCCGGTTCTGACGGTAACGTATTGCGCAGACCTGGTCCTGAACCTGCGCTTCAAGTGGACGCACGGCGGCTTCGTCGAGTCGAACGAGGGCACCACCTGGCCGCAGATCATCATCAGCTACGACGACCCCGCGCGGCCCAAGCTTGCGCGCTTCGAGAAGCTGCCCAAGGACAAGGAGTTTCGCTGGACGGGCTGGTTTGGAGCGGGGGGTTCGCACATTCAGTGGAACCGCGAGCACCGCGTGGCTTCCGGATATGCGATGAATGTGATGTTCCCCGGAGTGAACGGCGACGAGCGGGGCAAGAGGATCTGCGAAGCCGTGGTCGAGGCGGTGCGGGCCGTGGAAGGCAAGCAGAAGCTGTAGAGGCTTCGGTGGAAGAGATTGTTGCCCAAGCCCAAGCCAGGTAGCCTACATCTTCACGTCGTCCCTCCCCTGGATGGTCATCATGGTGGCCTGCATCGTCGCCACCACCCTCGACGCGCCGTCCTTGACCGCCAACGCCTCCCCCTCGACGAAGCTGACCGACCTCCCCGCCCTCTTCACCTTCCCGCGGAATCGGAACACGTCCCCCGCCGCCGGCGCCAGGAAGTTGGCTTTGAGCTCCACGGTCAGCACGCCCGCGTCGGCCGGCATCAGCGTCGACGCGGCATATCCGCACGCCGAGTCCATGACGGCGGCGATCACGCCGCCGTGCACGAACCCGTGCTGCTGCGTGATCTTTTCGTGGAACGGCAGGTCGATGTCGACCTCCCCGGGCGCCACGCGGGCGATGGAGGCGCCGAGGAGGGCCATCGCGTTCTGCTGCGAGAACGAGGTGCGAATGCGGGAGGCATAGTCCGGGTCCGAGACGCGTAGCTTCGGCGGAGAGGGTTCCGGGAAGTCGGTCAGCGAGACGGGAGAGTTGGCCCGCGCCCCCAGGGGACTCAAGGCCCGGAGTCCGACGAATGGGGGCCTCTTAAGCGAGCAACTGAGCAGGACGGCGGCCCTGGCGGGATTCATTCTGCGAAATGCGCGTGCGGAAACGCGGATTCCGCGCGTGCGCGGCGTGCGTCCCCCGGTTCCCCCGCTCCACTGTGCTTCGTGCCCCGATCGCGATGTAGAACCCATCGCTCCCCGCGGAGCTCGTTCGGATTATTTTGGAAGTGCCCGCCGCGCGCGGCTGGCGCGCACGCCTCTCTCCTTCTGCCAGGCGGACCGCGCGAGCTATTCTCGCGGACTCACGCCTCTCGTTAGCCGGATCGACGTGCACGACGGAAACGCCCGCGCGGCCATCGCGAGATTCGGAGGACGCATTTCGATCGCTTTCTTCCGCTGGGAGTTTCCGGGAGATGAGGGCCCTCGCCCCGCCCGTTAGCCTCTTCCCGACGCCGACCCCGTGTCGGAGGTCTCGGTGCGGCTCGCGGGCATGGGCAGCGAGACCTTCGAAGGGCTCGAGGCTCTGCTGACGCGTTTCGGACGCGTGCGTTCGCCAAGAATCGATGTGGCCGGCTCTCGGAGGACGTCGTTCGCTTGCCGTCTCGCCGAGGCCGCGGCTCATTCCGCCGGGGAGGTCGTCGTCGAATCTGCCGGCCCCGCCCAGATGCAGATTTTGCTGGATGCCTACGGCAGGTGGCGGGCGGGGGCCTCCTCACCCTGCGGCCGGCCATTGGCGCGGTGCGGCTCGGCCGGCGAGCCTTGGTCGACGGCATTTTCCCGCGGCCCCGGCACATCAAGCCCTTGCATTGGAGGGCGGTGATACACGGCCTCGTCGACTGCAGTGCCAGTGGAGGCCCGACCGTGGAACAGCAGCGCGGCTTTTGGGCTTCTTACGCGTGCGGCGCGATAGTCGTCCCTGAATGGCCCACCCGATGGAGACAAGAGAAGAGAGGCTTGATTAGTGGAATACGACCCGCAACAATCTAGTCAATCCCCGAGGGCGGGCCGCTATTCCCGTACTTGACCGCTGCTACGGTCGGTCGGGAAGATGCGTCAGCGGGTCCGACGGTTCAGGGGCCCGATCGTCCAATGCATCGCACTGACCACTTCGGGCGGAACTAATACTACAGCTATTCCTTACATCGCAGTAATGCGGCGACCTTGGAGCGGTGCTTTGGTGGGTTGAGGGAGCCGTCCGAATCCTTTGGGGCAGCAAGGTCCAGTCCTCGGTGGTGGCGGCTGGGGCCGGCAAGTTGCCGCAACACAGCTCATCGCGATTGGAATCTTCCCGGTCGGTTGCTATCTCGTCTGCTCGCCTGTCGGTCGCCAGCGCCGCCGCCGCCACCCGCTCCGCGCCAGCGCCGCCGCCATGCCGAGCCACATCCTTGCCGCCGCGGTGCTGGTCGCGTTGGCGGTGCTGCTTCCCGCCGCGGCCGCCTGCTCCAACGACGCCGGATGCCGCTCCACCCAGTTCTGCCACTTTGGCAACTGCGTTTCGAAGAGGTTCGGGCCGGCAGGAGGCGTTCTCGTGCCGAATCGAAGGACTGACTCCCTCCTTTGCTCTGGCTGCCTCCCACTCCCCCCCAGGTCCAACGGCGACTCCTGCGATCTGATCAACGGCGACAGGCAGTGCGACTCCACCTTTTGCGATTTCGGCCGGTGCGTCGCCTGCAAGGAGGACTCGCACTGCGGCGCCGGCCGATTCTGCACCGACGCCAAGGCCTGCCGCAACCGGCTTTCCGTCTCGTCCTCGTGCTCCCGCGACGGCATGTGCGAGAGCCGGATCTGCAAGAACTCGATCTGCTCGCAGTGCCGCAGCGGAATCTCCGAGTGCCCGGCCGCGCAGTACTGCGCCGGCGTCACTTGCCAGCCCCGCAAGCCTCTCGACGCCGACTGCTCCCTCATCGCCGGGGACGCCGAATGCCTCTCGGGCAGGTGCAACTTCGGCAAGTGCGTCGAGTGCCTCATCCACGAGTGGGTACAGAGCGGCACTGGACGCGCCATCAGGCTGGTCTGACCTTATCTCAACCGGTGCCAGGAACTGCCCGTCGGACAAATACTGCGGCTTCTCCAAGCGATGCTTCGACCGCAAGGTGCTGGATGCTCCCTGTCCCTTCATCGTCAGCGACGCCTCCGACCGCGAGTGCGCGTCCAACTCGTGCCTCGGGGGCAAGTGCGTACGTTGCCGGGACGACAGCAAGTGCGTCGGCATCCCGGCCATGTCCCAGGCCTTCTGCGTGACCAACGACCCGGACGGCCTGAACGGCTGCCGTCCCAAGCACAACAATGGCCTGCTGTGCGATCGCCCGGCCAAATGCAGGAGCGGCATCTGCAAGGCCGGCAAGTGCGCTGCGTGCGACAACCATTCGCAGTGCACGTCGCGGCAGTACTGCGGCGCTACGGAATGCGAAACCCGCAAGCCCCTGGGCTCGTCTTGCCCTCGGATTGACGGCAACAGGCAGTGCGCGAGCGGATTCTGCGACGCCGTGACGCAGACCTGCAAATCCAAGCCGGGGACCTCGTTCGCGCTCGGTGCAAACGGCGAGGAGCCGATGGAGGAGCCTCTTGAGGAGCTGGTGGAGGAGGAAGTGGGGCAACCGGCGGCAACTGGCACCGAGGCGCCGGCTGCGGCCACTTCGTCTGCGACACAGCCGACCACGGCACCGTCCTCCGCCCCGGCTGCATCGAGGCCCAGCGCGGCCACCTCGAGACGAGCTGCAGCTGACTTTTTGATCGGGATCGCTCTGACCTTCATGGCCATGGGGCTCCCTTGACCGGTTCGACCATGGGGCTCCCTTGACCGGTTCGACATTCATGGCAATCATGGGTCTGGCGGATGGTCAGGTTCTATGTAACAAAGTCGTTCGCAATGATGTAAGGTTCTCTGCAATAAATGTCGTATTGGAGTATTGGAATCAGCTCGTTGAGTATCGGACCTTGATACCCTTCTCACAAGGAAGACAAGGGATGACGTGGCGTTCACAACGTCGAAACGCTCCCTAGCTGCTTCTCCCCGCTCACGATGGCCGCCGCCGACCCCACGCTCCCCGCGGAGCTCGTGCGGATGATCATGGAAGTGCTCGCGGCTCGCGGGTGGCGCCGGGCGCTGCTCCACCGGCTCATGGCCGACCGGGCGACTTACGCCATCGGCCACGAGCCGCTCCTCCGGCGCATCGACATCAACCTACGAAACCTGGAATGCGTCGTCAGGAGGTTCCGTTTCGATCGGCAGCGGTTCCTGCTCCTCGGCTCCGTGCTGGACGACCCGAAGCTGGTGTCCGAGGTCTCGGTGCGGCTCGCGGGCATGGGGGAGGCGGAAATCAGGAAGCTCCGCTTCTTGCTGATGGAGATGAAGCACCTTGGCTCGCTCGAAGTGGACCTTGCCGGCTCCCAAGTGAGCTTTGCCATGGACCTCATTGGCGCGGCCGCCGGGCGGATCCGCCACGCCGTCGTCACATCCGCGGCCCTCAGGCAGATCCAGTACTTGCTGACGGAGCTCAATGTCTTGGCAAAGAGCGGATCGCTGGTCATTCACCCCGCATATCCTGCTTTTTTGGGCTCCCCCGACCTGGTCCAAGACCTGTGGATTCCGCCGTACGGGAGGCGTCCGCGCCCGAGGGGGTGGAGGGCTGAAATCCGCGGGCTGGTCGACTGCAGTGCCGATGGCGGGTGGACGCTTGAGCAACAGCACGAGTACTGGGCCTCGTACGGTTACGGTGCGGACGTAGTCCCCTGAGCGACGTGCTATGCGCGAGCGTCGCAAAGTGAACCGACGATGAAAAGCAGACAGAGACTTCGCGAACAAATCGGGATAAGACGAGCTTCGAAGTGTCCAAGATCGGGCCGATTTGTCCCCGCCGTGGTCCGCATCGCGGTTTAGGAGGCCTTTCCTCATGCGGGAGCGTCCCTTGGCGGACGACCCTGGGACGACCCTGTCTCCCCGCCCGCCGTTCTCTCCCTCCGGTCCCATGAGTGCCCCACCCGCCAGCGACGCATGCGGCGCGCCCGCGGACAAGACGTGCACGGGGTGCCGCGCCGCGCGGTACTGCTCCGCCGAGTGCCAGCGGAGCGCGTGGAGGGCCGGCCACAGGGACGCGTGCAAAGCCGCACAGGGCGCGGGGGCGGCCAAGGTCGGCCCGGCCGCCGCAAAGAAGCCCGGGAAAACGCCCGCAAACTGGGACTGGCCGTGGCGGCCGGAGGAAGAGGCCGTGTGGGGGTAGTTCATCATCGCGCAGTTCGGCGAGGTGACCGACCTCGACCGGCGGCTGCACCTGAGCCTGATCAAGAACACGACGAAGGGCCGGGCGAGGCTCGAGGACGAGGAGTACAGGAAGGCCAGTGCAAGGAGGCTGGGGTTGCCGTTGCCCTGAGGCGGCGGCCCCTGGTCCTCGAGGCAGCTGTGGCCAGCTTGGAACAGTCGGACGACCCGTTTGCGCCGAGGCTCCCACGGATTTGGCGATTGCACGACCGAGCTTCTGTGCTCTTGACCATGGAACTCGAGGCCGGAATCCGCGGCGCCGCGGATCGAAGCCGTCGTCGCCCGATCCGCGACCCGCAAACATCGTCAGGATGTCTTTGTGGGGCGGCAGACGTTTTGGGACCGTCACGGCACTTCGAGGGCGAAATGGGGCTGGGAGGGATGAGCCGCGGCCAAGTAACCAACGATGGGAATGAAGTCTTCGGGCGGGCAATGTAATCTGAAGACACGGAATCGCAGATCGCAGACAGTTTCTCGGACTTCCTGCTGATCCCCCTTTGCCACGGCAGGCCAAGACTTGAAAACCCCCGGCGCGAGCGCTTCGTGGCTCTCAATGGCTTAGTCTTTGCTTCCCGGGTGATCGTCCACCCGGTGGAACCTTGCTAACCCAGCGAATCGCCAGCCGTTCGTTCCGAACCGCCTGGCCGGTGCGTGGATTCACCACTTGTTGGTCCCAGCATCCCACTGTCCCCCTTCCCACGATGCCTCCTCCACCTCCGCCTCCACGATCCCGAACCCGGCCCAATCCCGAGCAAAACGGGTGTCCACGTACTAGCGCTACAGGGAAAACATCACTTTCACACTGCCTGCTTTTGCGTCCAGCGCCTATCGACACCGAGCCTACGTCAGACTCCCAAGAATCGGCCCGCCCGCGACCGACCCACCGTCTGGTATCCCTTCTCAAAGTCCTCGATCGGCATCACGTGGGAGATCAGCGGCTTGACGTCCACGCGACCCGAAGCGATGAGCTCCAGGGCCTCGGGGTACTCCTCCGGGTACGCAAACACGCCCTTGAGGTCGACCTGCTTGAGCGCCATCAGGATCAGGTCGAGGCCGTTGCTCTTGAAGGCGCCGATGCCGACGTTGACCACCGCGCCGTGGGGTTTGACGAGGGTGAGGGCGGTCTGCTGGGAAATGAGGGCGAGCGGAAAGATTGCCGCGGGCGAACCCACGTTGAGGGTCTCGGTGACTCCCACGCAGTCCACGACGGCATCCACAGCCCCGCCATTCGGGACGACGGCCTTGACGCGGTTGGCGAGCGCCCAGGTAGACTCGGGGACCCGCTCGGTGAAGAAACCGGCTTCGGGAGGAGGAGTTTCGCCGGGGGCCAGTCCGGATGGCGGGACGATAGTGGCATCGGCGCCGATCTTCGAACACGAAGACATGTAAGAATCCAGCAGACGACCTACTCAGACTCCGAGACCCACTTTCGCCGCAGCCTCGAGCCTGTCCTCGCGCTTGTCGACCACGCCGACCCACGCCGCACCCAACGCCTTGGCGCAGACCAACACCGTCTGCCCGATCGGTCCGGCCCCGATGACGAGGATGTTGGACGGCCTTGGGGCGGTGGACGTTGCCGAGACAGGGAAACCGGCGCGCTTGACGGCGTGAAGACCGACCGCGAGCCTGTGACGGGACGCGGGGTCGGCAGGTGTCCGTCCGGGGCGCGGTAAACCTCACGGCTCGACAAAGGCCCCCTCCTCGAACGACACGTGCGGCGGGAGCACGAAGCAGTTCTCGGCTATCTGCTTCGAGTAGCGAGCGAGCATCGCCGTCCCCGCGCCGGGTTTCATCGCCACGCGGTCGCCGACTTTGAGATTCTTGACCCCGTCCCCGACCGCCTCGATGATTCCGCTCGCTTCATGGCCCATCGGGAATGGGAAGGTGCGCACCGGCATTTCTCCCTTCCACCAGTGCAAGTCGGAACCGCAGATGCCGCACGCGCGGTTGCGCACGAGGACCTCGCCGGGGCCGGGGCTCGGCCGCGGCACCTGGTCGAGCCGCAGGTCACGCACGCCGTGCAGGACGACGGCAGGGTCGGTGGCCATCTGGGTGATGCGGTGAGGACCGTTGGGTTGGGATTTGGGCCCTCGTTTCCGGGGGGTGGGTGGGATTTGTGAGTGTGGGATTTGGGAGACACTGCGCGGGTGGCGGCTGCACGAGCGTCAGTCACGAAAGGAGTATCATTGACAAAGGAATCAAAGGAAAGTACACGCGGGCTCCACGCCAAAGCTCCTCTTGCTTCTTCGATCGCGCCACACAGCCTCGCCCAAAAGAACCCGACGCGAGAAAGGCGCCTCGTCGGGCCGTACCCGAATCTTCGGCCCCCTTTCCGTACGAAATTCCCGAGCAGGCCTTCGTCACGTGTCGCCCTCTGCCGAATCTCCGGGGACGGGGGCGTAGACCTTGTCGATGCCGATGTCTGCCCGATCTATGACCCGCCACTCGACCTTGAAGGCGTCGGCGATCCCCTGCAGCTGACAAACACGCCTTCTGTCGCCGGCCGCGATCGGAAGAAAGTGCACCCCACGCGGATTGTGGATGCCTTCGCAGAGGTACCTGTAAAGGCCAACCATACTTTGAGCTTCGCTCCTCGCCAGCTTCTCAAGTGCATCACGCTTGTTCCTCTCAATTGCCCTGCTGACGGCCTCCTGCTGCCCACTGCACCGAGCCATGGTCCGCAGGAACGGTGGGTCCGACAGGAAGTAACGCTGCCAGAACTGCTCGCGACGGCCGCTGACGAGCGTGCGCAGAAGGTCGTTGACGTTGGGCACATCCGCGGCGCTCGCCCCCAGGGGCCGGGCCCCGAGGACCGCCGGCGGGCGAGGAACGTCGACAAGCCGCAGTGGACGAACGGGAAGGTGCGCACGCACGGAAACGAGGCGGTGCGGAGCATGGCGGAGGCCGGGTTTGGTGATTTCGTCCCGCTTCCGACGTGTTCGGAAGTACAGCATCAGTAGTAGATCTCCTTGATGATGTACTTCCGGTCTCTATCACAGGCGCTGATCGCACCCCGCTGATCGCAAAGGGGCCATTTGCCAAGGCATAAGGAGCCTGTCGACGACGTCGCGTGACTGTGACGCTTGGGGGTCCTATCTGAACCCGCTAACCTCCCCTCCCCCTCGGCCGCGGAGCTCACGTCGGCGCGTCCCACCCCTCCCCCCACGACGCCTCCCCCTCCTCCTTCCTCTCCACCTTCCTCACCGGCCGCGCCTGCTTCCCCGTCACCCCCGCCGTCCGCACCTCCAGCCCCTCCCTCGCCGCCCTCGCCAAGCATTCCGCGACGTACCCGACGCTCGCCGCCGAGTCGTCGTTCCCGGGCACGGGGTATGTGACTTTCCGGGGGTCCATGTCGGTGTCGACCACGGCGACGGTGGGGATGCCGCACTGGATGGCTTCGTAGACGGCGGGCATGGTGTTGGGCATGTCGAGGAAGACGATGAGGTGCGGCGTGTGGACCTGCACGCCGGGCCGGGGAGCGATCAGGCGGGGAGCGGAAGGCGGAGCAGCCGGTGCTTACGGTCGGCTGGAAGAGGATCGGCGCGACGCCGGGTGCGGGTTCGCGCTGCACGGCGCGCGAGGGGTCGAACCCCGTGCTCCGCTTCAGCATGCGCTCCTTGTTGGTCACCAGGCCCTCCTTCCAGTCGATGCAAAAGTACCCGCCCGACTCCTTCGCCGCGTCGACCGCGATCCGGTGCAGAGCGGGGCGCTGGCCGACGAACAGGATGGCGCCCCCCCGGGCGGCGATCTCCCTGGCGACGTTCATCGCCCGCCTCAGCGCCGCCAGAGTGTGCTCGAGGTTGATGATGTGCACGCCTGCGCGCTCGCCGAAGATGTACGGCAGCATGTACGGCGACAGGCGCCGCGGCTTGTGGCCGAGGTGCAGGCCGGCGGCGAGTAGGGCGGGCAGCGTGACGGCCGCGGCGGCGCCCAAGGGACTGCGGCCGCCGGGGAGCAGGTACGGCGGCGGGAGGTACGCGGCGGCGCCGTCGGTGGCGGCGTCCTCGCGCAGCTGGCGGAGGCGCGCGAGGGCGCGCGCGCGGCGGTCCGCGGGCGTGAGCCCGCGCGGCGCGACGGCCGGGAGCGCGGACTGCGCCCGGGCGAGCGGGGGCAGCAGAACCGCCGGCCGGGAAAATAGGCAGGGAGATATTAGGCGGCCCGCGGAGGACGCCATCGCGGGATGGTGGCGGGGTGCGGGAGGCCTTCGTTGTAGGGACGCGTCGCGCTCGCCTTAAGGACCGTTGATACCATTTCTTCGGCGCTAACCGGCTCAAACCTCTTGAAGACGGTGCGGAGTGGAGTGCACTCCGGGCCGAAGAATCAATGGTGGTGGCACGACTGAAGCAGGCAGGAAGCCGGATGACCGTGTTTGATCCGCTTCCACTCAGTTGCGACGACGTCATCAGCTCACGGCCGCGCGTACAAGTAGTAGAGACGCCCTAAACGCCCGGGCAAGCCTGATGCTCCGAGAATCCCGGCACGTCCCTGTGACGGAAACGCCGCACTCGGAGCTACAACATCACGTTGGTTACATCAAGCAGCATCGGCCCCCTGCGACGGGCACACGCACTGAATCGTCACCACCACCTCCGTGGCCCGCAACACAGTCCACGCCGCGAAGCCCGCCGTCAGCGCTCCAGCGAGCAGCCTCCTCGCCAGCCCCGCCGTCACGGGAGCGCCGAGCAGCCTGGCACCGGCGCCGCGGACGTCCGCGAGGCGATCCAGCACGTCCGCGTGCGCCGCGAGGCGGCGCGCGAGGCGGTCGCCTGCGGGAGAGGGTGGGGAGGATTCGAGGGAGGAGAGGAGTTTCCGGAGCGAGAGCGAGGCGGAGAGCAGCAGGGAAGAGGTGCGCACGATGCGGGCGTTGCCAATCACGGCGTTGGTCAGAACGTACGCGAGCAGCAAGAGGCCGATGCCGACGAAACCGAGGGTGTAGGCGGGGATGCAGCTCCCCGTGGACACGTAGACGACGATGCCGACGAGGGCGTTTGCGACGATGGCGACTGAAGCGGCGGCCATCTGGGGGAGCAAGTCGTCCTGCTGCCACCTGCACCTCAGCAGGGGGACGATCTCGGCGTAATGATGCTCGGCGTCCGTTGCCGGACCGTTCGTGCCGGAGTCGACCATCCCACGGAAGTGGTCCACCAGGGCGACGAGCGCTGACTGCACCGTGCGCAGCTGCAGCCGGCGGTCGAGCTCCCGCACCGCGACGTTGTCGGTGTACACTGACCCGCCCGAGAAGCTCACGCCCTCGTTGATGAAGAGATTAGCCACCGCGAGGGCGCCGAGCACGGCCCATGGGGAGGTCCACAGCTGCGGGCCGAGGGTGACCCAGAATGTGTAGTGCTTGGCGAGGATGTAGAAGGCCGCGTAGAGCACGGAGCCGAGCAGGAGCAGGAGGCGCAGCTGGGCGGAGCGCGCGGCGAGGGGGCCCGCGCATGTTGGTCGGGGGCAGCAGCAGTCCTGGTCGCCTTCAAAGTGCTCGAGGAGGAGTAGGGGTTTGCCGTCCGGCAGGACAGCGCTTTCCGATGAGGCGGCCAGCCGTCGGTACCTCCAAAACCCCGCTTCGGGCCACGCGTCCAACGTGGCGGCTCGTAGGATGCCGCTCTTGTGCGCCGCCGCGGGCTGTGGCTGCCGCGGGTCGCCGCCTGCCGCCGCGATTGCCAGCGGCACTCCCAAGCCCATCCCAAAGACCTCCATGACGAAAACCGCGGTTGTGGCTGCGATCTGCGCTTGCCCGAACTGGTCTCGCCCGTTGGTCCACAAAAAGCCGGCGAGCAGCGCTGCCGTGATATTGCTCAGCGCCACCCTCAGAACGCCGCGGGCGGCCAGAGGCGCGAGAGCAAACGAAACGTGTGTCAGCCGCCGCAGCAAAGGGTCGGCGGCGGCCGCCGTCAGCGCGGCAGCTGGGGAAAGCGGGTCGTCTTGTCTCGCACGGGCCGCGGGGTCGGCCGGGTCCCGCTCGCCCAACTCGCCGCGGGGCGATACTGGCGCGGGAAGGATGCAAAGCCATTCGCGCGAAGTGAGGCCGCCCGGGAGCGGGGGCTGCGGCGGAGGAGTGTCCATTTGTTAAGTAGTCGTTGAACACGCCGATCTAAGTCCGCGTTGAACTATCCATGTCAGCTTCTTGCCGAACTATCGGGGGCAATCTTTGATCGTGGACCGCAATACTAGGCAGCCAGGGCCGATATCGGATGGCATTGAGAGGAACAAGTCGGGCCTACATCGAGACACCAGTCACCGCTACAGGCGTTGAATAGCATGGCTCAAGGCCGTGTCCGCTCCACCTCCTTCCGCGCTCGCATGTGAGCCACGGGATCGGCCGGGAGGATGAAGAGGCTTGGGGTAGAGCCGCGTCTCCTCAGCGGGTGCTGTATGTCGGGGGCTGTGGCCGATGTGATGATTCCGGCAAGAAACGAGTATCGAGGGCGCAGGCAGCGTCGACCATGAGTGTGCGCACGCCACCCAGTCTGATCATCACCGAGACCATTACGTCGTCGAACTCGGCCCCCCTCCCATGAGCGCGAGCTATTGTTCGCTGCATCAAAGATTGAACTTCCTGTGGGGCGACCCCGGATTCATTGAGACCGGTGTCGCGACGCCCATTACACACCCCGCGCGACGCCCATCTGAGAGCCCAACAAAACACACGCTTCTGGTGAGCCTGGGCCGTCCTCGCGGGCATCGACTGGCCTCAAGCTCCTCGTGCTCGTTCTCCCGAGCCTATTCTCCGTGCTTCGAGGTCCGGGCACGCGCCGCTCCCCGGAGTTCGGCCCCGCGTGCCTTGTTTACGCCCCGTGACCAGTTCGCCCCGGGCGCCCGAAAGATGCCGAGCCCACACCGCTCGCGGTGGATCGTGGCCGAGATCGAGCCGGCTGCCGCATCGCAGGGCTCGGCGTCGGCGGTGTCGGCGCAGGACTCGGCCCAGGCGGCAGAACCCGCCGGCCACGGGGCAGCCCCCTCGGCGAGCCCTCCCGCCCCGCCCCTCCCGCCCGCCGCCGCCGCCAAGCTTGCCCACGCCGCCACGTGCGGCATCTGTCTCGACATCCTCTGCGCGCCGCACCTGCTCCCCGGCTGCGGCCACTCCTTCTGCTCGCCGTGCCTGAAATCGCACTTCTCCTCCCTCGCCGCCGCACCCGGCCGCACCCGCCTTTGGTGCCCGCAGTGCCGCCGCCCGTGCGTCTCCCGCCCGGCGCCCAACCTCGCCGCCGCCGAATTCGCCTCGCTCGCGGCCTCGCTGCAGGGCCACGCCGCGGAGCACGCCGCACGCGAATCCGCGGCCCGCCCTCCCGCCGGCACGGACCCCTGGGCCGAGCTGTTCCCGCAGCCCCCCAGCAACCTCCCGGTCTTCGACGCCGCGGATGGCGTCGTGCGGTGTCCCTCGTGCCTTTTCGAGCTCGAGGAGGACGACGGCGCCTGCGAGCGGTGCGGCGCGGTGTGGGACGGGGAGTACGGGGACTTCCCCGACGACGGCGGGGAGTGGCTCGACGCGGAGGCGTACAGCGACAGCGAGGTGGGGAGCGGGGACGTGGATTACTACCTCGGCGGCGGCGGTTCGGGCGACGAATCGTTCGACGATGAGGATCTCCCAGACGGCGTTGAGGAGGACGGGTCTTTCGGGGAGGACGATCCGGACCACGGCGTGGCAGAGGACATCGACGAGTCGGCGTCGGGCTCGGAACCCGGCGCGCGGGGTGCCGCACCGGATGGGGTCCCGGCGTCGGACGACTCGTTCGTGACGGACGGCGCCGACGCGTCGCAGCACTCGCCCTCCGAGGAATCCGCGCAGGCCTCGGAATCGGAATCTAACTCGGGATCGGAGTCGGGCTCGGAATCAGGATCGGAATCAGCGTCGGGCTCGGGCGCCTCGTCGGCGGACATCGGCCAGGTACCCCGCGCGCGACGCCGGCCCCCGCGCCCGGCGTCCACCTCCTCGTCGGAAGAAGAGGAAGAAGAGGCGGGCGCGCGGATCAGGTGGAGCGACGACGACGCGGCGGTGGAGGAGGAGAGCGAGGGGAGCGTGGTGGCCCCGCGGAGGAAGAGGAGGGCGGTGCTGTTGAGCGAGAGCGAGGATGATTGAGGCGCGATACCCAAATCGGTCTAGTTCATGTCGGTGCAATTCACAGCTTGGACCTGCCCTCCGCCTTGTCGAAGCACGCAGCAAAGGCCTCCAGCACCCTGCCGAGCCTGCGGTCGTTCCAACCGCCCCCTGGATGCAGGCCATTCACAGCGTACCCAACCGCGATCCCCCTCGTCCTCTCGAAAACGCACATATTGCCGCCCATACCATCCCACCCCATCCAGTCCCAGTCAGAATCCTTTGGCCTGAAAGCGCCGTCGTCCCCCCGGAACGAGTTGGGAACCCTGTATCCCTGCCCCCTGCCGAAGCCGCACCGTGTCAGAGGCGGCATCGACGGCCCCAGGTTCACGTCCGGCCCCAGGTCGGGCGCCATTTCCAGCGCCGCTTCGAGCACACCGGGATCCACCAGCCTGACCGCCTTGGTTCCCCCGCCGACCGGGTCCCGGACCTCGGCGGTGCCACCCGCAGCCAGCACCGCCGCAACCTTGGCGAGCGAGCGCGCGTTGGTCACGGTGCAGAAGCTGGTGCCCTCGCCGGCGGTGTAGGAGGGGAGGTTGCACCGTTCGGGGAACGGGACGGCCGAATGCGGGGGAGGCATGCGGGGGGACGTCATCATGATCAAAATACGAGGGGGGACGTCGCCGCGGGAGAGGTAGGCGCGCGGGTTGCGGAGGAATTCCTGGTGAGATGGGTCCTGTGGCGATTGGGGCGCACAGTAAGTCCGTGTGACCACCGTGCGGGCAAGCAGCGTCAACTCACGACGGGCAGGGCTGTCTGCCCCGTGACGGCCCCGGGGAGGTACTGCCGCGTAACCGTTTTCCACAGCGGGTACGCGACAAGGTCCGCGCGCCGCCACTGCTCCTCCTCGGGCAGCCCGACAAAGATCTCGGTCCCGAGGAGCGGGTTGAGCACCTCGCGCCAGATCCTGCCCATCGACATCCCCGTCTGCCGGCGGATGATCTCGTTGAGGTACCATCCGCGGGTGATGGCGTGGTAGGCCTGCTTGTTTCCGCCGGGGAAGTTGTGGGGCTGCCCCGCGATCCTGTCCGCCAGCGCGCCGAGGTTCTCCTCGCGCATGTCGACCACGGAGACGGTGTTGCGGTCCTTATCTAGCCATGCCACGCCGCCGCGGTGCGCTAGGAGGTCCTCTACGGTCACGTCTTCTTTGCCCCCGGCGTCAAACTCTGGCCAAATGGACGCGATCTTGTCCTCCAGCTTGAAATGGCCCTTCGAGATGCAGTAGAGCGCGACAAAGGTCTCGACCGCTTTGCCGGCCGAGAACACGACGTTGACCGTCTCGCCCGAGTAGGGCGTCTTGAAGCTCGCGTCCGTCCACCCGCCGTGCAGGTCCACGACCTTTCTCCCCTTGACCATGATGGTGAGCGTCGAGCCGACTTCGTCCCCCGCCTCGAAGTTGGCCCTGTACGCGTCCAGCACGGCCTCGTAGCCCGGTGCAACGTAGCCCCCGACGTAGGTCGTCGGCCGCCCGAGGGTGTTGAAGGTGAGGGAGGGAACCGTGGTGGCGTGGGCGCCGCTGCGGGCGAGGGAGAGGGAGGCGAGCGCGGCGGCGCCGAGGGCTGCGGCAACCGCCGGGCCGGCGCCCGAGGCCGACGATGCCGACATTTACGTGCGGTTCGCCGGCGATCGAGACGTGATTCGCGACGAGGAAGGCGCGGGAGACAGTGTTCGATTGGGCGGCGCGCGGGTCACCACTTTCATGTTCCCGCCCGCCGCAGCGCGATGGCTCGCGTTCCGTCCCTCGGCGAAGCGTCATTCCTCTACATCACCTACAACGCGGCCGTGTTTGCCGTGTGGAAGCTCAACGACGTCGACTCCCTTTTTCCTTCTCCCCTTTCCCCCTTCTCTTTCTCCCCCTCCCCCCCCCCCCTTTTCCCAAACGCAACAAGAAGCGGACGCGATGCGAGGAAGCTGACGTGTGGAGGGCGGGGGCAGGTGCCGCGGTTTCGAGATCCCAACCACGTTCTAATGATCAGATGAGGAGCTTCAAGCCCTTGATCACACCTTCCTTCCCTATCGTGTTGCCCCGTTCCAGCCGGACCCAGAGGAGAATAAGCGCCGAGATCATGATCATGAAGCCGGTGTAGAGCTGCAGACCCAGGAAATGGTACTGCTTGCTCCCGTCCGGCGCCACGGTCGTGGTCGAGTCCAGGATGGCGCCCCCGAGTACGGCCCCGAGGAGCCCGCCGGGGATGAGCGAGGTGAAGAGGACGCCCATGAGCGCGGCGGCGCCCTGGGCGCCCCAGATCTTGGCGGCATTGAGCGGGTACAGGGAGGTGAAGGCGCCGCCGGTGAAGCCGAACCAGACGGCGAAGAAGATGAGCAGGCCCAGCGTCGACGCGTTGGTCCAGATCAGGAGGATCGACATGGTGCAGAGCCAGATGTTGAGGAGCCTGGGTTTCCGGCGGTGAGCTCTCGAGAGCGCGAAGAAGCGACCGTCGGACCAACCAAGTGTTCATTGCGCCGAAGTAGTCGGCGACAAAGCCCATGACAATACGGCCCCTGGAGATAAGAGTGAGATTCAGGCATGTCCACCCTAACCGAGGAGTACTCACACCGCGTTGAGGGCGTTCATGAGGCCGATGATGACCGAGGCTGTCGTCGGCGGGATGCCGATCGAGCCCGCGTACAGGGGCACAAACACGTAGGGCACAAAGAACGACAGAGAGGCCATCATGATCGAAAGATACAGCCTCGTGAACGTGAAGTCCTTGAACCGGTGGAAATCGTACTGCTGCAGCAGGCTGCCCGTCCGCTTCGCCGGCGGGAGCCTCGCCTTGATAAGCAGGCCGGCAAGGCTCCCCACGCCGCCGGCGATGGCGCCGCCGACGCGGTAGGCCATGCGCCAGTCGTACGCGTCCATTAATGCCTGGCTCACGGGGGCGAGGATGAGGCCCCCGATGCCGCCACCGGCTATTGCGATCCCCATTGCGAGCCCCATCCGCTTGCCGAACCATTGCGGAACGACGGATGTCGATGGGATGTACGCCAGCGCAATGCCGATGCCGCCGATGAGGGAGTAGGACAGGTAAAGCTGCCACACGGCGTTGGCAAGGGAAGCGAGCTCGAGGCCGAGCGCGAGCAGCAGCGACCCAGTGATGGCCGTCGCGCGGAACCCGATCTTGGCAATCACGGCCGCGGTGAAGGGGCCGACGATGAAGGTGATTGCCGAGCATAGCGACGAGACAAAGGCGATCTGCACGTTCGTCGTGCCAGGTCCGAACGTCTGGTTGGTTACGAAGTACCTGAAATGTTCGTTAGAACTGGCGGCGGGGAATGGTTCGTTGACAGTACCTCTGGAAAGGTCCAAAACTGGTTTGATAACCAAAAGTAAAAGCCTGCGTCAGGAAACAGGCCATGACCAGGATCCACCCATAGCCGCCGTCTGGAGGCGCTGGTAATGCGGGGGTTGCCCCTTCCGGCGGCTCCGCTTTCAGTTCGTCCATCTCCATCTCCACGGCCTTCCCGTCCGCCCCGGCCCCGGCCATTTCGGAGCCCTTGGCCGGCTCCGCGGGATCGTCATCGACGGCAACGTCCGCGGTGCTCCCGTCGGAAACGTCGTGTTCGGCTGAAAGGAGGTCCGCAGCCGCGGGGGACGGCAGAGGCGCCTCCGTCGCCAGCGACACGGGCGGCGCGGGCGGCGCGGGCGGAACAACATCGTTGCCTAAAGACGAAGCCATCGCAAGCGAGACGGGATTCGCTCCGCCCTGGGAGACGTGGTCCTTCCACGAGAAAAGTCGGCGTGGTCGACGGTGGCAAAGCTGATGCGCCTTTGCGCTCAAATGTGTCCCCAGGCGCCGCACCCTGCCTTCAGCTCCCATGGCCGCAGGAGAGTATTCAGAAGTATCCCGCAAGCATCAGTGCCGCATCTGGCCGATCGCTGCAGGAATGACTGCGCAACGCCATCTCACAATGACGTCTTGCTTGGAAGCACCATCATCAAAAGAACGGGCGACAGTCTGTTTCCAATCAAGAGAAGTGCCCTAGGGTGCTCTCTCTGTAGACTTCCTTGATGTCGCGGGATATTGGAACTGTTGGGTGGCCGGCGATCTGCGCCTTTTCGGGGCTTGGGCAACATCGCGATCCGCGTGGACCCGCAACCTCCACCTCGCATTCCGTTCTGTCGACCAGCGTACGGCCACCGGACGACGAAATGGCCACTTCGGAAGCGGCCCTCACCGAGGCGGGCACCCTCGAGGCCCAGTTCGCGCGCCTGGGCCTCGACAACCTCGCCGAGACCGAGCCCGCGAAACCGATCCCGGAAGGCGGCCCGGAGAAGAGAGAGATGATCCCCGGGGAGCTCCTTGGGTCCTTAAAGATAGAAAGCGGGTCACGAGCGGCTCGACGTTCTTCCGCCTGCTGACCGGCGCGTTGCAGTCGTAAGCATCGAGAACCTCCCGGAGCGGCAACACCTCTCGAGGATCGCCAGCACGGTCTTTCGCGAACCGGCGCGCCGCTGGACGCCCTTTGTGGTCGTCTCGTTAGGTGCTCGGAGCTTCAAGACCAATTCGTACGCGCAGGAACCCGGCACCGGCCCGGCCAAGGTGCTCGTCGCGGAGACAGTGCCCGATTTCGCGGTGCTCCAGCAGGCCGTGGCTTTCGACGTCGTTTTCGCCCTCCGGGATCACCATGTGACGGGCGACAACGAAGCCATCGGCACGGACCTCTCGGTGGAGATCGCGGACATCGTGGACCAGGCGCAGCGTGACGCCAAGGACTACTGGGAGACCGACGACTCGGATGTGGGCCATCCCCAGGCTCCAGGTCCTGGTGTGCGCCCCGTGCGGGCCCCGGGGCTGCGGTTGCCCAAGATGAAGGACAGGAGGCTGGAGGTACAGCAGCCTCCCGTGGTCAAGCCCGATGGGACGGTCGAGAAGCTCCCTCCGATCGTGCTCAACGTCCGGGCGGGCTTCACGCCCCGGGTGCACCTGCTTCGAAACCTGCTTCTCACCATCCTGCATTCCACCCGGTCGGACAACCATCCTCTGGCGAAGAAAGCCGCCATCTCCCCCGCCCCGACGCCCACACCGCCCCCGTTGCGGCCCCTTACCCACGTGACGGTCGCCGACGCGATGCTGCTCGACCACGAGAACCTGGGCCCGTTCTACCGCGACGGGAACGTGGAATCTATTTTCGGGAACCGCGACGAGATGCCCGTCGACGAGTTTGTCGAGGCCTGGTACCAGCGTGATTGGGTGCTCGATCCAGCAGCCACGGACGCGGCAGCCGCATCCGGAGCTACGGGATCCGTCAAGAAGAAAGTCCTGGGTAGCCTCGGCTCGCTCAAGCGCCCCGCGGGCGGCGCCGCCCCGCCCGCACCCACCTGCATCTCGTGCGGGCTCCCCTTTCCCGACGCGGACCCGACATCCTCCCTGCCCCTCGCCGCACAGCAGATGGACCACCTGCTCGTGTGCGCGTCGGCATCCAGGTTTTCGACGTCGACGTACCTCACCGAGGACGCCGCCGCCCGCGGGCTCTACACCTCGTGGTCGACCTACCTGCTCACCAGGTTCGGCTTCGGCACGTACAAGGTCGGTTCCGTGGAGGGCCACATCCTGGTGCAGAACCGCGAGACGGGCCGGCTGGAGGAGGAGTACATACCGTCCTACGTACGGCTGGGAATCCAGCTTTTGTACCGGAACCGGGTCAGCCGCAGCGCCGTCGAGATGGCGACGGTGGAGAACGCGCTCAAGAGCGCGACGATGGCGCACGGCCCGCTGTACGACGACCCGGCAAGCAAGGCCGAGATTCCGGACTTTATCAAGACCTACTCGATTGACGTGGACGAGATCGCCAAGCCCCTGTCGGAGTACGCCAACATGAACGACTTCTTTTCCCGCGGGCTGAAGCCGGGCATGCGGAAGCTGGACTCGCCGGGCGATCCTAAGGTGCTCGTCTCTGCCGCGGACTGCAGGCTCACGTGCTTCCCGACCGTTACGGAGGCCACCAAGATCTGGGTCAAGGGGACCGACTTCACCGTGTTCCAGCTGCTCGGCGGGGACGCCAAGATATCCAAGGAGTTCCAGGACTGCACGATGGTGATCCACCGGCTGGCCCCCCAGGACTACCACCGCTGGCACTGCCCCGTCGACGGCCGCGTGGACAAGATCGTGCCCGTGCGGATCCCGGGGCACTACTACACCGTCAACCCCATGGCGGTGCGCTCGACCGTCAACGTGTTTGGCGAGAACGTGCGGGAGGTGTGCTACGTGAACTCTCCGACGTTTGGCCGCGTGGCGGTGGTGGCCGTTGGCGCGATGATGGTCGGGAGCATCGTCTGGCTGGTCAAGGAGGGCCAGCAGGTCGGGAGGATGGACGAGATGGGGCTGTTCAAGTTTGGCGGCTCCACCGGTGGGTTGCCTGCTCCCGTGGAGGCCAGCGAGCACCATCTGACGTCCCGATCCCAAGTCATCCTCCTGGTCAAGAAAGGTATCGTGACACTGGACCAGGACCTCGTGGCCAACAGCGCAAAGGCGCTCGAGACCGTCGTGCGTGTGGGCAACCGCGTCGGCATCGCGGGCTCGCCGTAGGCTGCAAAAAGCGTGTCGGCAACCCAGTTGCATTGCGGGCTCGTGCTAGAATGCCGCACATAATCTATTTCGCAGAGCAGGCTAGAGTTCCATTGGATGCGTGGATGTACTAGCTAAGTAGCTTGGACGAGAAAACGGGTAGTCGAGTCGAGCACGGGCACCCGTGCGTAAACAACGATCGCCGGTGTCTCCCGGACCTCCTCGAACGCGTGCCGGCCACCTCTCCATTGTGAATCGCCCAAAGCACGATGAGCCACCTCAAGAAGGGCACCGTCGCCGTCGTCACGGGCTCCGCCAACGGGATCGGGCTCGCCTGCGCCATCGAGTACGCCCGCCGCGGCGCGTCGGTACTCCTCGCAGACGTCGATGCCGCATCGCTGGAGCGCGCCGCCGAACGCGTGCGTGCGGCCGGAGGCGACGTGCGCACGATCGTGTGCGACGTGACCGCCGCCGACAGCGGCACCCGTCTGGCCGACGCCGCGGCCGCCATGGGCAAGGTGTCGGTGCTCCACCTCAACGCCGGGCTGGGAGCAGGCGGGCGGCTGGAGCTGATCCCGCTCGAACAATGGCAAAAGTTGTTCGACGTGAACGTGTTCGGCGTCGTCCGCGGGCTGCAGGCGTTCCTCCCGTCGCTGGTCTCCTCGGGCGGCGCGCACGTCGTCGTGACGGGGTCAACGAACTCGTTCTATGGGAGCGAAGGGGGGATGGACGCGCCCTACGTTGCCTCAAAGCATGCCGTGCTAGGCTTGTGCAGGACCTACGCCTCGTACCTCGCCCCGCACGGCGTCACCGTCCAAATGCTCGCCCCGCGGCTCACCGACACCGCCTTCCCCCGCGCCGCCATGACGTGGGGCCGCAAGGGCGCCAGGGCCAGGGGCGAGCTGCCCAAGTTCGACTTTGTCGCCGACACGGCCGAGCAGGTGGCCGCGCTGCTCATGAAGCACCTCGGCAGGGGGCCGCTGGTGGTCTGCGCCGATCCGGACCTGAAGAAGACGGTCGCCGAGTTCATGGAGAGAGACGTGGTCGCGAAGAACCCTAAGTTGTGACGGAATGTAACTCAAAGGTGCAATTAGCGATCGAGGAGCTCAAGGCGATGAGCAAGGAGACAGACCCGGTATCACGCATGCCCCCCAGGAACCACATCGCCGCCGAGAACCCAGCCTCGCTACCGGGTGCCCCGTTCTCGCCCAGAACGCCTCCTGGCCCGGCGCCCCCAAGGCCCGTGGACGTTCTTCAAATTCCAGTGCTGACATGGTCGGGATTCCGCTGCAGACGGCCGCTCCGGGTGCGCGGTATAGCGCTATGATCTTTTGCGGAACGGAGACAGAGCCGGGCCGCGCGAGCGGCAAACCTCGAAACACCCTGGCCGCTGATCGGCCCGGCCAACATAGTGCCGGACCGAGGATGTGCAATCGGGGAAGATACCGGCTTTTGCGCCGGCTTCGAATCCCGCCGCCTCGGTGGGACAATGACGAAGCACCCGGCCGACCTCCTGGAAAACTAAAGCGCGGAAGAGGACGGGATAGGTTGCCGGGTTCAGGTTGTATGGGTGGATGCAGCGCAAAGGGGCGAGCGAGGCAGCGGGATGTAAGTGTGTCTACTGTCCTATTGGCGAAAGAAAACGGGACGGCTAATGATGCTCGATGGTGTGATGGTGTACAGAACGACCACGATGACGTGGAGGCCGGTTCCGGGGCAGGCCGCGGGCGGGCTCCTCAGTTGCAGCCCCCCGCGTTGACGAAAGCATAGCCGCCGAGGACAGTGAAGGTCCCCGACACCGGCGTGATTGTGCAAGTCGTTTCAGCGGAGCACAAGCAGTTGACTTGATCCTGCGGCGGTGCGCGTGGCGCCGTCAGCGGCACGGCGGGGGCGCGCGCGGGGGGCAGGCGGGCACCCACGTTGCTGTCCCACCGCAGTTCGGCGACGACGCTGGGCGAGTTCAAGGTCTCGGCGTCGCAGTACTCCTTGCACGTTTTGGGGTAGTCGTAATCGAGCAGGTCGGCCAGAGACGAAGCCTCGCCGAGGGTCTCCGGGTCTCCGGCACCGGCGCACCCCTCGTTGGTGCCGAGGGTCACGGTGGTCCACGCGCCCGAGCAGTAGCGGCGGAGGAGGGAGCGCGACGAGGGGTTGGTGACGCAGGCGATGTGGTCGGCGGGGGCCGATGGGCGGGCGAACTCGCTGGCGGGCGCGGGAAAGGGCTCAGCGGAGGGCGGAGATGGCGGGCGAGCAGCGTACCAGTATGCCCCGGGGTCGCACTCGGAGCAGCTGCGGGCAAAGACCACGCGTTCGCCGCGGTTGCTGGGGGGAGGGGCGTGAGTCAAGGGTCCGCGGAACAGAACACCGCGCGGCGGGACCCACGCGGGGACAGCAACGACGAGGGCAAAGGCCGCGCACAGGACGGCGAGAATCAGGGCGGCGCGCATCGCCAGGGGCGTTCGAGGTCGGGCAGATTGTGGGAATCCTATGGCTCTCTTTTGTGTCCCTGTTGGCTGACGGATGCAGTGACGCAATGGGGAGCTTTCCAGGCCGGTTGATGGGCTCCGGGGAAACCCTGCAGGAAACGGCATCTTGGGCATCAACGGACGCCTCCTCCCGGTCCCCGCCGTTACACCGCGGCACCTGACGGGGCCTTCCCAAATGGCAGTGCCCAACCGGTCGGAGCCGCCGGTCGGAGCCCGCATCGGCATGATTTCGGGTCCTCGACTCCTACGACAGAAACGGGTAGCATCGATCAAGCACGGGCGGATTGCACTCCCCGGGGATGCTGTTGGCGGACCGCCGCGTGCAACGGGGTCGGAACGTCTCTGTAAGGACGCAACGAGCATCGTTTCAAGGAGATTTGTACATTGCCTGCGCATCATCTCCAAGGCGCGAACGGAGCAGTGAAGGAGACTCGGCGCCCGGTGTTGATGTGCGCGACGGCCGGGACCAACTGCGACCCGGATTCGGACGTGCACGACGATGCCGCGGAGCAGAAGCAGCAGACTCTGCTCCTCGGCAGGGGGGCGCTGGTAGTCTGCGCCGATCCGGACCTAAAGAAGACGGTCGCCGAGTTCATCATGGATAGAGACGTGGTCGCCCAGAATCCGAAGTCTTCGGCGGTGCAAATCGATTGGCCATGTACATAACATCACTTGCGGTGAACGACAAACACGCTGACCCCCAGCGCCTCCAACACCACCTTGTGCCCCTTTTCCGGCTCGGGCCCAACCAGCACCTCGACCGTCCCGCGCGGCAGTCCGTCCAGCTCCGCCCGCACCCTCCCCTCCCCCGCGTTCACCGCCACCACCAGCAACCCCCCATCGCCGCCCTCCCACGCCGCCGCATGCACCTGCCTGCCCTTGCTCCGCACGGGGAAGGGCAGCGACCCGAGCCTCCTCGCCGCGAAGCCCCTTACCTCCCCGGCGATCGCGCCGAGCTCCCCCTCGAGCGGGGACGGCGAGATCCACCACGAGATCCCCGTCGCACCCTCCGCCAGCGCGAGGTACACCATCGCCCGGAGTTCGGCGGGGGTGGGGTGGCGGGACCACCACGATTCCGGGCCGAAGGCCTGCACCACGATCCACGCCGGGCCGAACTTGCCCCGCATCGCGTCCACCATTCTCCCGGTGCGCAGCGCGACCTCCCTTACCCCGCCCGAGGGGGCGCACATGTCGCACCCACAGCATCCGAACCCCGCGTCGCAGCGGGAGCAGTCCACGCCGATGGGGTACGGGTCGGCGTAGAGGATGTCGGCGGCGGGGACGAAATCGGCGGTGCGGAAGTCGCGGCAGTTGAGGACGAGGGCGACGGGGTGGTGCGGGTCCTCGCGACGGCAGAGCTCGTACGCGAGGCGGGGGTACCGCTCGTCCTGGACCGAAGCGTGAGCAAAAGGGTAACCGGAATAGCGGAGGACTCGCCTCGTCGAAGCCGTCGGGCTCGTCGGCGGTGTACCACGAGTGCAGCGCCGGGTGGTCGCGGAACTCGCGGACCTCGCGGAGGAGCTGGGAGAGGTTCCGGTACGTGTGGCGGAGGTTGTACTGCACGCGGAGGCCGTTGGCGTGCGCGGCGTCGAAGAGGGCGCGCCAGGGGGCGGCGTCGGTCAGTGGGCCGCCTTCAACGGGAAGGAGGAGCGACGCAGAAATGAGCGAAGACGACTACGAGACGCGAGCGCCAACGGAGGACCCACCGGGGACGACGTGCACCATGCTCAGCCCGCGCTCGCGAAAGCTCCGCATCGATTCGGACGCGTTCCCGAGCACCCACTCGCCCGAGGTCATCCCGCCGAACCCCAGGAAGGGCACGGAACCCTGCCCGTCGTCGGCATCCGCGAACGACGCCCGGTACAGCCCGTCGATCTTGACGATGCTCCCTCCCCGCGGATGGCGCGGGCGCACCCGCAGGACCGGCACCGTGCGTTCGCGCGCGGGGTGCGCCGAGGCGGGAGGGTCGAACACGCGCACCAGGATGCGGCCGGCGGAGGCGTCGGCGGCGCCGGAGGGGGCGGCGACGGCGCGGTCGAGGTCGAAGGGGAGTTCGTGGAGCTTGCCGCGCGAAACGCGGGTGCGCTCGACGAGCCCCGAAGAGGGGTCGTCCTCGCGCACGGCGTCCACCTCGACGTCGTGGCCCAAAGCCCGCGATTCCCCTCCCAGTTCGCCCTCCGCAGAGCCCTCCGTAGATTCGAGCATTTTGTCGTCCAGCTCAAACAGCAGCGAGCCCCGCGACTCCCAGCTGTACGGCAGCATCCGCGCCGCGACGTTGAACTCGGCATTCCTCCCCCGATTTCCCACGAGACCGCCCAGCGCACACTCGTCCGACAAATTACACGCGGCCCGCGCGCCCAGGGCGTGCGAGTCCTTCTGCAGCACCAGCGCCGGGCGCTCTCCGTGTTTGGGCGACGCGTCGGGATGGGACACGCGGCGGAACGGGTCGTGCGACGGTGGCGGGTCCTTCCCGTCGGGCGTCTTGTAGCGTTTGCCGCACCACGTCTCCTGCGCGGACGCGGCACCGGCGAGCGCCAGCAGGAGCAGGAAATGGAGGCGCATCTTGGACTACGTGCGGGCGCGAAACCCCTTGCCACGATTTCGATCGATTTTGGAGACGCTGCGACCTCGCGGGGGACAACACGCAGAATACGGGACTTGGAGGAGCCAATAGCCAGGTCTCTGCTGACAGTCGTTCACGCAATGCCCCGGCGGACGCACCTCGCGTCGGCGGCGCTGGGGTCGCTGGACGGGGTGTACCACCTGCTGCGGCTCTCGCCCACGCGGCCGTTCTTCTTTTCGGGGGGTTTCGGCGACCCCGAGGCCGTGCAGCAGTACTGCAACCTGCTGGTCGACTGGGTCGCCGGCTCGGACGGCGCGGAACAGCAACTGCGGATGGGCGAGTTCACCCTCCTCAAACTGGCCAAGCTGCCCGGCCCGCCGCCGCTGTCGCTGTCGTGGGCAAAGAGCGACGGTGTCGAGGTATGGGAGGGCGAGTTCCCCTCGCCCGCGGCGTCGATCCTGCCCGACGCCTCGCGCACCGTCCCCTTCCTGCTCGTCGTGCCCGCCGGCACCGACCACGCCGCCGACGTGCTCGCCCGCGCCGGCAAGCGCAGCACCGCATCCAGCTGCGCGTCTCCCCACCGCGCCCCGCCCGCCGTGCTCATCTCCCTCGCGGCCGCCGGCGAGCACACCCCGCGGCGGCGCCTCGACATCCCCTTCCACCTCGCCCGCACCCGCGGCTGGGCAACCTTCCTCCCCTCGGCGCCCTTCTACGGCCCCCGGTGCCCCGCAGGCTACAGGGGCTACCACCTCCGCACCCTCGGCGAGCTCGGCGCGCAGGGCACAGCCGCGACCGTCGAAGCCGCGCACCTCGCCGCGTTCGCGCACCACCTCTGGCCGCCGTCCGCGATCGGCCTCACCGGATTCTCCTTCGGCGGATGCACCGCCGGCAATGCCTCGGTCGCCGCCGCCGCCCTCGTCCCCCGCTCGCGCCTCGCCGCCATCCCGTACTCGGGCTTCCCCTCCCCCGCGGGCGTCTTCGCAGGCGGCATCCTCCGCGGGGACGTGCACTGGCGCGCCCTCCTCCTCGACGCCCGCACCCGGGGGATCCCAGCCGTCCAGGACGCCCGGGGCAACATGCTCCCCCCGGTCCCGCCCGAGGATGCCACCGAAGACCACGTGCGGGAGCGCGTCGCGGCCTTCCTCGCCTCGTTCCACACCTCCCGCCTCGCGGACGCTTTGGCGCGCCGGGAGGGGGCGGGCATTGGCGCGCTGGTCTCGGTACCGAGGCGGCACGACCGGTTCGTCAGGGGGGAGCTCGGCGCGGAGCTGCACGCCGTGTTGGAGGCGTTCGCGGAACAAGGGGACAGCGAGCTGGTGTGGGAGAAGGGGGGTCACATCGCGGCGTACTTTGGGCGCAGGGGGGCGTGGCTGGCGGCCATCGAGAGGGCCGTGGGCAGGCTCGAACTTGCACCATAGGCTTCTCCTTGTCTGGCCTCTTCTCTCTCTACATCGGTCTCCATGCTCACAGGCACACGATCGCGATCCCGCGCTGCAGCGCCTCCACCCCGCTCATCCGCCTCGTCGGCAGCCTCGCCTCGAAAAGCAGCTCCGCCCGGTCCGAATTCAAATAGACCGGGAGCGAGCCCCCTTGCTGCGCGTCGGACCGCTTCCCGCGCCGCACCCAGCGCAGGGCCACGGGCGGGAGCGCGGTCTGCACCTCGGCCGAGGGCTCGACGGCACCCTCGCGCCAGACGGCGCCTTCGAGCTTCATCTCTGGCGGGCGCAAAGCAACGGTCAGCCCGGTCGGTTGCGCCGCAAGCCCCGATCCGCACCCACCCTCGACAACGAACGCATCCGCCGGCGGCGCCGCCCCTTCCGCGAGCACCCCCACCTCCAGCTCCAGCTCCTCCACGCTCCACCCGTTGCGCTGCGCCGCGAGCTGCCGCGTGGCCGTGACGAGCGCCTCGGGGAAGAACTGCCCGCCCAGCCGCGCCGAGGAGGACGGCGGCCGGGAGGCCTCGCCGCAGCGCCGGACGAGGTCCGAGACAAAGGAGTTGAGGGTCATGCTGCGGGGGACCTTGTAGGCGAGCCAGTGCGGGGGTATGGTATCTGAAGGACGATCAGCGGCGTCCCGTGCGAACCCGATCGCGAGCTCCCACCTTTGGCGATCGAGTCCGCCAGCGACCGGCTCCGGTTGGTGCCCTTGGCCGTGCCGGCGCACACCGCGGCCAGCTCCTTGACGTCCTTGCGCACCGTCTCGAGCAGGCGCCGCGCCGTGGCGTTCTCCCGGGCAAAGAACCGCAGCAGCGGGTCCTTTGCCGCGTCCTTCGAAGCCGGAAGCTGGGCGAGAGTCTGGGTCGCAAGGTCAACAGAGCGCACACGAGCATGAAAGCAGGCGCGCACCTCGGGCAAAGCCGCCAGCCACCGCTCGACGACGAGAAGGATGGTGCGCGAGCTCGACGGCACCGCGGAGCCCTCCTCGACGGACAGGTTGGGGTATACGACCTCGTCGTCCGCGAGCGACGCGATCTTGCGGACCTTGCGCACGAGCTCGTTGCCTGGGAAATCAATTCAGTGCCCGCCTTCCTCTCCGATCGCCGGAGCTACCCACCTTTGTTCGCCATGACGACGAGCTCCGCGCTGTCCGGAAGGCCGAGCCACGAGGGCGGCTGCAGGGGCGGCAGGGTCTGGACCCAGCCTTCCAGCTCGGAAAACTTGACGCCTTCCGGGGCAGCGACCTCCGCGGGCCCGCGGACGAGCTTGAACCCGAGCTCGAAGCACGCCGGCACGAACAGCTCGTCCACCAGGCTGTCCAGGAGGCGCTGGTCGAACTCGCTGTCGATCTTGCCGCCGTATACCGTCTCCTTGAGCAGGCGGCGGATCGCCTGCCAGGGTATCTTTTCGGGGGGCACGTTGGCCCGGCCGCCGGCGGCCGAGTCGAGCCAGTAGTCCACGCAGGCCAGGGCCGTGTCCTGGTCCGCGTCCGTAAACTCGTACTGCTTGGTCCAGCCGAGCGGCGAGTACCGCAGGCGCTCCTGCAGCACAGCGTGGAGCCAGGCGACCATGAAGTACAGGCGCGAGCGCTCCGCGGGGCTGCGTCCGTGTCGCGGGCCGTGGATGCCGGCGAGGGTGTCCAGCATGCTCGCCTTGACCCCCGGCGGCGGTTCGAACATGAGCGTCCGCGACATGCGCAAAAGGTTGGTGGGGATGGAGGGGTTGGTTTCCATGGTGAGGAAGAGGCGGAAGTCCCGCTCCGGCTTGAGCGCGTGAAGCCTCTTCTCGAGGTGTCCAAGCCACTGCGGCGCCAGGTGAACGTTCTTCAGCAGGACCCAGTCTCCGCTCCGGGCGGCCGAGAGGATGACGGATTCGGAAGCAGCGAAACCTTCCGCGGATCCGAGCGCGACCGCCGACAACTTGCGGCCGTTCTCCCGGGCAAAGGCTTCGACGCGGTAGCTGGCATCGTAGCCAGGAACCGAGCAGAAGGCAATCGGGGTCGACGACTTGACCTCGCGCAGCACGAGCTCCTGCAGGTTCACTTCCGCGTTGAGCGAAGCACCGGCAAGCGCGACATGAAGAAACTCGGTAACTGCCGCGACGAGCCGGTCCGGCTTGAGGAACTTGACGATCAACACGCGCTTGAAGGCGTTATCGACTGCGAGAGATTGGTTCAGCATGCCGGCAAAAGACAAGCGCAGAGCGGCACTTACTCGGTGTTCCGGTGCCCTTCCAGCAGTGCGGCACGAGACGTTCGGCCTCAGCCGAATGAATGGCAGTCCGCCATGCCTCGCCGTTCGACCGAACATGGTCCCTAAGCTCTTTGAAAGCCGGCATCTCGGACAAGCGCGGCACCCGATGTGCCGCATCCATGCCCAAGATGGCCACGAGGTCCGCGACGCCCTGCCGCGTGACCGGGGTCCCGAGGCTGTCGATCGAAGACAGGAAGAGGTCCATTTCCGATTCCTCGAGCTGATCGGGCGATCCCTTGAGCACAATCTGGGACAAGAGAACGGCAAATGCCACCCGATCCTCGTGGAGCAAAGACACCGCCGTCCTCCGGTAGGTGACCATGAAGAGGTCCGTCGTGAGAATCGCAAGGCGTTCCTTCGGGTCCTTGACCCCGTCGAGGTTCTTGTTCTCGTAGAGCACAGAGTGGAAAATGCCGTTGAAGTAGTCCAGATCGAAGCGGTAGAAGTGGTTCAGCATGCCGAGCTGTTCCAAGACGAAGTAGACGGCGCTGCAGGCCTGGGCGAGGGGCGTGTAGATCCGCGTTACCGCCTCCACCTCGGCCATAACCCGGTCCGTCTCCTCCATCTTCCTCGCGACCTCGGCGGCCTCCTGCTTCAGCGTCTCCAGTGTCGTCATGACGACGTCGTCGTCCAGGATGTTGCCCTTGCTGTCGTTCAGAGATTGGAGGAGCGACTTTTCGAGCTGGCGCAGGCGAAGCTGGAACTCGCCCTGGAGCTTGATGAGGTCCGTGCGCTTCTGGTCAATGTCGGCCCGCTCGCTCTTAAGGACCTCGTGCAGGCACTGGCTCTGGAGGCTGGCCTTGGTGATGGTGAAGTTGACGAAGGTGACGCGGCTGCTCAGGTCAGGCGGGAAGTCGATCGACGGATCCCGGGTGCTGAGGAAGGCGGTGAACGAGGGCGAGAAGTCAATCTCCTGACTCCCAAGCCGAATCAGAACGCGGCCCCCGGTGCGCCGCAGCTCCCGGTTCAGCACCGGGTTCATGATGGGGTCGTAGCTCTCCACGTCCTCGACCAGGAGCGGGTTGCCGAAGCGCAAGGCACTCTCCAGGTTCTTGACGAAAGCGTCGTCCAGGAAGCTGGCAGTGGTCATCTTCCTCGCCTTGAACTCCTGCTGGAGGAACGTGGTGGCCTGCCCGGTCGGGTCGATGATCAGCGGGAACCGGTTGAACCTCTTGAGCATGATCGCGTTCTCGGTGCAAAGATCGTCGGCAGGCAACGAGTTTGCGACCCAGCCGAGCCTCTCCTCGGCCGTCGAAAGGAATTCCGAAAGGGAAATGTCCTGCTTGAACTGGATGCCGGCCTTCTCCAAGTGGTCACACCAGAGCGAGACGAGCTGCTCGCGGTACGACTGGTCAAAGTAGCCGGCGTAGGCGAGGAAGGCCGACCCGAGTATGACGTCGCCGACGATAGTTGTGAGCTGGGCGTCAAAGTTCTCGCTCGTTGCCGACCAGCGACCTTTCTCGGACGACAGGTTCTCCAGCAACTTGAGACTGCGCGTCACCTTCGTCGTGACGCGGTCCATCTCCGCTTTGGTGACTTGCTGTTCCGTCACGAGAGCTGCGTACTCCTCCTTCGACCGCGCGATGCTGGCTTCGAGGTCGGCGATTGTCTTGGCGATCGTCGCCGCCCTGGAACGGGTGCTCGCCGCGTCCGTCTCGAGCTGGGAAACTTCCTGCCGCAGCGGTCCAACCTGGTCGATGATAGAGGAGTAGGTGACCTGGGCAATCACCCACTGCGCCAGCGGGCCGCAGGCTTTGCTGGCGCGGTTGATGGTTTCGAAGTTGAAGTTGGGATCCGAGATGTAGTTCTTGGTGATCTGGTCCCGCAGCTGGGGCGTCATCATCTTCTCCGTGTCGAAGTTGACGACGTTCGTGATGAAGTCCTCGCGCTTGATGACCGACTGCACCGCCTTCCAGTCGTTAGCCGGGTGCCCGAGCATGACGCAGACGGCTCCCAGCGCCATCTGAACAGCGGCCGGCGGGCTGCCCATGGCGCGCAGCTCGACAAGGTGCTGGCGCTTGATGTTGCTCACGCTCTTCTGGGCCTCAATGACGGCAGGCTCAGCTTTGGCGAGGTCCGACATGACCGTATCACGTCGCGTGCGGATCGCGGCATCTTTCTCGGCAAGCGTCTTCTGGATCGTCTCCGAGATCGCCTTCTGCTCCTTTGCCCGCTCCTGCTCGTCGATGACTTTCGACAGGGTCTTTTCCGCCAGCGCAGACTTGGTCTTGAGCTCCTGCTCCTTGACCGCGAGTTCGGAGCGCAGCTCTTCCACCTTCGCCACGGTCTCTCGCAGCCTGTCCAGGCCGACGTTAAGATGGCGCTGCTGGTCCTCGAGATCCTCCCGCTTCTCGTTGAAGAGCTTTACGAAGTGGTTGATGAAATCGAGGTAGTGCCGAGGGGTGACGTAGTTCTGGCGCCCGAACTTGCGGCTCAGCCTCCGGTTGATGTCATAGAGAGACTGATGAATGAAGACAAAAGCGTTGGTGACCGCACTCCGCGACGTTGGCGGCATGAGGAGGTCCTTGTACGCGATGGGGAACGTCGCGGGAGCCGAGTAGGTAGGGATATCGAGGTCCAAGGCCCCTGTGAACTCGGTTCCGACCTGGTAGAAAGCTTGGTCGGACCAGTCCCCGAACCAGTCCAGAACGCAGCGGTTGAAGAGAGCGGGCGACGTTGCGGCCCGGCTCGCCAGACCGCTCTGCGGAGGGTTCATAGTGAACACGACGTGCAGGTTCCGCATGACTTGTGCCGTGAACCAGCGGTAGAGCTCGTCCGCCGAGTCAAGCATGAGTCCTTCCCGCTGCGACCCTTCCTTGACCTGGGTCATGAGCGCGTTGAACTCATCGCCCTCAAAGAGGCCGGGAACCTCGCCGTTGGCCAAGAGGGTGTTCATGCGCTCGAGGAAGCCGGGGTCCAACACGTTCGACTCGTCCATGATGAAGCAAATCTTTTCGCCCTTTGCACCCGCGCGCCTCAGAACGGTGCGGAGATCCTCGTCGAAGTCCGCCGCCGAGTACTTGTTGTGCACCTTGACCTGGAACACAGACAGGCCGTTCATCCAGGCGACGAACCGCGAAAGCGTCGTCTGTGAGGGGAACGCCGATCAAGCAACAGGAATCCACGAGATCCACGAGGAGGACACGATACCTTTCCGCTCCCGCTGACGCCGATGAGGAGCAGGTGGCCCTGGACTTGACGGAAGACACGGTCGATCCGAAGCACATGCTCAAGCACGTCGTTGAAGAGGACCAAGGGCACGTCCAGCTCCTCCTCGTAGAACACCTTAAGTCTGGCGCGAACAAAGTCCCGGAGCTCTTCGCGATCCACGGGAAGGTAGTGCTTGGACAGCCAGTTGGAATACAAGATCGGCCGCGCGAGCGCTTGCGACTTATCGGCCGTGGGGAAGTGCTTGGCCGCGACGTCGTTGACGAGGTTTTCGGTCCAATCCCGCTCGTCCTGGTCGACCAGCCGGTCGTGGAACAGGCGCAGGGCTTCGTGGGCCCAGATGCGAACGAGCCCTTCGAGCGACAGCGTCTCAAGAGGCTTGATGGTCTCGAAGATTCCCCGAACCCAGCGAGTGAGCTCACGCGGGCTGTAGATGTAGTGGGCCTGTATGTCGGCGGTGAAGCGCTCTTGCGACCGCTGGTAGAACTCGACCATTGCGGCGGTGACGGGGCCTCCGAATCCGCGCAGAGACGGAATGACCTTGAGCGCCGCGCGGTTGAATGCGCCGTATATCTGCTGCAGAGATGCTTCGCCGGGGTAGTCCACCATGATGACAGGGGCGTGTCGAAGGAAGCGGTGCGAAAGCGGAACACGGCCCGGGTCCGTGGGCGGGTTGCAGGCACCGACAAACTGGATCCGCTCCAGCCTGACCCAGGACTTGTCGGAGGCGCGCCAGAAGCCACCGCTTTCGACAAACTGGCGCATGAACGAGATGACGCGCTGAGTGCCGTACTTATCCGTGGCGGGCAAGTTGATTTCGTCGCAGAAGAAGACGAGCCATTTGCCGATCGCATTCGGCGAGAGGACCATCCCCGTGGGAGTCTTGCGGTACTCGCAATGCTGGTCGAACGTCTTCAGGATGAGCTCGGGAGTCGTTGCGCTGGCGAAGTTCAGCCCGACGACCTCCATCTCCGGGAGCTTGCGGAGAGCGTTGAACAGGGTCATTGTCTTGCCGGATCCGGGCGGACCGCACATGATCAACGGCTTGTGCTCGGAAAGCCACGAGTAAATGATGTCCTCGTGCCTGACCGTGTCCACGGTGGGAATCACGACGTCGGCCGATGCAACCTGGTGGGTCTCGATCTCGACGGTGGGCACGCGCGACTGCCAAGCGACCCATTCACCCGTCGAAATGTTGACGTCGAAATCGAATATGCTCTGTCCCGCGGTCGCTCCGGGGAAGTCCAGGGTCGTCGAATCACGAATGAAGTCCGCAATCGCGGTCCGCACCTCGGCCTTGGCATCGCCAGCAAAGCTCCAGGCCAAAGCCGAGACGAAGCGCTTGGTGACGTACAGCTCCAGCTGCTCCGCACCCATGGGGAAATCCGGGTGCTGCGTGTTGTAGTCCAAAACGTTCCGGACGACCTTGTTCAGCAGAGAGAAGAGGGTTCCGAGGGCGCGGGCGACTGTGAAGTCCATGATGTGGTCCGACTTCTCCGCCACCTCCAGCGCTTTCGCTGCCAAGCCTTCCGGCGCGAGGTAGGGCGCGTAGATTTCGGCGCACTGGCGCTGAACGGCGAGCTGGGGAGACTCAGTCGGCGCCCCATCCGACGGTCGCCTCTCCTCCTCAACGTCACCAAGGGGCGCGTTCCGGAGCGTGGTCAAGTAGTTGGCCAGCATCATGGCCGGCGTCACGACCTCCTTGCTGAACCACACCATGCCGCATCGACTGACCGTCGCCAGCGTCGCATACTTGAGGTTATCGACCTCAAACATGATCCGGACGTTCGGTGGCAGGTTCAGACGTTCCCCATTGGGCAGTGTGAGCAGCTTGTTGTCATCCAGCACGCTGTTGAGGTTCTCGACCCATTCGGGATCCACGTCGCCGTCGAAAATGATCCAGTGCCGCTTTGAGCTCTCTCCACGCACGTTGTCCACAATCTTGCGGAGGACGTGGGTAAACAGACCGTCGGTCCACTCCCTCGTCGTCGGGTCCATGAACCCGTAGAGCTCCTCCTTCGACATGGCTTTCGGGTTGATCACGTGCGCGACACCTTCGACGCCTTCGACCTTCTGCAGTGCTGCGAGCAAGACTTGCCAGGCACTCGTCTTGCCGCTTCCCGAGGGCCCGACCATCATGACTCCGTGGTGGATCAGCTGGATCTGGTAGAGCTGAACCACCTTCTCCAGCCACAGATTGCCGTCGACGAACCCGCGCTCCGCGCAGACCCTCTTGAGTTCAGTCAGCAAGACACCAACGTCGACGGGGGCATGGTCCACAGAGGGGAACACGTCGTCCAAAAGGCTGGGGTAGTGGCGAGTAGTGCGTCAGATACTCAGCTGGCGAAGTAGAGCGCGCTTCCCACCTTTCCAGCAGAGGAATGTCGTCGGCGACAAGCTTCGGCACGATGGTCTTGTGAACCGACTGGATGAGCACCTGCTGCTCCGAGACCGGATCCGATGCCAAAGCACCAGTCCCACCGCTCGCGAGGCGGTCTCGCTTGATGTTGCCGGCGCTCACTAGCACGCTCTTGAGGGCACGGAGACCAAAGTCGTAGTGTGACTGCGGAGACAGCTGTTCCTGGCACAGGTTGAAGAACGGCACGATCTTCGACGCCAGCATCTCTGCCGCTCGGAAACCTTGCGAGAACAGCATGACCTGCGCGATGGCTTCGCGGTCCGGCTTGGTCATGGCGATGCTCCGGAAGAGCTTTTTGAGGTTATCGGGCAGGTTCTGCCGGCCGGCGTACCCGGGGTTCATGGTGATGAAGATGCCAGTGCTGGGATCGACCTTTAGGCTCTTGCCAATGAGGTCGATCTCGGCCCCGTCCTGGAGGCCTGCCTGGATCGTCTGGATCTGCTGGGACACCGCACTCATGATGCGCTCCTCCAAGCGGTTGAACTCGTCGAAGCAGCCCCATGCGCCGACGCGGCACAGCCCGACGAATATGCGCCCCATGGCCTGGAAATCGAATGTCTCGTCGCAGCAAAAGACGAGAACGAAGCGACCAAACTGGCTCCCCAGGGCTTTGACGGACTCCGTCTTGCCGGTCCCGGCGGGGCCGAAAGGCGACCCGCCCATGCGCGCCTTCAGCGCCTGCGTCAGCGTCAGATAGCAACGATCCGTGAGAGCCGTCTGGACCAGCTTGTCGGGTACCCCGAGGTACTCGTAGCCGTAGCCGAACGAAGCGTCCGCCATGTGGATCGTCAGCCTCGACGTGGGCTCCTCCGCCGCAGGGTTGAAGTAGAACCGCATGAAGTAGAGCCAGTTGAAGTCCTTGGGACCCTGCACGCCGCGCTCCTGCTGCTGGCGGATGGCATCCCGCTGGTGCACCAACTCGGTGATGATCTGTTCGCTCTTCCTCCGGGTGAGGACCGCCAAGTCCTTCAAGACCGCGTCCGCGAGCATGGCGAGTCCGTTATCAACGATTTCGAGGGGCACCTGGATCGCCGTCCTCGGAGCCGCGGAGTTCAAGGCCGTCTCGACCGTTTGGGTCCAGAGGACCTGCACGGCGAGGAGGCAAACTTGAGCGGGGTACCGCTCGATCCACCGGAGAAAATCGGGCGATCGGAGCCCTTTGGAGGAGCGATAGATGGAAGCGAGGTCCGAGACAGCGTCCGTCAACAGCAGCGCCAGCGTGTTCCGCATTTCGGACTCAAGAGCCGACAGCCACTCGTTGATCCTCGAGTAGTTTTTGAGCTTTATCGGCGCGCGGAACTGGATGACCTCGCCCTCGCGGGATCCCATGCCGAGGATGGAGTCACCCTCATCGCTGACCAAGATGTTCGCCACGCCCGCGAACATCTTGGCAAAGTGCTTCTGGATGCGGAAAACGTCCTTGCTGTTGCCGATGATCTCGAGAAGGTCCTCGTCACCGACAAAGTAAAACCGAGGAAACGCCGACCTCTCCCGCTCCAAGTACTCTCCGAGAGCCTTCTGGATCTTTGTAAGCAGGTCCGCGAGGCGCTCCATCGACTTCTGGATGCTGGGGATGTTCAGGACATCGAGAACGAATGGCGACTTGTAGACCTTCTTCATCACGGCCATGAACTCGGCATTGATGTTCTGGAAGCGGTTGCTCTCCACGGGCAGCAGCGTCTTGATGTCCGCACTCCCGCTGAAGATCCCTTCCAGATAGACCCACTGGCGCTGGACATCGATCCAAAGGTCGAAAAGAACGTGGATGCGGTTCAGCTTGTCCTCCCATCCCACAGCCTCCTCCTCGAAGACCTTGTAGTACGGGCTGTGCCTCATGGCCGACAAGCTGCTGAGGTTCTCGGCGCACTTTGTGAACAGCTCGTCCCAACCGCGAATGAGGCGGCTGTGCAGAGCTACGATCAGACTTTGGCGAGGGACGGCAACGGACGGACCCACCATTTGTTCTGGTAGTTCACCAGGTCCAGCGCGTAGCCGTTCCACGTGTCGCGAACCTGGCGCAGGAACTCCTCCAAAGCCATCTCGCCCTGCGCAATGAGGATGACCTCCTTGAAGCTGGCCTCGTTCTTGCGGAGGTCGAGATCCCAAATTGTTCCCAGCGTCATGTCTGCGAGCGACACGCGGCCATCGACCTTCAAGGTCTTGAAGAGCTGGCGCCAATGCCGGTCCCTCATGGCATCAGACTTGAGGTCCGCCACGATGGCGTTGACCTTGACGAAGCCCTTCAAGGCCTCCTGGAGGTAGTCGTAGGCGGCATACGTGCGCATCTTGGCCGGCAGCTCCCTCGCCTGGTTGACCAGATTGTCGAGCTGTTGTCGGATCTTGCGAGGCACCACCGACGCCCACTGCGTATCCTTGATCTCGACGACCGAGTGCCAGACCTTGCCGATCTCTGCCCAGACCGCCTTGAGATCTTTGAGCTCCTCGAGCACGGGCGAGAGGCGATCGTCCATGATGCCCTCAAGGTCCAGCGCCTCCTTGGCCTTGCACAACTGCTGGTACTCGTCCTTGAGCCGATTGACGCGGCCCTCAAAGATGGTAAGGCTACTGGTCGCGGCACCGGGCTTGATGTCGCCCTTGACCGGCTTGGTCTTTTCCCACTCCGCGAGGATGGCCTTGATCTTGCCCTCGACGACCTGGTCCTCGGCGACGATCTTGGACTGCAATGTCGCTGAAGGAACTCGCGGTCAGAAAGCTGAACCAGACGGCAGCGCCAGCAGCTTACCGAGTTGGGTCTGGATGGACGCCACCCGCCTCTGCAAGATCTCCGAAAACGCGCTCCACTCCCCGGCGAGCTGGTCCACGTCGAGCCAATCCGCGGGGAATTGGAAACGCTGCCGCTCGAGCGTGCGCTGTCCCGACCGGAACGAGTCCATGTCCTTGGTCCACTGAGGACCCTTGCCGCGGAGTTCCTGGACCGCGGTCACGAAGGCCACTGCCTCGGCAGTGCTCGGTCCGTCCAGGGTAGTGTGCTGCTCGAGTTCGGCGCGGGCATACGACAGCGACTGGAAGAAGTCGCGCATCGCCTGGCCCAGCTTGACTCCGAACCTGTTTAGGATCTCGCGCTGCCACTGGTCGTACTTGGCGTTGACCTTGCTCTGCACCTGCTCGTAATCGACAAGGATGCAACCGAACGACCGCTCCGTTTCGGAGTTGTCGAAGGTCGAGCGAGCTTCCTTGATCTCCGTGACGAGCTGCTGCCACAGGGCAACGTCGTCCCCGATGCTCGCGTAGACCTGCTCCGCGTCCAGGTCCCAGAGCGACTGGTACTGAAGCCAGACCTTGGCATACTCCGAAACATCCCGGAGCTTGGATTCAATGGCCGTGTAAGCCTTCTCGAGACCGCCGTCGGTGAGGTCGACAAGCTAGTGACAGCTGGTTAGATCAGACCTTGAGGAGCGCTAACGGCCGTACGCACCACGTCCGCGTACGAGCTGCGCTTCGTGCTGCCATCCAAATCGAGTCCGAGCTCGTAGCGCGAAGACTGAATCGCAGGAAGCGTGCACACGACGGCTGGCAGGGAGACGGCTCAGCTCTCATCGGCGGGAAAGCTGTCCAAACATACCAAGCCAATCGTGCAGCTGCTGGTACATCTTCTCCCGCGCGTTCTCGATCGGCGGATCCAGGAACATGGTCTGGTTCCGGATCTTGATCTCGTGAACCAGCACCGGCAGGGTCGGCGCCTCGCCGAGGACAAGGTTGCGAGGGAGGAGCTCCGTCATGGAGGTTCGGGCGTGGCGCCGTCGGGAGCTCGACGTGCGTCCGAGGTCGGCCTCGGTATCCTCGGAGCCGTTCCGCTGGAACTCCGCGATCCAAGCCTGGAAAGTTCGTCAGCCAGAGAGTCATAACAGTCAAGGCCGACCTCCCCCACCTTGATCGCCGTTTCGAGCCGGTGAGCCAAGGTGCTCTTGACGGTGGAATCCAATGTCTTGACCCATTCTTCCAAGTTCGAGTAGCCTTCGAGGTTGAGGTGGTCGATCTAAATGGGAGTAAGTCGGTCATCGAGCGCAGGAGCGAGCACCCGAGAGAACGCACCTGCTTCTGGACGCGCTCCAGAATGCCTGCGAAAGCCTGCTTGGAAAATGCACAGGTCCGCAGCTCGTCGAGAGCCTGCTTGGCCACCTGGTTCGCCTCCACCGCAGCGGCGACCTTGTCCTGGAACACGGCTACCGCCCCAGCGAGGTCCCTAACGAAGGCGGCGTGCCTCCCCAGATCGCCGCCAGGCCCCACGTGGTCCGAAAAGGCGCCGAAGCCGTCCCACTGCAGCGCCATGCCCCGCGAAACGGCCTGCTGGACGTCCTTCTTGTACCCCGCGACGAGCGCCGGCACGCCGGCGTTGGCCGGCCGCGCGATCTCGTCGCACGACCGCGCGTAGGTCCGCACCACCTCGGTCACCGCCACTGCGTAGGGGTATATCCGACGCACGTCCCTCGCCAGCTGCGAGACCGTGTGCGGGACCGAGAAGCCGAGCCAGAGCATGTTGCGCACCTCCTTGAACATGCCGACGAGGGACTGGTCGAAGTTGACGACCAGGCGCAGGACCTGCTGGATCCCCGCGCCGTCCCCGGGCTCGCCGTCCGAACCGATGGTCCGCGTGCGCACAATGTCGAAAAGTCGGCCGCCGATCCGCGTCTCGCGCTCCTTCTTCTGCACCTCAGCCAGCCACGCCTCGAAGATCGGCCGGGTGTCGAGCTTCTTCTGGAAGCTGCTGCTCTCCCCCGCCAGCTTCTGGCCCTCGGCGTAGAGCTCCCAGCCCTTGCCAAGCACGTCCTCGACGCGCTTCATGTAGCCTGCCAGCTGCCGCTCGATCTGCCGCGCCCAGATGATGGCGCCGGCCACGGGCGGGACGTCGCGCACGCCGCTCATGACGTAGGCGGTCGAGTTGCGGTAATGCTGCTTGAACTTTTCGTGGAGTTTGCTGTGGAATGGGCAGCCGAGATGAGTGCCCAGGAAGCGCCAACACTCGGACCGCGACGAACCTGATGTCCTCCTTGACGTTCTCGATCAGCTGCGCCTGGTACTCCTGTATCGCCCCCCGGATCTTTGGCCGCACAAACAGCGCGTTGAACTTGCCGAAGACGCGGAACATCTCGTTGGCGTTCTTGCACGTCGCGAGGCGGTCGCGGAGCGAGACGATGATGGCGTTCTCGACCCGCGAGATGCGCTCGTTGTACATGGTCTCTGCAGAGACCCAGGTGTCGGTGCCCTCTGCCGACAAGGGGGTTGGGAGTCAGTCCCTGAAAGGGCGGGCGTCTGCCGGAATAACCCACCCGGCGACACGTCAAGGACGTCCACGCTCCGCACGAGCTCGTACGCTGCGTTGATGTCCTCCGCCGCGTCCTCCCCTGCCAGCCCGCCGCCCTCGCCCTTCATGACCCCCACGACGGTCCGCGCGAGCTCCTCGTGCTGCCGCCGGAACGAGCGCAGGTACCCGATCCGCTCCTGCAGCCTGGCGTGGGCGGGGGCGATCTTCATCGGAACGAACTTTTCCCCGCGCTTGCGCTGCAGGTCGCGCGCGATCGAGACAAAGTCCTTGGACTGGTCGTCCCAGGTACGGAACAGAGCGTCGCAGCCCGCGGTGGCGGCGTCAAAGTCCGGGTAGGGGAGGTAGAGCAGCCTGTGCGCGCCGAGGATGCGCACGAGGGCGTCGTTGAAGTCGCGCGAGACGGCCTCGACGAGGGCGAGAGCGCGCTTGGTGGGGTAGGGCGCGATGCGAATCTTCTTGTTGATGTGGTTGAAGATGGCCTCTACGGCCTCCTCGGCCTTCGCCACGTCCGTGGCCGAGAGGAGGTCCGAGAGGGGGAACTCCTTCATGAAGGGGTTGCATATGCGGCCCACGCGATCGACGGCTTCCTTGAGGCCCGTATCGGAGAGGAAGCCGACGGTGGCGTGGAACCGCTTGGCGTTCTTGAGGACATCCAGGGTGAGTAGCACCTCGTCGGAGCGGAGCATGGCCTCGATAGACGCGAGTGCACGCTCCATAGAGAGCCAGAAGGAAATTTCCTGGGCCGCGGAGCCCTGGGCGGGGTCGCGGTCCAGCCGCGTGACCTTCTGGATCTCGCGGACCCAGCTGTTGACGTCGGCCTGCAGCCGGTTTAGGAAAGCGGCGTCGGAGACGGCGGCGCCAAGGTCGTCGGGGAATGCGCGGCGGGACTGTGCGCGCGCTGCGGCGATTGCGTTGCGGATCGAGGGGTGGATGACGAGGTGCGGGTCGGGGATGGAAACGTTCTGCTGCAGCGAGAGCAGAGACAGTGACAGCTCGGCAATCTTGCGCTTGGCAGCGGGCACGCCTTATTTGAACGCTGATCAGGAGAGCGGAGACCACGAAACGAGCGGAGAACGGTACCTCCACGCTCCTTGCCCTCTCCCTCGCCCTTGCCGGCCATCTCGCTCCACGCGTCAAACACCGGCGCCACAGCCCCCGTCACGACGCCGTACAGTGCCTCGTAAGGGTTCGCGCCTTCGCCCAGCGTGATCGTTTGCAGCTGCGCGGGCAGGGGCACGAGCGACGAAAGCGGTCCGCGCTTGACAACGGCCATGGTCGCCAGCAGCGTCGGCGGGAACGCCGGGGCGGCCGAGAGCGCGAATGAAAATGAGGGCGGCAGTGCGGGCAGGGAGGCGTCGCCGGCGGCCTTCGGCTCGCGGCCCTCCTTTCGCACGAAGAGGGCTCCGGCGCCGGGCTCTGACGCGAAGCGGCGGCACACCTCCAGGCCGCCGTCGGCGTCGAGAGCGCGGCGCAGCTCATCGGCCGACGCCTCGAAAAACGGCGCGGCGAGCGCGCAGATCAGAGAGAGCAGCGCGGCCGCGTCCGGCGGCGGCACCGCGTCTTCCGCCGCGCCCGCGCCGTTCAGCTCGCCGGCGTCCTCGGCGGTCGCCGCCATGGCGGGCAGCGCCGATCTCCGGCCACTGAGTCCCCGGAACACGCGCCGGCACCGAGCAATGGCGCGTTCCCGGCTCCAACCGCCGTTTCGCCCTTCACGTGTGGTTCGCCAGGCCCGCTAACAATTTTGGTGCTCCGACTCGGGAGCTACAATAGGAAAATCCGACCACCGACTCGATCACGGCGTTTCGTCCAGAGGACCGTAGAGGCGATGCAGGACCGGAGAAGCAGTTTTCGACGATAAGGCAATGAGCGCACAGCTTGCCGAACACGATGGACCCGCGATGGAGCTCTCGGAGATGTCAACTGCGCCTGTCTCACACGAAAGGCCCCCGGAGCCTTCCACCCAAAGCCAGGAGGCGGGATCTGGCACCCAGGAGGTGGCCAATGCCGCCCAGAGGCAGCTGCTGGAGGGGTCTGACGCCGAGAGACAGCTCGCGGACTCTGCCACCGGGACACAGCTCACGGACTCTGTCGTTACCATCGCCACGCGGCAGCTCCCGGACTCTGCCGAAAACGGACAGCTCGCGGACGCCAACGGACGGCTCGAAAGACCGTATGTCCCCTTCTTCGACGTGGACACCACGGCCGCCAGCTACAGGCTGCGGAGGCTGGACCCAACGGCGCGCCTCCAGGCCCACGGGCTCGCCGCGTCTTCCTATTCCGGCCCGCCTCTGCTGTACCGAGACCCGGTCAGGACCGAACTGGAGGACGGCAAGAGCTCGGTCAGAGCGCTGGCCACCTACAGGCACATGCTCGCCCGGTCGTTGGAGCGGGCCGCCAACGGGGAGTACACCGAAACCAGGCTGGGCGTCCGCCTGTGGATCTTTCTCTTCGCGGCCATCGCGGGCCTTTTCATCATCTTGTCCATCTTGAAGGCCTTCGGCTACCTGAGCGCCGCCTCAATCCGCGTCGCGGTCGAGGAGTGGTTCTTTTTCTTTGTCCTGCTCGTCGGGCTGCCGTGGGTGTTCTTCCTGAACTCGCCAAGCAGGTACATCAAGGGCCTGCTGCTTGTGCTCGACCTGTGGGTCCTCTCGGTCTTCGTCCTCAAAGTGACCTACCAGGCGAGCGGGGAAGACACGGACTACCGCTTCGAGCGCGAGTACCAGAAGGTCTTCGTCAGCTTTACTGTGGTGTTCGTTTTCCTCGCCGTGTGCCTCATCGTGGGGCACGTGCTGTGGCATTATCTCCTTCCTTACCTCCTCCGGAAGGGACTGATCGACGACGCCTGGACGCGGCGTCTCTGGCGCGTGGACCCCATCCCCGGGCGACCCGGCTCCTTCTCCTACCGCTTCGTCCTCTCCCTGCACCGCGGGACGTGCACCTACCGCGGCGCGACGGACGAGAACGGGCTGCCGCACGGGTACGGGGAGTGGCTCGACGACGGGATCTTTGGCGAGGCGCTTGTCGGTTGGTTCGACCACGGTACCCCTGTGGCTCCCTTCGAGTCGACAGTGACAAGCACCGGCTCGGCCTTCTCGGCTAAGAGGGTCGGCCTGATCCGGAACAACCGGGCGGCGTGGGACTCCGGAAACGTCAACCCTGCGCGGGATCCGGGCGGGCTGGCGGTCGGCGTGGCGGCGGTGGAGGTGTCGGTGGCGGGCAAGTTCCTGCGGCATTTGCCCAAGGCGACCCTGCTCATGGAGCCCAAACCTTTGACCGAGGCGTCGGCGGACAGAATGGTGCGACTGCTTTCGGATCCCCCGATGGATCCCACCCTGGAGGAGTGCGTACTATACATTCACGGCCTGTGGAACACGGCACAGACGGCCGTCTGCGAGATCAGCCAGGCGAGAGGGCTCGCCGGCTTTGGACCGAACTACAAGTTCTTCGCCTTTGACTGGTTTGGGCTTGTTTTTTCCTCCCTCTTCTGGAGATCACGCTGACGTTCGCACTCGTCGCAGGCCCGCAGGCTTGTACCCCTTTGCGTCGTTCCGCACCGTTCGGGACATGTCCAAATCCGACGGCGTCAAGGCCGACCTCAAGGCGTGCCTGCAGCTACTCAACCGGATCGGCTTCTCGAAGATCCACATCATCGGCCATTCGTGAGCATTGCTTCGGGCGATACGCACCGCCCAGCTCTTAAACCCCCGTTCCTGCCATATAGGATGGGCTGTCGCGTCGCGTGCCAGCTCAGCGAGTTCGCCGAGGACGTCTTCCGACCTCTCCACTCCTCGCAAATCCCGCCCAGGGATCCTTCCTTGCCGGCGCTCGGCTCCCTGACCCTTATCCACGGCGAGCTCGACCTCATGGACTTCATCGGGGTGCACTTCCCCGTCCTGCGGCAGTTCACGAACTCCATCACTTCCTACACCGACTTCCACGACAAGGCGCTGGAGATGGCCGAGGTTCTCACCGGGCGGCTGTCCATGGGTGAGTTCGATCCGATCTTTCTCCAAACGCCGCACCCGAAGTGACCGCCGACTGGCGACGCAGGGCGCAACCCCGCCGCTTACTTTGTCGATCCCTTCTGGCCTGAGCTGTCGCCGTGGCCCGGCGCACTCGACATCGTCGAGCTGACCAAGGACCAGCTCCGTGCGCTGGCATCCAGCCCGTCGGACCGGGCCACGTTCAAGCGGCGCGAGACGGACCTGAAGGAGGCCGCGGCGCGGCTGCAGCCTGACGACAGCTCCCACGTTGGCATGCCGGTCGAGGAAAACGGCGGCATCGAGGGGCCGCTGCCCGTGGAGGGGCGCGACTTTTCCAAGAACACGAACCTCCGCAAGAAGGCCAAGGTGCCCTGCCCCCGGGTCAAGGCCTTCCTCGACTGCGACGTCGTCGACTCGTCCTTCCTGGACGCCAACGCGGGCAGGGTGCGGCACAGCACGTTCGTGTACAACCCGTCGGTGCTCGGGGACATCCACGAGGTGGTGACGGCGGGAAGGCGAGCGAGGGAGCGGACGGCGCGGCTGCTACGTCGTTCAGGCAACGTGTTCTACTTCCTCAAGGCGCCGAGCTATGTATCCATTTGATGTATCGAGGTTTCTCCGATCGCAATGTGCGCGATCGCGTGAGCTTTGGAGCAAAAAGCCCGCAGATCGGGCCCCGAGCAGTCCAACTTGCATGCACGAGGCTTAGAGGCTGCGGGAATCACGGGCAGTCACCTTGAGACCTTCTTCTTTGGTTGCTGTGGGCGCACTCTAAACCTTCGCTCGAGCATACCGCGGAGACGTTCGGCATTGACGTCATTCGGCGTTTTCGGTGGAAGGATGGTAGCCAGCCAGCCGGACACCAGGCATCCCGCGCGGCCAAGTGCCTCCGCAAGTTCAGACTGCACGGAGCGGACCTTTCTTTCCCACCGGAGAGCGACGAAACCGCGGTCTCGTGCCCCTACCCAACTTCCGTATCGTGCCAACCCGGCGAGGCACGACTGACAGACGGACGACTTCCATGCCTTCCTCCTCAAGCTCCTCAAGGTCACTCTGCGCTGCTATGGTGATCCTTGGGGAATGCTCCGAGGCCTACGAAGTTTTCTCGAGCGTGCCGGCGTGCGGTTACCTTCACCAGGCCGAGAGGGAGGACGCGGACAGGGAAGGTGCGCCCGAACACGGCCCCAGGGGAGCCGAGGAGAGGAGGGCCAGCACAACGTCGTTGTGGGAAAGGGCTGCCGAGCTGTTCGCATGGGATTGGGGCTCTGGAAGCGGCGGCGAGGAGGCGCTGTCGAGAGTGCGGGAGGCGTTGGCCAGCCTGGCTGCCGGGCTGGGGTGGAAGAAACCGTGATCGCTTTTGCTTGAAGGCATGACTTGGATACTGCGGAAGCACCTGGTAGGCGGGGGTGGGTGGGGCTGAGCTTCGCGGCCCACGTGGGCGTGCTCTTCGCCGTGAGCTAGTAGCCAAGAGAATCGGCCACACCGGCGCTCTGGACGGTCGTGGACTCATACTGTGTGCTGCTTCAGTGATTTTTCTTTACGCTTTGAAGGGAGAGCCGTGTAGGCAGTAGTCTTGATTTCCCCGCGGAAGAAGAAGTAGATTGACCGCCCCAACGGACCACCCCTGTAAATGTCGCGCTGTGGCACCCGTCCAATAACAGAAAGCATCTGCAGCGGATGTGACATGCCTCGTTGCAGGTTTACTGACATCGTTCCGTGAAGGTCGTTGTCGAGGTCACCGATTGCGTCACGGTAGCCTGGCGGCGCATTCGTCAGCAGGGGAGTCCCGTGGCCCCATTCCAGTGGACATACCGTCACGGTTGCCGTCGAGAATGCGGTCAACGTTGCCTGGAAGACCCCCGTCAGATTGTCTCTCAAATGCGGGGCGACGGACTCACGGTAATTGAGGTCGTCAGCGTGGAGCTTATGGTGACGGAAAATGTTGTTGATGCGGTGGTGGTTTCCTGGCCCGCGCATTTGTCAGCATGAGAGTCCGGTGGCTCCATTCCAGCAGACAAACCGTGACGGTTGCCGTCGAGAAGGCGGTCGTCGTTGCCTGAAGACCCTCGTCAGATTTTTTGGCGGATGCGGGGAAGGCGGGGACCCACGGTGACAGAAGTCGTCAGCGTAGAGCTTACCGTGGCAGAGAGGGTCGTGGAGGCCGTACTGGTGACCTGATGCCGCGCGGGCCGCATCAATCTGGAACGGGGCGCCCGCCGCACGGGGTTTTACCGTGGCCGTAACAGTGAGCGTCGATGTCGTCGGTGACGCGGTCGTGAGCTGGGATCGGGATCAGCTCGGCGGCCGGCCCTGAGCTAGTGGGAAGGAAGCCCACTGTTATCGTTTGTGTCGCGCTTGCCGTCGTCGTTTCCTGCGGGAGAAAGAATGAGGCCCCCGGCCGGATTGCGGACATGGATGTACCGTCAGAGATGTCGTGCTCGTCGCCGTCAGGGTGGAAAAGGCGGTTGACTGGATCCGGGATCAGCTAACTTGCGCCTTTCGAGGTTGCCAGCCGGCTCGCAGCACGCGGGGCCCACCGTCACGGTTGCCGTCAGGCGAGATGTAGAAGTGATTACGAGCACGTCCGAGGGCGGCCGTAGGATCGACACGGAGACCACCTGCGGGGAAGGAAGCCCGGCGGGGTTGGTAGGCGCCGGAGGCGAGTACTGCCGGGCGGGGCACACCGTCGCGGTCGCCTTCCTAGTTTCGGTCCGAGTCCGAAATTTGGTGCGAGTGAGGGTTATGCGAGGGCGGAGGATGGTGCGGACGACCGTGCGCGTGGCCAGGGTGCAAAGAGGCTGGTTGTGGCGCCGGGCGAGGGGGAGGCGCCCGCTGGGTTCGCAAGTCATTCTCGGCATTCTGCGGAAAGAGAAGGCGACGAGATGGCGCATACCCATGGAACTCGGCCGGGCCGCCGTCCGCTGGCGAGGCTGCGGCCGGGCCGGCGAGCAGCCCCGCGCAAATAAGGGCGGCCGCGGCGACGAGCACAACTGGCGAAGAACGCATGGCGGGGTCCGTTCCAACGGAGCTGCGGTCAGTAGGATGCTCCTCTGCGAATCCACTGCGGGAGAATGCTCGGCGATCGGCCGGGATCGCGGGGCACAGCCCGGGCGGCCGGGTGGCAGTGCGGCGTGCCGCAATTGCATTGCGTCTTCGGTACGGCCACTTCCGGCTGCATCCCGGCGGAGGGAAACAGGGCGGAATCTGGCTTATTCAAAGCACGGATGTGGTCCCGCCGGTGCCCCAATGCGCGTGAGGTCCCAGGATGTGCGGCCGCCAGCCGTTCCTTCCGGTTGTCGTATCACTTCTACTCGGGCCTACACATCACAACATAAACATGATCGCGGCCTCCTTCACGGCCGTTTCGTCGTTCTCGAACATGTTTTCTCTCGAAAGGCATCGAGCTATGTTTCTATCTGATTCAGTCGTGAGGTTTCTCCTATTGCGATCGCCGAAGCTGGAGTCCGGCGGAGAAACTCACCGCATCGACGTCCCCGATGAGCCAAAAGTATGAATGGGACCTCGAGGCAGCGGAATCCGCCGTGCTCGCCCCGCTTTTGTTCGCTTGGTGCCGCGAACGCCCCCGTGCTCTTGTCGTGAGCACACGGTGGCGAGTTTCGGATTTGACGTCATGGACGGCCAATGCATACTGTGAGCGGCCATAATCTTTAGGGGGATTTTGCAACTTGAGCCTTTTCTGCACATGGCTTCATGTCCGATCCTTTGGCCCTGCAGCAACCGTAAGATCAGGCGGGTCCACTCCTTCATTGTAACCGTGAAGCTAACGAGGCCAGCCGCCGCGGCACAAGTGCTACTCGATCGATCCGGCCAGCATGTTGCGGAACTTGTTCCTGCGGCTGTACGAGAACGGGATGCCGTCCCGGCGCAGCAGGTCCTCCCTGTTCAGTCCGTCGAACGTCGTCAGCTGCCGCGCGAGAAGGGCAGCCGGCGATACCGTGGATACCCACACAAACTCCCTCAGCTTCCCGACGCCCAGCCCGCTGCCTCCCGGCACCTCGACCTCGAGCTCGAACGCCGTCTCAGCAAAGTACGAATACCGCGTCTCGTCCAGCTCCAGAACGACAAGATGCCCGTCGACCACCGCGCGGTACTTGAGCCTCGTAGTCGAGTAGCCACCGATCCTCTCATAGTCTCGGCAGGGATACTTGGTTCTCGCCAGCTCAGCGACGCGGTCGTCCACTGACGCCAGAATTTGCGGGTCCGAGAGCACCGCCGACGCGCTCGCCGCGTCAATCTCGCGTTCGTCTTCGAACGCGGTCGAAAGTCCCTGTGGCGAGAGCTCGGCGTCGGCCTTGAGCGCGAGCAGCCACCGCACGCCGCGCTGGGAGGCCACGCGGCGGAGGCGGAGGGTCATCTTGGCGGCCAGCCTGGGGAATCGCGGCCGTCGTGTCAGATGCGATTCCGGTAAAGGCGCAGGAAGGAGATGCCCGCATTTCGCGGTCCTTGCCGTCGAAGAAGTGGTTCTCCTGCTCCTCAGCGGCGGGCGCGCCGAACGTCCGCCCGAGGCCCTCCCGGAGCGCATCGTACGCGTCGCGCCCGGCAACTCGGATCTTTATCTCAACCTCGAACGGCTCCGCGCCGGGAGCCGCGGCATTCGCGGGGTTTGGAGCCAGGTTCGGCGAAGGAGTCGAATGGCCTGTCAGCGCGGACTGACGCGGTCGCCCGCCAGGATCCGACGGTACCCAAACAAATGAAGATGAGATTCCAATCCTATTTTGCATCATCGGATCGACCATTCGTCCATCATCACTCACGGGACCCATCATTTGCACGGCCGGAACTGGGCACCGGTCTTTTCCACCGGCGGGATCATGGCAATTGAAGGAGATTGGCTGCAGTGGTATAGATTATCTCGGGGAATACATCGTAGGTTTTTGGCTGTGTTGACCTAGTACCCGCACCACAGGCCCGTCCCCTGGGCGCATTGGGTGTTGTCCGGGGTCTGCCCGTGGTAGGTCTGGAGCACCTGCACGTTGGTCGGGCAGCTCAGCGGGGCGCTCGGGGTCGAGCACCCCACGTAGTGCCACTTCGCAAAATAGGGGAGGATGTAGTCCGTGCTCTCGCCCGGGTAGAAGCTCTTCGTCGGGTCCACGAAGGAGCCACACCGGCGCTTTTCTTCGCGCTAGGCACCTTCATTCCCGTCGCGGCCGAGTATCACGCCATCAACGTGGACCGAGGCCTCGTCCACCACGCGCGGCCGCAATGGCGCGGAATTCCGCTTGCTGTCGCGCTCGGGTGGTACGCTATCGGCTACAACACGTTCGCGATGGTCGAGGGCATCGCGGTGCAGGCGGGGTTGGACACGCGGGGGTGGCTGCTGCCTGCGGCGTCCGCGGCGGTCGCCACGTCACTTGATCTGGTTATGGACGTGGCGATGCTCGAGCGGGGGTTCTGGGAATGGAGGGACGATGGGCCGTATGCCGCGGACATCGTCGGGCCCAACGGGCGGCGCGGGATCCCGCTGGTCAACTACGCCGGCTGGATCGTGCTCACGTCTGTCGTTACGGGCCTGTTTGTGAAGCTGGGAGGCCAAAAGGCCCTCGTGGACCGTTCGAAAGCAAAGAGCAGTGCGAGGGTCGGGGGGGCTATGCTGCTGCCGACGTTCCTGGGCATGGCAGCCCATGAGATCCGCAAGGGGCGGTACCGGTACGTCGCGTACAGCCTGCTGTTCCCGACGTGCAGCTGGCTGCCCTGATCGGCGTGGGCAAGGAGTGACTGGCGTCGAGGCGACGGCGTTGAGCGTTGAGGCGGCGGCGTTTGTATCACGAACCGTCCGTGCGGGAACTGAATCCGATGAATCCATGTCATCTCGTTGAGCTCCGACTCCTTTAGGTCGGCCCGCGATCGAAAGGTCGCGGGCGGATCGACAGTTCAGCTTCAGCGCGTCGCTTTGTTTACACCAACTTCTCCGCCTACTGTTCTCCGCCACCGACGATGTCATTACTGGCCCTCCCACCCGAGCTGCTGGAGCCCATCGTCCTGTATTCCCTCTCGCCGGGCCCGCTCTCCCGGACGTGCCGCGCCCTTGCCGCGCTCCTGGCGGGCGACGCCCTCCGCGCGCGCCTCTTCCTCTGGCTCGCGTGGGACGCCAGGCGCGGCCAACGGGCGACGTCGGCCATCCGCGAGCTGGCGCTGCCGCAGGCCGCCCTATGGCTGGCGGCGGGGCGGCCGGCGTGCACGGAGGCGGCGCTGAGGGCGCTGGACAGGCTGGTCGCAAACAGGGCTAGGTCGAAGAAGGCGGGAAGGAGAACTGATCACGAGGCTGGAATTCGGACAATACGGCTAAAAGCCGACGACCTCGGCGCCGCGATTCCGCGGTGGCTCGCCGGCTCGGCCCGGGCCGACGCCCCCGAGCTGCTCCGGCACCTGCTCGCCGACCGCGGCTTCTCCGCCTCGCGCGACCCCCTTATCGCCTCCGTCAGTAGGTTCTCTTCCCATTCGCAGCTATTCATTGCCTGATCTGACGCTGACGGGTCCAGAATCGGGCACGCTCCCCACGCTCCTGCTCCTCCTCGAGCACCACCCCACCCCGCCAGACGTCCTCCTCCCCCTCTCCGTCCGCGCCCCCGACCCCGTCTTCTCCGCCCTCTTACCATACTTTTGTTCCCGCCCCGTCGCCATGTCCGCCGCGCTCAAGCTCGCGGCGGAGCGCGGCGACGCGGGAAGGGTGCGGAGGCTGCTCGAGGCGGGGGCGGTGCCCGGGGGGGTGGCGGTGCTGCGGCGGGTGAGGGAGGTTGTTGAGGGCGCGGGTGAAGCGGAATCGAATTGGAAGGGGGGAAAGAGGAAGGGGAAGGACGGGGACGGTGCCGGGAAGGAGGCCTCGAACAAGGGGAGGAAGAGGCGCAAGTTTGCGGACTGAGGCGGGGCGGAATGCCCCATGGCGGGGTCATTTTTCTTGCTCGTATCTATCCGGCAATCGAGGCCGTTGCCGTGACGCCCTCGTTGCCGCCACCGGAGTCACCCCTTCCCGGGGTTCCGCCTGCCAATCAGCGGCACCTCTTCCTCAAACGTGGGCCCCTCCAGCTCCTCCTCCCCCCCGAACCATCCAGTCCCCTCCTCCTTGATCCTTTCCTCCAGCTGCTCCTCGCTCGCGTCCCACACCTCGGGGCACCAATCCGCCAGCCTCGGCTTCCCCCTCCCCTCGATCCTCACCGTCCCCCTCCACCATTCCGTCCCCGCGGCGCGGGCATCCGCCACGTCGTCGGCGGTCCAGTTGTACCACCACAGCCCCCCCTTTGCGTGGCGCAGGCGCGGGGGGTGCTTGCCGTCGCCGTTGAAGTGCACGAGGGCGGGGACGGAGCCGGTGCGGCGGTGGCGCCAGAAGGAGCGCGGGGAGGAGGGGGTGGCAGGCAGGCCGGGGACGCGGGCGAGGTGCATCTCGTCGTCGAACACGGCGTGCGCGGAATGGGCGAGGCGGCCGGCGCGGTCCAGGCGCAGGCCGAGGTGGTACGCGGACGAGTTGAGGGCGAGCCAGCTGGCGAGCGCCTGGTCGTCCACGTGATCGCCGGGCCCGCCGCCCATGAACCCGCGGTAGGGAACGAGATGGAGGAGCAGCGAGGCGAAGCGGAGGAGGGCCGAGGCGGGGCCGAGGAAGGCGCCGGTGTTGAGGTACCGCGCCGTGAGGTTGAACGACCCCTCCACGGCAGGCAGCTCCGGCGACAGGGCGGGGTACGACGGCCCGGCGCCGTGCCGCGCGTCCGCGGCCTCGAGCGGCGCGTCCTCGGGCCACCGCGCCGGCTCGAACAGGCGGCACAGCTTCTCGGCGCGCTCCCCCCACGAGAACCAAGGGGAACACCATGCTTCGGCGCTCATCACCAGCACGTCGTCCCGCCCGGCCTCGCGGGCGGCGACCGCGTGCCGCCGGGCGATCTCGTCGGGGCCGAGCTGGAAGAAGGCGTCGAAGGCGTCGGCAAAGAGGAGCAGGTCGTCCGGCGGCTGCCGTGCCATCCAGGCAAAGGTGTGCAGCCACTTTCCCACCGTCGGGTGGAAGTAGGCCGGGTTCTTTGGCTGCGGGTCCGCGGCCGAGCCGGGCGGCGGGCCGGGCACGTGCGGGCCGGGGCCGAACAGCAGCGTGCCGTGCAGGTTGTTTGCCACCCAGCCCTTGAGCACGTCGCACACGGCGGCCTCGGGGAAGTCGGGGTTGGAGGCGCGGTCGACGTACGAGAAGACGCGCAGGCGGCGGGGGGGACGGACGACCTCGGTTCCCGCGCAGGCGGGGCACCGCAGCTCCTCCACGCGGGCCGCTCCCGCCCTCTGCGAGTCCATCTCGGCGCGCAGGGCGAGCACGCACGCGACGGCGGCGGCGGCGGCGCGCAAAGGGTGGCGGGCGAACCAGCGGAAGGGGCGGAAGCGCGGGGCTCCCCCGCCGCCGTCGGGGCCGCCCAGTGCCACGGCGCCCGGCGGCGTGCTGCCGAACATGTCCGCTGCCGCGATGCGGGGTCCGATCGGACAGCAGACCGCGTAAGGGGCAGAGATTTGGGCGGAAGCCGGGGGTTAACAACGGACGCCAGTGGTCGCGCGGGCTCCAACCAGCGATTGCGTCGAATGGAGGCGCCCACGTCAGCCACTGCCCCCGGCAGCACGCCAAAAAATGCTGCTCGAACACTATCGTGGTCGGCATTCTCTTCCGAGCCGGCTTCCGCGTGCAGATTCGCCCGCGGCAGTTCGCTTCCGGAGCCAAATGTCTTCCCGCCGCGTCCTGGGGACCGTTTCGTCGGAAGACTCGCACCGCCATGGCCGAAACGTGCCCATTGAATGGCGAGGTCGATGACGAGACGCGAAACATGGACGTGAGGCCGAGAGGTTGCGGCTTTCGCGACCGGCCAAGCGGATCCCAAAGGCGACTCGGTGGCCAGTCGAGCCATTGACATGCTCTGATCCGGCACCTGTGGCCAGCGAGCAACCATGACGACAACGCCAGTTGGGGAGCGAGCTTTCGCGGCATGTCACGAGCTCGGCGAGGCGCCGATCGGCCGCACTTCTTCGGCCCCCCGCGAGCGAACCCCGGCCCTCCGCGGTGCCGCCCATGCACCTGCCGATCAATCAGCACCCGCCCGGCGACCCACCCCGGACCCGATGCGCGGGCGTGGAACCCGGCGCAAACTGAGGGCGCGGATCCCGTCTGACGCCCGGGGCGGCTGGAGGTCCGGCGCACTGCCTCACGTCCCGCCTGCCGTTCCCCCAGGGCCGGCGGACGGCGATCCCGGTCGATTGGCCGCGGAGGCGATGGCGCGGGCGGGCCGGCGGCGTCACGGCGGCGGCAGAGCGCGCTGGCCGGCGGCGGCGCTGCTCGCGGCGGCGCATCTCCTCGTCCTCGCGGCCGCCCTCCTCCCGCCTGTCGCCGCCTCGCCGGCCGCCTTCCACTTCAATGCATCGCTCGTCGCCCGCGGGATCACCGGCGCAGACGACCGCCGCGCCGTCGGCGCCCCCGCGGCGTTCCCGTTCCGCACGCTCGCGCGCCTGGAGATCCGCGGCCGCTTCGGGCAGCACTCGTGGTGCGTGGCCCCTCTTGCTAACTTCCCGGCACTGCTGTTTACGTGCTGACCGCGATCTGCGCCCGCCTGCCCCCCCACACCCCCCCGAACCAGCTCCGGCGCCCTCATCGCCCCGCTCTTCGTGCTCACCGCCGCCTCGTGCCTCTTCCGCCCCGCGGACGCCCCGCGCGGCCGTCCCGCGCACTGGGTCGACGCCGTGGCGGTCACCGTCGGCCGGCACGGCGCGAGGCTGCCGTACGGCCGCGTGGCCGCCAGGGAGCTGCACGTGCCGCCCGAGTTCCGCACCGCCGCAGCGGGGGGCTACACCGCGCAGGCAGCGCGGTTCGACTGGGCAGTCGGTGGGTTGCCCTGGGGCGGCCCGTCCCTTTCGCCTGACTGATCGCCAACGCCTCACCACTTCCCAGTCAAGCTCGCCCGCACCGTCCCCGCCGGCTCCATGGGCCGCTGGCCGGCCCCCTTCTCCGGCCCCGTCACCGTCGCCGGCTACCCCTCCTCCCGCGGCGGCGGCACCACCCCCCACCTCGCCTCCTGCGCCTTCCGCAGCTCCCCCCAGCCGGCCATCGTTTCCTGCGACGGCTCCGAGGGGCAGTCGGGCGCCCCCGCATTCCGCGGGACGGGGGTGGGCGCGTCGATCGTGGGAGTGTGGGGCCACGAGCCGATGCCCGGGGGCCGGATCGTCTCGCCGGGCTTGCGGGGCGAGGCATTCATCCGCCGCGCCATGGGGCTCGCGGGGGACCCGTGCGCGCGGTGCGCGCCGCAGGCGGTGTGCCAGGGGGACGGGACGGCACGGCGGTGCGTGTGCGGGTTCGGGTTCGCGGGGAGCGGGGCGAGCTGCGCGCGGACGGCGGTGAAGGTGGCCACGACGAGGGATCCGGGGGCCGTCAAGGGGGTGCCGACCACGACGAGGAGGGCGGTGCCCACGCTGGTGCCCGAGGCGACGACCACAACTGTGCACGTGGTGCCGACGACGGCCCGGGTGATCACCACGGCGCCTCCGGCCCCGCTTCCTCCTCCTTCGCCGCCGCCGCCACCTCCTCCACCGCCTCCAACGACGACCACCTGGACCACCACGACGAACACCCTCACTACGTCGACGGCTTCCAAATCGCCCACTTCGAGCACCAGCTCGCGCACAGCCACCACTTCGGAGACGCCCAGCACTTCCTCGCTGACTGCCACCACCTCAGAGACCCTGAGCACCTCCCTCACAAAGACGCCCACCACCTCCCTCACAACATCCACCCGCACCCCCGGCGCCACCCTCCAGATCCGCACCCTCACGGGCGGCACCTCGCACTTCCTCGCGCTCCTCGAAAACGGCACCCTCCTCGCGTGGGACGCCTCCGGCAACCCGCGCGCCGATATCTCCCCCTCGGGCCCCGCGGATGAGGTCGCCGCCGGCGACGCGCACACCGTCGTGCTGCAGCGGGACGGCACCGCGCGGCTGTTTGGGTTCCCGGACAACGGCCCAATCTACGACGGCGCACCCGACGTCGCCCACGTCGGCGCCGGGGTGTGGCAGACCGCGTTCGCGTACCAATCCGGCGCCGTCTACGCGTACGACTATTCGCAGCGCCCCGCGCCCATCCGCCCGCCGGCGCGGGTGGTCCGGATGGGCGCGCAGTGGGGCGCGACGTACTACCTCCTCGCCAACGGGACGCTGTGCATCAACCGGTACTGCGACCTCATGGGGAACGACGTCCTGGACATGGCGGTGGGGTGGTGGGCCGCGCTGGCCACCACCGGCAGCGGCCGCCTCATGTACTTCTTCGAGGACATCACCATCTTCCGGGACTTTCCCGCCTCGTCGGAGGGGATCGTCGGGCTGGCCGCGGGCGAGCGGTTCGCGCTGGCCTTGGCGGCCAACGGGACCGTCTTCCGCTTCGGCTCCGTCGTCCTGCCCGACGTTCTGAACCAGGGGGTTGTTTCCATCGGCGCGGCCAGGGGGTACGGGATGGCGCAGCTGGGAAGCGGGAGGGTGGTCGTTTGGGACAGGTTCACGGGGGCCTTGATGCCCGTGCCGGCGGAGCTGGTGGGGCCGTGAACGGTGCGGATGGGGCTCGTGGCGAGGTTGGGGGAGCGTTCCGTTCTGGTGCTTGTGCGCGTGTTGTCGCTAGGCTGATGGTACATGCCCATCCACTCTTCTCCAACTCCGCAAAGTTTTGTGCCGCGCCTTACACCTTGGCCATGTCAACCTCCCCGGCGGCGGGCGCGCTGCCCTCGGCGGGCCAGGCGTGCGCCCAGCGTGCACCCAGGAGGCCGAGCGAGGTCGCCTGTGCAAATGCATGGGGTGATCAAGGTGGTTCCCAAAACGTGCGGTCGAGGGATCCACAAGGACGGAGAGGAGAATCCAGCCGATGATCAGCCCGTCGCGGTTGCCGTTCTGCACCCAGTTGTAGTAGCTCCATGCGCATTCCTCCGCACCGCGGCACTTGAAGTCGCGCTGGAAGTTGGTCCTGCGGACGGGAGGAGGCAAGCTTGAACCCGGGAGCGGGGTCGGGCGGTTCGATGCCGGCCTCACCGATCGGCCACGCTCCAGCTCTGCCACGAGCTAGCGAACCCGGCAGCCAGTTCCTCGTAGCTCGTCGTGGCGTACCCGATGGTGGCGATCAGAGCCAGGGCGAGGGCAATCACCCCGGCGAGGACGAGGAAGGCGGTGGCCATGCGCATGCGGAGTGCGTGCTTGTCCAGGCCGGGGTTGACGGCCGCGTGGAGGCCGAGGCCGGCGCCGATGATGGCGAAGACACCGAGGAACAGCTCGAGGAGGGCTGGGGGAAGGAGGGGAAGGTGCGTTGCGGCAAGTCGAGGGACAGGGGTCAGCTCCGTCTGGCGGGTTTCGCCGCGCGGGCCCGGGACCCACTGAAGGCAAAGGTGCCGGGGGAGGAGTACCAGAACCCGGCGCCGAAGGCGTAGAAGCTCAGCGCGAGCGAGGTTATGCCGGCGAGCAGGGCGAGCGAGTGGGCCCAGAGGAGCATCTGGCGCGTCTTGTCGTCGTAGCCCATGGTTCCGGCGGTCGGGAGGAAGTGCTGGCCGGCAGGCAGGAAGGGCGACAGGTGTCCGATTGGAAGTCGCTTCGATCCGCGGCTCAATTTTGCTGTCCTGCGCGCAAAGCCAGGCAATCGGCCGCGCAAAGGCATCATGTCTGGCTGGCGGGATCGCACATCATCAAGAAAACCGTCCGCAGTGCCGCCCGAACACCACGGCCACGTCTTCGCTCGCAGCGGACAAGTATCCTGAGGTCAATTTTGAGCACTTCCGACCCCTCGATGCCGGGCTAATGCGTCGATGCGCCCGTGGTGGACGCGAATCCATGGAGCGTTTGTCAGGTCCGGGGGACCACTCCCGCCCGAAGACCCCTCAACAGATCAAAGCGGGCCGTTCCGTCCATTGCCGAGCCACCAAAATTAGGAAATCCAATTCATTGTCTGTTGCGAAGGGATCCCGAGCATGTGGTGCGGTTTGGTGCACGCTAGACGGGAGGTGGACGTCGGATCGCCGATTGTCGGAGGGGACTTTCCGAGGTTTCGGCGCCCATTGAGCGCCTTTCAGTCTCTTTCGTTCGTATCGGCTCAATTTATCGCGCACGGAAATCGTGAGGAAACCTATTACCGCGCGCGGAAATCGGGGGCCTGCGTGATTCCGGGCGCGGAAACGGGCGACCTCCTGATTTCCGCGCCCAGAAACGAGACGCCATACTGGATCGCCAAGCAAAGTCAGGCCGATCATACGCTCTTTCGTGGCACGGAAATCGAGGAAGGCCTCGGTCACCGCCCGCGGGAATCCAGGGCTGTCCAATTTCCGGACGCGGAAATCACGCCTGCAAGACTTTCCGCCCGTAGAAATCCTGGGCCTGCCGGATTTTCGCCCCTGGAAATGGGTTCATGACTTGGATCGGTATCGATGCCAAAGCGAGCTGGGCTGGACAAGGGGGAGAGCTTTGCAATGCCGACTAAAAGTTCCTTTGCTGCCGCACAACCACCACATCACCGAGCGCAATCCATGCCCCCAAAGCCTTCCCACCGCGGCACTTCCTTGATCGTCCCGGGATCCAGCCCCATAATCTCCATGGTCTTGGCGAGCCGTCCGCATGCAAAGTCGGCCGGACGTTCCCTCGCCGGGACGGCCAGCTCCGCGCACCTCCCGTTACTGCCCGTCACGAGCTCCATCAGCGCGCAAGCCGAGCGGGAATCCACGAGCTTGCGCGCCGCGAGAGTCAGAAGCGGGCCCCCTGAGGGTTCTGGGCCAAGGTCCGCGGCCGCCGCAGCCCTCGTCTCCTTCTTCGCAGCCGCGTTCCCGGCTTTCGTGTCCAGAGTCCAATTCCCGCCGTCCTGCTTCCAATACGCCCTTCTCGCGCGCAGCACCTTCTCGACGAAGCTCGCCTCCTCCGAGGTCTTGTGGTTCCATCCCCAGTACCGCAGCGTCTTCGTGCACAGCTCCCCGCCCGGCCCGATCCCCGGCGCGTTGCCATCGAGGACCGCGAGCTTGCGCCGGAACACGAGCGACCCCGCCGCGCTGGTCACGTACCCCTCGTCCGGCACGGGCCGCGTCCGCCAGGCCCCGAGCAGCTGCCCGCGCATCTCGCGGTCCGACAGCAGCGCGAGCACGAAGCCCCGGCCGAGGACGTGCCACTGCGACGTGCTCTGCGTGTAGGCGGGGTTGGCCCGCATGGGGGCGAGCACGCGCATCCGGCCGGGGAGCTGGTAAGCGTACCCGCCCGGGGCCCGATCCGGCTCGGCGTCCTTTGCAGGTGCTTCGCGGAAGCCGTACACGGCCACGCTGTCGCGACGCGAGGGCTTGGTGAACCCCAGCACCTCGTCGCGCGGGGGCAGTTTGAACGAATGGCCGCGGTGCAGCCTGCGGTCGATGTAGCGAGACATCCGCCACGGCTCGCCGCGCGCAAGGTCGGGCACGCGTGCCTCGCCCTTTCCCGGATCCCGGTCCCGCACCAGCTTGACGGCAAAAGACCACGGTGTGTTGAACCCGACGAAGGTCAGCTCGTCCGCTGCAGGCCCGGGCAGCGGCAGGCATCGCGCCCCGCGCTTCGCCGCCACCAATGCGTTCCGCACCTCCTTGAGCCACCCGGCATCCACGGTCCCGTTGGGCCACAGGCCAAGGTCCGTCCCGGAAAGGTTCACCACGTGCGTCCACTCCCCGCGCGGACCCTCCTTCTTCTCCCCGCGCTCCTCGTACGAATCCAGCATGCCGAACATCCAGCACGCCGCCTCGATGTAAACAAGCGACACATCGCCCCACCCGCCGTGGAACGACATCCCCTCGGGGATCACCCACAGGTTGCGCGGGCGGCCCGCGCGGGCGTTGGCCAGCGCGAGGGCCTCGGCGGCGAGCTCTATCGAGTGGCGGAAGCGCGCCCTGGATTTGAGGTCCACGTGGATCGCGTACTTGTTGCGGAGAGGCGTGTAGTGGGAAGGCAGGAGGGCGAGGAGGATCAGCAGGGCGTGATCCGGGTTGTCGTCGGTGTGCACGATGCGGTGCTCGGTCACGAAGATGCAGTAGAGAAAATCCGTCGAGTTCGGCGGTGGGGACAGAGGGCGGAGGGTGTGCAGCGACAGCTGGTGCAGGTACCTGGCGTCGTTCTCTGTGCCCCATGGCCCGTAGAGCGATGCGTCATCCACCGTCTCGCTGCCCAGGCAGCTCGCGTTCAGCCCCAGGTAGTGCCCTTCCAGACCCGGGGCATTGACTCCCGCCCATGCAGCAACGGTCGTGGCGGGCACCCTGAGCTCGCCGCCCCCCCGGGGGTCCCCCCACGCGACCAGGCACAGCAGCGCATCCGTGGCCGAGCCCATGCACTGCCGCAACTCGGCGTGGGATTCGCGCCGCCGCGCCAGAACGGCCCGGAGTGTGGCCGACTGGGCGGAAAATGCCCGGACCCAGGTCGGCATGGGCAGGGTCGCGTTGGCCGCGCGGCCCTCGGCGTCGGTACTTTGCACGACGAGGGGCTTCGTCTCGTTGAAGTGCCGTGCGAGCAAGGCGCTGTCCACGGCGATGAAGGAGCCGTCCTCCAGGATGAGCCCGTGCCGTTCTTTCTCGAACACGGCTTCGGGCTCCTGGCCGAAGCCATGGGACCAAAACCACGGGCATCCCGCGCACACCATGACCCTCCCGCCAATGGCATGCAGGTCATCGTCCAGTCCCACGCCGAAATCCGGATTTTCCGCGGCCTCCAGGGCGTCCGAACTCCCGGGATCGATTGGGAGCAGCCTCTCGCACCTGGCGCCCGCCGTGCGTCGCGGGCATACGCACGCCTTGGTGGAGGCACCGTCCGTAAGCGGGATCACGACGAGGGCGCCGCCGTGGCTGCAGAAATTGGTCCAGTTGCCGCCGTCCCCGGCTCGGCCGCTTTGCGCGTCCACGACCGCCCTGTCGAACACTGGTTCGGCCGTCCACGAGGCGGCTTGCAGGGCAACTTGGACGCCCTGCACCGGTGCTGCGCAGCGCAGCCAGTCCGCGGCCGGGAGCCGCGCCGCCGCTCGCGGGGACCGCGGGCCCCGGCCGAGCAGCACCGTTCCGGCGGTCTTTTCAGCCGTTTCCGCCGAGCCCGCTGGACCGTCGGGCCAATCGGATTCGCCATCGTCGGAATCACGAGCGCCGGGCTCCGGAGGGCGGGAAACCGCTGTCCTAATCGGCGCCGCGGACGGTACCAACGTGTCGCCTGAAGGCAGCACCGCCACGGCCGCCAGGACCAGAAGGACCACCGCAGCAATCCACGAAGCCGCGGAGCCACGGCGTCCGACAGCCGGCATGGTGATTCCGGCGAGCTATCGCTCGTGTGAGGCCATTTTGTTGGAAGTTTAAGCCAGGGACTCAACCTGGCGTTTATTCTCGGGGACTGCTGGCGTTCTGTGTGGTACTGATTAACTCCAGCTAATCGAATTCAAACCGTCCACACCTTTCCCGCCGTTCCCAGCGATGGGCGCGGCGTCCTCTCGGCCGTGGGCGAAGCGCAGCCGCTCGGGCGCAGCGTCCGAGGTCGATGCGGCGTTCGACGGCGACTCGGACGGCGGCTCGGGCGAGACGCTGTTTGACCTCGACGACGAGGCGGCCGACGGCGACGAGGTCGAGCTGCTGCCGCGGGGCGAGCGGGAGGCGGACCCCGAGTATCTGCCGGCCGACGGCTGCCCGCGCTGGACGGTGGCGCTGCCCGCCGCGCTGCTGGCCGCGCTGGCCGCCGCCGCCGCCGCGCTCGTCGCCGTCCGCATTTCGCGCCTCCCGCCGCCGACCCAATATCCGATTATTCCCGACTTTAAGTGCACATCTACCGTGCCGCCCCGCCGGAAGTACGTGCTGTTTGCCTCGCACGAGGAGCAGCTCTCCAACTCGCGGCTGCACTTCGCCGAGTGGGTGTACGCCGCAAAGATCACAAACCGGACGCTGGTGCTCCCGCGCGTGGGCGTGTCGCGCATCATGCTGGAGGGGCAGTTCCGCTTCGGCGCCTACTTTGACCCGGCGGCGCTCGCCGAGTATCTACCGGGCGGCGTGGTGGACCTCGACGACTGGGTCGCAGAGCTGGCCGAGCGGTCGTTCTGGGAGGCAAACTGCGCGCCGGACACCGGGGCGTCGCTGCCACTGAATGGCACGTCCCTGCTGGGGAGGGCGGACGGCAACGCCAGCGAGCCGGCTTCCTCCATGAACGGGACGTCAAACTCGACCGGGGCTGGGGCGCCCCCGCACCGCCTCCCGACGCCCTACACCGTCACCGCCATGCTCGAGGAGCACGCGAGGTTGTGCCCCCCCGACCCCGACGCCGGCGGCCCCCCGCACCCGCTGCACCAGGGGACCATGTACCTCCGCTACCACAACGGCACGATCCCCAAGGGCCGCTCGGCCCTTGATTTCGAGGGCGAAAACGCCCCCCGCCGCACGGTCCGCCTCCTCAAAGAGCACCCCCTCGCGGCGCACTACCTCCTCGACACCTCGCCCTCGGACGCCGCCCCGCGGGTGCGCTGCATCGTCGCGCGGGACAACGTCCTCGGCCCCGGCGCGCCGCAGGACGGCTCTCCGCTCGCCATCCTCCGCCAGATCTCGCCCACCGACATGGACGCGGACGTCTGGCTGGCGACAAAGACCCACGCGGCGGGGGACTGGCAGATCCCGTCGTGGGACCGCATGGCCGAGGCCGAGGACGCGCTGCGGTACCCGCGTCACCTGGAGGAGCTCGCGGCGAGGGCGAAGGGCGCGCTGGGGGCGCGGTACCTGGCGGCGCACTGGAGGATGGAGGAGGCGAGGATGCAGAGGTTCGATTGGGAGGGCAGGGGCGGGAAGGAGGACGAGCCGGAAGCGTGCGGGGCTTCCCTGGCATGGTTCCTGAACCGCACCGCGGCGGAGGCGAACGTGACCGGAGGGTGGAAGGCCTACGTTAGCACGGACCACACGGATCCCGCCACGCTGGACATGCTGGGGCTGGCAAAGAGCAGCAGCCAGCCGCCCCCGGAGAGCCTGCCGCAGTACGACCGTCAGCGCCTGGAGCACGCGCGCACCGAGGCGCAGAGGAGGGACCGGGCGTATGCGGCGCTGCGGGCCTCGCTGGGGGACCGGATGCGGACGTTTGCCGACGTGCTGCCTGCCAGCGCGGTGACGGGGCCGGTGCCCGCGTCGCTGCTGGCGAGCTACAACGCGTCGTTCCACCTTGCGCCGCCGCCCGACCCTCCCGAGGGGCAGGGGGGCATGGCGCGCGACCCGGGCCTGCTGGGCATCTTCGACAAGCTCGTGTTGCGCGGTGCGGCGGCGTTTCTGTGGGGCGCGCCGCCGTGCGGGAGGCACTTTACGCACTACGCGTGGGAGGTGGAGGAGTGGCGCAAGGGGGCCAACGTGACGGGGGCGGACGGGGTGTGGAACCTGACCGAGGCGGTCCGGGTCGTGGCGTTCAACGCGACGCGCATGGGCAGGAGGGACGGCGGGACCGGGGGCCTGCTGACCGAGATCGGGTGGGACATGGGCTGATCGGATGGCTCTGCGGTGCCGAGTGTTGTTTGAGATCGTTAACTTAGTTGTATGCCGGCCGAAGCTCCATCGTAGCGCCGTTTTGCAGATCCATAGCCCCGAATAACTAAAGTGGCTCGGAGAACTCGTGAAGGTTATTAGGGTTGCCCTTTGAACGCCCCCATCCGTTTCGTAAACGGAGCAATGTCGCGATCGGCGTGGCGGTTTTCCGCTCTTTGCCTCAACGCCAAAATCGCCAAAACTGCCTCCCACCACCCGCCCTCCACTCCGTCCCCTCAATCCCACCTCCAAACGGCCGAAATGGGCATCCCGACGCTCACCTTGAACGACGGCACCAAGGTGCCCGGCGTGGCCTACGGCACCGGCACCAAGTGGGCCCGGATCGCGCCGGTGGCGACGCGTCGGCTGACGCGTTCCCGGCCCTGCCGCGGCATTCCGCGCCGTTTCCGCTCTGTTTTCGTTCCGAAGATGGTTCAAGGGCCCCGCCAAGGTGCTTCCGATGTTCCGGGAACGCCGAAACGGTCGCTGATCGCCGCGCCCACAGAACGACGGGTCTGAGCTCTCGGAGCCCCTGATCGACGCGCTCAAGGCCGCCCTCGCCGCCGGCTTCACCCACATCGACGCTGCCGAGGTCTACGGCACGGACCCCGAGATCGGCGCGGTGCTCAAGGGCGCGGACAGGTCCAAGCTCTACGTGACCAACAAGGCACGCCGGCGCTGGAAGGTTTCGGGGGGGCCGAAGAGTGACACCGCCGTCCGGCACGCAGATCTTCCCCGGTCTGGGGGACATCCCCGGCTCGGCGGCCAAGATGGTCGAGCGGCTCGGCGGGCCGGTGGACCTGTACCTGATCCACGCGCCCTTCTTCGACGCCGTGGGGCAGAAGGACCTGACTATCAAGGACGCGTGGAAGGCGATGGAGGGGCTGGTGGAGAAGGGCGGGGTGACCAAATCGATCGGGGTGTCCAACTTTGACGTGCCGCAGCTGGAGGAGCTGCTCATGGTGGGATGCCGAGCTCCGCACCGACGGGGCCGGGGGTCTCATTCCCGCGTCGCACCTTCCAGGACGCCAAGATCAAGCCCGCGGTCAACCAGGTCGAGTTCAACCCGTACCTGCAGCAGCCCGAGCTCCGCGCCTTCTGCGAAAAGAACGGCATCGTGCTCGCGGCCTACACCCCGCTCGGGCCGCTCACCCACTTCACCGGCGGACCCTTGGACGGCGTGCTCAAGGAGCTGGAGAAGAAGTACGGCAAGACGGCGGAACAGCTCCTGCTCAAATGGACCGTGCAGTAGGTTCCGCGTGCGTCGGCCGGAACGTGGGCTCGGTTGACGCGCCGCGCGCGATCAGGCAGGGCGTGCTGGCCGTCACCACCTCCTCCAAGCCCGAGCGGCTGTCCCTCTTCCTCGCCGGCGTCGACGACTCGTGGAAGCTCGACGCCGCGGACCTCGCCAGGATCTCGGAAGCGGGCAGCAAGAAGCACGCGCGCAAGTACTGGGACAAGCAGTACGAGAAGGCGGACGAGGCGCGGACCAAGGCCGCCGAGGCCAAGGCGGCGCAGTGAGCGGAACGGGCCGATAGATGTCCCTCTCTTCGGAAGCGGCCGCTACAGCTCGTCCTTGGCCTTGTCGCCCTTGGCCCTCCCGTCCTTGGCCTTGCTCGCCATGCACCGCCTCCCGCTCCTCCCCTTCCACCGCCGCACCTCGTCCCACCCTTCCCCCGAGGACACCTCCAGCGCGCCGTCGACCCCCGCGTAGAGGCCGTACGCCGGGCATCCCGATGGCGTGCCGAAGCGGGCGTCCAGGGCGGGCGCGAGGCGGACGCCCGCGTGGTGCGTGGTGCCGAGGAGCACCAGGCGGGCGGCGAGGCCGGGGAGGAGGCGGATGCGGAGGGTGGCGGAGAGGCGGGAGGCCGAGGTCGGGGCGAGGAAGGTGAAGGTGGCGTCTGCGAAGCTCTTTGGCGGCCGGACGGAAACGCCCGCGGTCCGGCACACCCACTGTTGTCCGACGGCTCCCCGCACGCCGCGGGGCTCCCCTTAAACGCCCACACTCTGCGCCCGCCGCCCGCCGCATCGAGCCCCGCCGCCATCTCCGACGCCGCCGACGCCTCGCCGCCACCTTCCCAGTCGAGGAACGCCTCGGCGTCGAGCGAGCCCGCGAGCGGCAGCGAGAACAAGGGGAACGCAAAGGCAGCGAGCCGCGCTGGGCCGGCCTTGAAGGTACCTGCCCGGTCGAGGGCGAGGGAGAAGTTGGCCCGCGCCGAGGCGGAAAAGTCGGCCGACAAGCACGCCGAGGCCACGGCGACGCCCTGGGCATCGGCGCGCAGGCCGACCGAGAGCCGCAGCGAGGCGGCCACGCGTGCCTCGCAGCTCCGGCACGAAGCTTCCAGGCCCGCGACGGTGAGGTTGAGCGGCCCCGAGGGGGCGAAGCGGCGCTCGAGGGAGAGGCCCCGGTCGATGCCGGCGGCGCGGGGCGCGCCCGGCGAGGCGGCGAGTTCCACGGCAACGTCGACGGATTGGCCGGATGCCAGTGGAGCGACGTTGATGAGGGCCGTGCCGGCCGCGGGGGAAGAGACGGCGGTCGCTTGGGCAAAGAAGGGTGCCTCGATGGCGTTGCCAGCAACCGATTCTGTGTCCTCGGCGGGTCCAGCAGGGCCCAGACCCCACTTGGCGTCCGCAATCACGATGAATCCACCGTCCCGGTTGTCGAGGAGAGCGCCGATCGCGTCCGGATCGGCGACGACCTCGAGTTCCCCGAGCTCCGTCCGCCCAACTCGTTCCAATCCCGGCAGCGCGTCCAGCGGCACCACCGGATCGCTCGCGGTGAACGCCGCCGTCCCGCCCGCGGCCGGCAGCGGCAGCAATCCGCGTGCCGATAGTTCGGCAGGCGGTGCCGCCGAGTAGGCGACGGTCAGAGTGCGTGCCAAACGGACTTCGGCCAGCGGCTCCGCGGCGAGTGCCACTCGCGGCCCCGGCACGCCATCCTCCGCCAGCGCGCCCAGGAAGGCGGAAAGCACGAGAAGACACGCGAGCAGAGCGGCGGCGGCGGCGAGCTGGGGGGCCATGTGCGGGAGTGCCGATCTGTTTGTTTACGCCGCGTGATCAACTCTCCGATCGGCGGGACAACGCAGGCGGACGTCCGGGAAGGCCATACCGCGGCATCGTCGAAGCCCGGGCGAGCGATGGCCCTGAGTTTCCTCCGAAGCGCTCTGGCAAAGGGCGGCGCGCCCGCCCCGCCGCCGCGCGACAGCCGCGAGAACAACCGCCGCGATAGCGACGCGGAGCTCGCGGCCGAGGCGCTGCGCGCCGACGCCTTTTTCCACGACTGCGACGTGATCGGCGACGGCGCATCGGCCGGCCGCGCGTGGCCGCCCGCGGCCGAGGAGGCCGCGGAGATCGACGCCGACTCGGCGGCGCAGCCCGGCGCGCCGTGGTCGTTCCCGCCGCGGCTGGGCGTCGCAACGACCTCCTTCTCCTACGGCTACCTCCCCGCGCACGCGCTCGCCTTCCCCGGCCCCGACCGCACCGTCGCCCCGCCCCTGCTCTTCCGCACCGCCGTCGCCGACCTCCCCTTGTACTTCCCGTTCCCCGGCGAGCGCCGCATCGGCTACTTCGAGGCCTCGGTGCGGCAGTGCAAGCCCGGCACCGCCCTGTCGGTCGGCCTGGTGGCCCCTCCCTACCCTCCCTTTCGCCCGCCGGGGTGGCACGCCAACTCGGTCGCCTTTGCGGACGACGGGAGGCTGCACTTCGGCTCGGAGATCGGGAAGCGGTGGTGCGCGCCGTGGCCGCAGCACGGGCCCGTGGTCGGCTGCGGCGTGCTATACGCCGAAGGGGGCGGCGCGGCGCTGGGAGTGTTTTTCACCCGCGACGGGAGGCTGATCAACAGGTCCGGGTACGGCGCGACGCAGGGCGTTGAGGACGCGCTGGTGGACCTGCCGGTCGAGCTGCGGTTCGTGCTGGGGAAGCAGCTGCACGCCGCCGTAGGCGCCGAGGGGCCCGCCGTGATCGCGGTGAACTTTGGGGAGCTGCCGTTCATGTGGGAGCGGGCAAACGAGCACGCGGGATCCGGCGGCGGGGAAAGTCTGGGGAGCTGGGGAGGCACGGAAGAGCCGGAGGAGGAGCCGCCGGGGTACGGGACATAGCCCGCCTTTGCCAAAAAAAAAACTTCACATTCCGTCTTGCACTTGCACTCCAGTCTGGGCCCGATTTCGCGGGCATATACTAGGTCAAACGCAGCTCCCAGATTGGCTGTGTGGGAACGCTGGCACCCTCGGATTTCTTCGCCTCCGAGAAAATCAAGACAGCCGGCGATTCACCTCGCGGTGCAATCCTCGCTTCGTGTACGCCACGAGCGTCTGTCGGCTGCGGTCGAAAGTATCTCCCGCTGGGCCCAGCGCCCGGGGGGGGGGGGGGGGGGGCGCGAGCGCGCCAAATTCATTCTCGCGCCGGCCCCTTCAGCCGGATGATGTCATCTCGCCCGAGCTTGGGCTGGCTATACCGGAACGCGCGCCCGTCCGAGCATCCTCATAACCCAGCCTTGTAGGGAGGCGCAGGCCGAGGTGTCGAGTGACGCCTAACGTCGCTTGTTTTGTTCTCACTTCGACCCAGCAGTCACCATGGCCGGAGGAAAAACCGAATCTCGCGGTTGGACGTCTGTGGCTTCCATAAGGACGCAACCATGCAAGTGCAGTGCGGCCAGGCCCACGAAAGATGCGGAATAAGCTTGGCGAAGAGCTTCGTGGATTCGCGGTGCCGTTTGCCCGGCATCAACCTTGCTTGGCGTTGCCTGATGACACGGTCACACCGCGGAGGGACTGCATCGCCTACGGCCGTTTTCGCGCGCACCCCCTCCGCGGCACCTTAGTTCAACCATGCTGAGCGCCGCCTCCGGCCTCCTCGCCGCCCTCGCGGCCTGCATGCTGCTCCTCGCCGCCCCCGAGGCCGCGGCATCCGCGGCCTGCACGCGCCGCCTGCTGTACGTCTGGGCGGGGCCGGACGACCTCGCCAGGTTCCCGCAGCAGCATGATTTCGTGGCCACGCTCGACGTCAGCGTTCCCCACTCTTCAAGCTTCGGCAAGCTCCTCTCGACCGTGCAGACCCCCTTCCGCGGAACGGAGCCGCACCATATCGGCCTCTCGGCCGACGGCAAGACCCTTGGCGCCGGAGGCCTGCTCTCCTTCCTCTCCGGCAAGCCCGACGTGTTCTTCTTCGACGTCTCCGCCGACCCCGCGAAGCCGGTCTACAAGGGCGCCCGCACCGCCGCCAAGGGCGCGGCGTCGGACGCTTTCCTGCCCCTCCCGTCGGGCGGCTTCCTGCTCACGCTCATGACCAGCCGCACGGGCGGCGCGCCGGGCAGCATCGCGCTGATCGACGCATCCGGCAACATCGCGCGCGAAACCGTGCCCGCGGGCGGCGCCAACGCGACCTTCAACCCGCACGGCGTTGCAGCTTCGGGGGGCTTCGTCGTGTCCGCCGACTACGTCGCCCTGGCGTCGCTGGTGCTCGTGCCCGCGGGCCAGACCCAGCCGCCCCCCGCATTCAGGAACTCGCTCCGCATCTTCGATCAGGCCACCATGGCCCTCAAGCGGACCGTGACCCTCCCCAACGCCGCCTACGGTGTGATGGACGTGATCGCCCTCGGCCACCGCCCCGGCCTGTTCTGGGCAGGCAACGGCAACGGCCAGTACTTTATCGTCAACGCCGCGACGGGCTCCGTTTCGGCCCCGGTTCTTTCGCTGCGCCGGGGCGCTCTCACCCCCGATCACTCGCTCTTCTGGCCGCTCAAGGGAGGCAAGCGCGTGGTGATCGCCAGCCACAAGACCAACGCCATCTACCTCGTCGACACCACCAGGCCCTACTACCCGCGCCTGCTGCAGACGCTCAAGGTGGACCTGCTCCCCGCGGACAAGAACTACACCGCCGGCCCCGGCCCGCACTTCGTGATCGCGGATCGGGACGAGCAGGTGCTGGCCGTCAGCTGCTACTTTGTCCAGAACGCGGCGACGATCGTGACCGAGGCTAACGGGTTCTGGGCGGACAAGACGGTCAGGCTGTTTTCTCTCAACACCGACGGGACGAGGATGGGGCATCTGAAGACGGTGGACTTCAAGAGGCTGCCTGCGAGCATGGTCAAGGGGGCCGCGAGGCCGCACGGGATGTGGTTCAAGACGGTGCAGGGTACCACGAGGGCGGATGGGACGTGCAGGTGATTGGGAAGCGAACGCAGCATGGGGAAGCATCATTAGCCGAGAATCATCCGTAGCCAGACATATTTGCAGTCGAAGCCTCGTTGTAGACAGAATGTGTCGCGCCTCGCCACCCTGCAGCGGAATCTTCCTTTGGTGCTGCTCCGCCGGGCGGTGGCGCGGCCGGGGAACAAAGTCAAAAGCCAGGCAGCGCGTCGCGAAAACCCATCCCCCAACGGCGTCTCCCCCGCCCCTCCCTCCTCCCCGAAATGGCCCAATACACGCACGGCCACCACGAATCGGTGCTGCGCTCGCACACCTGGCGCACCGCGGCCAACAGCGCCGCGTACCTGCTGCCGCACCTGAAGCCGCACTTCTCCGTCCTGGACGTCGGCTGCGGCCCGGGAACGATCACCGCGGACCTGGCTCTGATCGTCAAGGACGGCAAGGTCGTCGCGCTGGACGAGGCGGAGGGCATTTTGGCGCAGGCGGCCAAGGCGTGCGACGCGGCCGGCGCAAAGAACGTCGAGTTCAAGGCCGGCGACGTGCACGCGCTGCCGTTCGAGGACGGGACGTTCGACGTCGTGCACGCGCATCAGGTGCTGCAGCACGTGCGGGATCCCGTCTCGGCGCTGAAGGAGATGAAGAGGGTCACGAAGAAGGGCGGGATCGTCGCGGTCAGGGATGCTGGTGGGCCGACTCGTTCCCCGGCCGCGAAGGCAGCCGTGCTGATTGTCCTTGCCTTCTTGCTTTGACTCCTTGCCTTTCCTGATGTGTGCCGTACCGATCCGCCGCCCCAGACTACGCCAGCTTCTCCTGGTACCCCCCCAACAAGACTCTGGACGCGTGGGGGGACCTGTACCAGCGGGTCGCCCGCTCCAACGGCGGCGAGCCCGACGCCGGCCGGATGCTGCACGCGTGGGCTCGGCAGGCCGGCTTCGAGCGGTCGCAGGTCGCCGTCACGGCGTCGTGCTGGATCTACGCCACCAAGGAGGAGGTCGAGTGGTGGTCTGGCCTGTGGGCGGACCGGATCACGACGTCCAAGTTCGCCGAGACGGCGATGGAGCGGGGATTTGCTACCAGGGAGCAGCTGGAGGAGATGAAGAAGGCGTGGCACGAGTGGGGGAAGGAGGAGGACGCGTGGTTCTCGGTGCCGAGCGGCGAAATCATCTGCCGCGTCGCCTGAGCGGGCCTGGCAACATTGAAGGCCGAGTCGCGCTATTGTGCTTGACAAAGTTATTGAGCTCGAGTATTCCAGTCTCCAAGCCAGAGATCAACTGCCCGTTGCACCGGCGGCCCAGTGGGCCACAGTGCGGAATCATGTCCGTATGGATTCGCTAGATCGCGGGAATTGTGCCCAAGGACGAAACCAAAGCGGCGTGCTGGGAACAAAGGGGGGGCTTCGTGTGGCGAAGTGTGAAGTGTCTGAGAAGAAAAGTCAGTTGCGGAGGGGCCTGAGTAGGGAGATCAGCAGATCCAGATGGAAAGCTCAAACAGAGCAATTTGCTTGAGCCAGAGTCTCATACCGGTGAGTACAAGGCAGAATCAGCGTTGTGTGGCTATCCCGCGCGGAGCGCACGGTCATGCGCCAGCCACATCCGCGGTTGCGGCGGCCCGCTGTGCCGACTCAAACAATGCGCTTTCCGGTCCCCGCCGTCCCCCCGCAGCTGCTCCGGCTGGGCCTGTTCCTCACCGTGGGCCTTGCGTCGATAGCGGCAATCGGCGGCCGCGGCCCGCCGGAGCCGCAGCCGCCGCGGGCGTCGGACGCAAATGCCGTGGGCGGCCTGTCTGACAGCACGCCCGAACCCCCGAAAAACCCTCTGCCACCGGCGCTGCTCTTCTCGGCCGTCGGCGATCTGGCGGGCGATTGGCCGTTCCTGGACGTCGACCCGGCCGTGGCCCACGTCGCACTTGCCTACTACGGCAACAGCTCGGAACGGTTCCAGCAGCTGAAAGCGGATCGGCGGGTGCGGACTATCTTCCGCGCCCATGGCACCAAATTCCAACTGCTCTGGGCGTTTTCTGTCTTCTCGAGGGATCTGATCTCGTCGTACAAATGGCTCGCAGCGTTCGACGACGACATTCCGCTGTCCGCGGGGAACGTCTCCAAGCTGCTGGCAGACGTCGCCGCCCACGGCGCCTCGCACCCGACCGCGGCGGTGTATTCGCCCGCCCACCACCCTTGGGGACGATTGAGCTACGGGCAACTGCTCCCGCAGGGCTGCGCGTGCCATTGTGGGCCAACCAAGGGTTCATGCGAAGGGCTGCCGGCCGAGTTCCGCAAGGTGCCCTTTCTGGAAATGACCTGGCCGATTTTTACGTCGCAGTTCGCCCTGGATTTCATGGACAGCTACTCGCCCATGCTGCCCGGGTGGGGCGCGGACGTCTGGTTCTCGTTCCTCGCCAGGGACAAGGGGCTCGAGATGTTCGTGGTGGACAGCATGCCCGCGCGGAACCCGAAGCCCCAGGATAAGGGTCTGGGGGAGGGCGCCAGCAAGGGCGAGATGCGGGAGCTCTACCCGTACCGCGCCTGGATCTACGACATCATCCGGAAGAACCCGACCGCGGCGGCCAGGATCCCCGGGACGATCAAGGAGCACGATGCGGTGCAGAAGTCGATGCGGGTGTGGGGGTATTGCTGCGGGAGGGGGAAGAACGGGACCGCGCCGGATGCCAAGGCTTTACCGAAGGCGCTTCCCGCTCCGGCCCCGGCCCCTCCGCCGGCATCCGCTACGCAAACGGTGATCTCCCCGAATCCTGCATGACCTAGGGGTTGGTACTAGGGGCACTGGGGACTGCGTCGACCGAGCTCGCCATGGAGTGGCTCGGAGGGTCGGGCATCTGCGTCGCGAATCGCGAATCGATACCCGCCTTGACACTGCAAGAGTCAAGGGCCTGTACCGTAATGAATCAGCTTACATTTATCAACACTGCGCAAAACGATCTGCCACGTCCAGTTTCGGGGAACCTAGCAGGATGACCAAGTGATCATTGCGCGTTTGCCGCGACCACTTCCTCCCCGCCGATGCTACGTCTGGGGCTCCTCCTCGCCCTGGCGCTCGCGGCGTTCGTGGCGTTCGGGGCCCACCATCCGCCGGAGCGACCACCGCGTGTGCCGGACGCGCTCGGCCTCGCCTTTGTGCCGGACACCGCGCCCGCCCCGAAACCCGCCCTGCCGCCGGCGCTGCTCTTCTCCGCAGTGGGCGATCTGGCGGGCGAATGGCCGTTCTTGGACGTCGACGCGGCCGTGGCCCACGTGGCGCTGGCGTACTACGGGAACAGCCCGGAACGGTTCGAGCAGCTGAAGTCGGATCCGCGTGTCCGGACGGCGTTCCGCGCCCGCGGCACCAAATTCCAGCTGCTCTGGGCATTTTCCATCTTTTCGAGAGACCTGATCTCGTCGTACAAATGGCTGGCCGCGTTCGACGACGACATTCCGCTGTCCGCGGGGAACGTGTCGAAGCTGCTGGCCGACGTCGCCGCCCACGGCGCCTCGCACCCGACGGCGGCAGTGTATTCGCCCGCCCACGATCGCCGGGGCCGCGTGAGCTACGGCCAGCTGCTTCCGCAGGGGTGTGCGTGCCACTGCTCGCCGACGAAGGGGTCGTGCGATGGGCTGCCGGCCGAGCTCCGGAAAGTGCCCTTCGTGGAAATGACCTGGCCGATCTTCTCGTCGCAGTTTGCGCTGGATTTTATGGACAGCTACTCCCCAATGCTACCCGGGTGGGGCGCAGACGTCTGGTTCTCCTTCCTCGCCAAGGAACGAGGCCTGGAGATGTACGTCGTCGACAGCATGCCCGCGCGGAATCCTAAACCCGAGGACAAGGGTTTTGAGGAGGGCAAAGAAAAGGGCGAGATGCGGGAACTGTACCCGTACCGGGCCTGGATCTTCGACATCATCCGGCAGAACCCGACCGTGGCGGCCAGGATACCCGGCACGATTGAGGAGCACAATGCAGTGCAGAAGCAGATGCGCGTGTGGGGTTACTGCTGCGGGAGGAAGAACGTAACCGCTGCGTCAAAGGAGGGCGGGCCGAACGTGGCGACGGCCCCAGCGCCGATGTCCATCGCTCGGAGGGCGGCCTGAAGACCAGTTTTACTAGGAGGGTGACGAAATGGCCTTCCATACCCCCGTACATGCGATGATACCCAACTTTGCTCTACTGTGTCTATGTCCAGCTTTGTTTCTTGAATTTCAGGCTACCGGTCACGGCACCAGCGACGGAGGTCGGATGAAAGAAAATGTGCCTCTCAAAATTGAATTACTTCAAAACATCATGATCCTTTCACTATCGATGGTCTCTGGCACACCTCCCGGGCCCAGATCGTCGAGCCTATCCTTGCAGAGAAAGACCTTCCTGTCCCCTTCCCAAGGCAGGGTTTTCCACTCGGCCACGTCCCCTCCCGCCAGGTCTGCTATGGTCCTGCCCCTTGCCAGCCAGCCGGGGAGCACCGTGCACCTCGCCTCGGGCTCGGCGAGGAACCCGTGGAGCACGTCCAGGACGGCTGTGGCAAGGTCGCCAGATGCCGATGCTGCGACAAGATCCTCGGCGTGCGGTGAGCAATGGGCGGCTGGTAGCGCCCTAGAGAGGTACGCTGCGCGGTTGCGGAGGTGGGAGAGGGCATCAGCAAGGTGCTGTCTGAGAAAATCCTCCCCAGAGACGGCAACGGAGGCGCTGGAATCAAAGCCATCGATGAGCTGCGGATCCGCGTTGAATGCGCGGAGGAAAACCAAGGCATCGGCCTTGACCGAGCGCCGGAAATCGTGCATCCAATCGAGAAACACGAGGAAGTCGTCCCGGTGCTCAGACACCGCCGCGCCGAGCGGTTCCTCGGGACCTTGAGCAGCAGCCAGAAGAACATCGCTTGTTGACCACTGATCCAGCCAGAGCGCGGCGTCGACCCCCAGCCGATCGGCGTAGCGAGCGAAATCCGGCGGCCTGGTCCACGAGGCCCGCGTCATCTGCTTCAGATCGCGAAGTTCCCCATACAACCGCAGTACGAGCTCCACGGCTGACGTTCCCGATCGTCTCAACCGCGACTCGGTGGTGCAGCTCTCCTGCTCGCAGTCCGGCGCGCAGCTCACGGTTCCAAGGGCGGCGTGCGAGAGGACTCGAAGGATACGGAGCTGCGCAGTAGCCGGGGATCCGGTTCGGTGGCATGTGAGGGAGAGGGACCGGAGAGATGAAATCTCGAGGAAGGCATAGATCCGGTGCAAGAGCTCCGGCGGAAGCTCCGTGAGCGAAGGGCCGTTGCTCTCGGCGTCCGCTGGCGCCTCCTCGGCCATTGAGCCAGTCCACCACGTCCGACGATAGAGAAGTCAGAAACTAGCTTCAGAACAACTTAAATCGGCCGCGAGCAGCGCTCAACTGCGTATTGGTGGGAGGTGACCAGACGAGATTGGCGGATCGAGAAACATACAAACAGGAACGGCCTTGCTTTCATTCCAGGGCCTGCGATGGCCCGGCCTCCTCTTCGGACGGTCGAGTTCTTTTGCGGAATCGGTGGCCTACGCTACGCGCTGGAATGGGCTCGCCTGCCTCATGAAGTCGTTGCGGCCTTCGACATTGCACCGCACACGAATCTCTGCTATGAGCGCAACTTTGGGCACCGCCCGACGCCGACGGCCATTGAGAGGCTCTCGGTTTCGGCATTGGACGAGCACAGGGCCGATTTGTGGCTGCTTTCGCCGCCCTGTCAGCCTTACATGAGGGGAGGAGCCAAAAAGGACCACCTCGACAAGAGGAGTGCCGGCTTGCTGAACCTTGTAGAGGCCTTGCCGGCGATGAAATCGCCGCCGACGGCAATACTGCTGGAGAATGTTGTGGGGTTCGAGGTTTCCGAGTGCCGGCGGCTGCTCGTCCAGAGCCTGGAGGCTATCGGATGCCGGATCATGGAATTCATTCTCACGTCCCTGGACTTTGGCGTGCCGAACGATAGGCAGCGGTACTATCTCGCGGCAAGGCGCCTGACGTCTGTTGATTGGGACGAAATGCCGGCCAAAGTGCCCTATCTGGAGCGCGGCCTGCCCATTTACCGAACGTGGCCCCCTTTTGCCCCATCGGACGCCCAACCGGCCGTACCTCCCCCGCTTTCGGACTTCCTTTCTGTTCCCAATGAGGATATTGACAGCTGGCTGGTCCCGCCCAGGTGGATTTTGCCGCGGCACGGCTTCATTTTCGACATGGTCCGGCCTTCAGACCGAAAGACGTCGGCCTTCACGGCGAGCTACGCGACGCATTTTGTCGTCGGCACGGGACCCTGGCTGCAGACGGCCGAGGCCGAGTACGATTTCAAGAAGCCGGAGACCCTGTTGCCGCTACGGCTGCGGGTGCTCACGCCTATTGAGATCGCGCGACTGCACTGCTTCCCCGTGGACCTCGATTCAGGGCATGGCAGCCGGAAAGCTGGCGATTCGAACCTCGCGGATGACGGTGCCGGGGGCGAGAAGGCAGAAAGATCATCTGCTGCGGCCATGCCGATCCACGGTCTCGCATTTCCCGGCGACCTCTCACGCAAGTCGCAATACAGGGCGATTGGCAATTCCCTGAATGTCAAGGTGGTCGGATCTTTGCTCAGAGATGTTTTGTATGGGGAAGATCCCAGGTTGTTTGCTGAATGAGAAACGGTCGGAGTTGCTTTGGGACTCCGGTCTTCAATCTTCCTGCAATTCTGTCGAGGTCGATCCCAAGCAAGCCTCCGCACGCTCGTGTGCGCTCATCGCCACAGTGTGCGAAAGCACAATGGTGTCCACGGGCGGGTACTTTGCGCCCAAGGGCAGCGTTCCACCTTCCCAGAAGCTGGCGCGTACCGACCTGCGCGAATCCCCAGGTGCGGGCAACGGCGTTGCCATTGCCAACAGCGACAAAGCTCAACATATTTGCCTCAGACTACGTCTCATCGACCTCGTTCCGCCGGCGTCTGCGCCGCGGCGACCTCGCTTTCGCGCTCTCCCATTCGTCGCACTCGAAAGTCGCGTGGCGCGCTCCACCTTCGAGCATCGATTTCGCCCACTACCTCCCCACCCTCTTCGAAGGACTGTGCGAGGAGAACGACAACCTCGCCGGCCTGGCCACCGCCGCCCTCTCCGACCTCCTGAACCTCGCCGGGGTGGGCGACCGCATCCTCGCCGCGGTGCCGCACTGCATCCTCCCGATCACCCGGGCACTGCATACGAGGGACGCACGCATCGTGTGCCGTACGATGCGGGCTATCCAGCACCTGCTCCGCGCCGACCCGCGCGTGGGTGGCAAGCTGGTGCCTTACTACTCCCACTTTGTGCCGGCGATCTCATATCTTGGCTTCGCGGGATTCAAAGGAAGGCACACGAACCGCGGTCGCACGTCGGATGCGATCGAGTACAGCCAGCGCTTCGGCGAGAATGTGGACGACCTCGTCGAGGGGACCTTGAGGTCGCTGCAAAAGTCGGGCGGCCCGAACGCCCTGGCCGCGATCAAGCACTTTTGTCCCACCTTCGGCAACGTCAAATTCTGAGGTCGCTTGGAAAGGCGAGCCGGAGACTGAGAAGATGGACGACACGAACGATGGAGGAAGGCGGAGGGTTGGTATAGAGGCGTGCGGGTATGTACATCATGCTGTGGTGTCGACTTCCATCGCCTGCGGACCCTGCACCGGTTGACCGACCTCGGTCACGACCACGTACTTGCGGATGTCCTCCTTCAGAATCGCTGTGAATAGAACACCGTCAACACGCTGCCCAGCGGCAAAGAAGCCAGCCAACACCAACCGGTCGTCCCCTTCGGGAACTTGTAGCTCAGCTCCTTGGCGACGCGCTCGTTCGGCTTGGCGTAGTTGCGGAACACTTCGGCCTTGCCTTGGGTGATCACGGTGAGGTCCACGTTGGAGCCCGATCCCAGGTCGTTGAAGATGCCGGCCTCGATGGCGTCCTTGACCAGATCCATCGCGTCCTGCTTCTGCGATCCGCAAAGCAACTCAGAAACCGCACGCGGAGACAGCATGGAAGCTCAACGGACCTCCATGTCCGGCTTCCACCCGGCCTCGAAGACGGCCATCGCAGCCAAGCTGCCCGAGCCCATGGTGACGTAAGGGAGCTTGTCAGTCGAGCCGTGAGGGTAGATGGTAAAGAGTTGGGGTCCGTTGAAGTCGACGCCCCCGAGAATGAGGGCAGCGCCGACATTGCCCTGGTATCTGTTGGCCCGATTGCATCCGGGAACCCAAGAGACTTGAGAAACGCGTCCGCATGGACTACACGAATCAAACCCACCGGAAAAGCATCTGCTTCAGCATCGTCATGGCCGTCGCAACCCGCGCCTCGCGGCCCGTGTTCAGCCGGTGGATCTCCAGCTTGCTCGAGATGAGCGCCGTCGTAAACTCGGTGTCCGCCGCCGTGCCCGCGCCGCAGCAGTACATGTTGGGCGCGAGGTAGTGGATCTTTTCGCAGTTCTTGTCCGCGACGATGGGCCCCTCGGTCGCCCGCGTGTCGGCGCCCAGCACGATGCCGTCCTGCGCGCCAGATCAGCGCCCGCCGGCGCCCGCCGACGCGACGTCGTACCTTGTAGATCAGGCCGACGATCGTGGTTCCCGTCGAAAGCGCCTTGGGCGGCTTGACGCCGGAGGCCTCGAGCATGAGATTCCTAAGGCGCGTCAGACGCGTCCCCCGCGGTGCCGGGCACGCGCGCACCGCTGGTAGTTCTCAAAGTTGAAGCCCCTCGAGGGCTCGGCTATGCGGTGCGTCATGGCGACGCCGGGCGCGGTGGAGTCCGGATTGGCGACGCAACCTGCGCGGGGCAAAGGCTTGGAATCAATCAAGACGTCGAGTTCGAGCTTGAGAGGATGCTTGCACCACGAATATCACGTCAAGCATGCTCTGCGTGCTTCATCCGACACGTTCGCCTTGTTGCGCCGCGTCGTTCGGTGTCGCGGTCCTCCATCGACACGTACCGAATAGTTCGGAGCCTCGAAAGGTCCGGCACCCTCGAAGGCCTTTGCGGAGCATTTCATTATTAACCGTGTTCTTGCATTTACAGGGAGAAGTTCACTCGTGAGCAAGGTGGTTGTCGTCGGTGGCCGGCGAGGTCCGCATGGGTTCCTGACAGGTCATGACTCGTCGTGGTTCTACCCTTGGTCTGGGTCGCCGCTTCCCTCAAATGGATCAGCCGTGGCGATCATGCAGGTCCTCGACGAGCTGCTCGTCGAATCTTCTGCGGCCGTCAGACGCCAGGCCGTGTCGCGGTTCGAACTTGAAACTTCAATCTACAAGTTCCGTTCTAGGCTCCAGGATCTGCGGACGGAGCTCCATATGGTACGGAGCAAGGCCACTTCGGAGCTCCGAGGTGAGATCTCGGAGCTGCAGGCCGAAATCGACTCTATCGGGAACCGATTGAACGAGGCCGTGGGGAAACTCCGCTTCGACATGAGCGTCGAGCATTCGAATCGGAAAGCCGAGGAGGCCGAGGAGGGCAAAGCGCTCGAGGGCAAAACTCTGGACCTTCAGCAGACGCTTGCCGTCAAGCTGGCGGATCTGCGGACATCCGCCGAGACGATGAAGATGTCTTCGACACGGAAGCTGGTGCTCTACGCCGGGGGTGCGATCGCCCTCACCGTGGGCTTCGACCTGCTGCTGCCATGGATAGAGGCGAAGCTTACGCCGAAACCGGCGCCCGATCCACCGCGGGAGGATCTTTCTTAAGAGGACTCGGGCACCGAAGAACAATGGGCCTCTTTGTCTGTGTTTGTCTTTAATACCCATTCATTGCCCATTCTAACGCGTTTGCTCTCTTCTGCGCCCTTTAGGCCGTGGTCCAGCTTTCTCGTTCGTGCTTGGGGGATCGCAAATCGAGCCAAGCCGTGACGAGTCCGGCGCCACCAAGCGACGAACAAACAAATGGCGGACTCGCAAGGCGGTGCGCCCGGGGCGGGCATTTCCACGCGGACGGCCATCATCGCCGCGGTCGGCGTGCTAGCGGTGGCCGGCGTCGGCTACGCCGTGTGGTTCGACCAGAAACGCCGCAACGACCCCGAGTTCCGCAAGAAGCTCAGTGCGTCCACGCAATCGCTCCACGCCGTGCAAATGCTCAAGGTGTCCGCAGGTGCCGAACGCAAGAAGGCGAAAAAGCAGCGCGAGGCTGCGCAGAAGGAGCGGTCCGAGACCGCGTCCCCCGCGCGGGCGCCCGTCGCGCTGCCCGAGGATGAGCCGATCCCCTCGAGCCCCGAGGAACGGGAGCAGTACTTCATGGAAAACCTGCAAAAGGGCGAGACGCTGTTCCGGCAAGGTGGAATCACCAAATTTGCTTGCTCGGCCCCGCTGATCTGTTTGACCCAGGTCCCGAGTTCTTCGAGATGTCCGCCACCGCCTTCTACCGCGCTATGAAGGTGTACCCCAACCCCATGGACCTGCTCGTCCTCTTCCAGCGCTCGGTCCCCGAGCCGGTGTTCAACCTGCTCATGGAGATGATGGCGGCCGATATAAAGAAGAAGCAGGAGGAGTACTTTGACAACTTCCCGCCCGCGGAGATGAAGGTCAAGCTCAAGCAGAGCATGGACGGCGGCGTGCTGAAGCGCGGGCTCGTGGCGCTGGAGGACTTTGAGCCGGGCCAGGTGGTGTTCACCGAGGGCCCGCTGGTGGGCTCGCTGGACCCGGCGCTCGAGAACGACGGGTTCTGCTCCTACTGCGACAAGCAGATCGACAAGGAGTCGGTGGTGCCGGACAACGACTTTGACAAATGGGTCTACTGCTCCGAGGCGTGCCGCGACAAGGCGAACCAGGAGTACAACCAGGTTGGCCGGCTCGACGGCACTCGCTCCTGATCCCGGCTGATCGGACCCCGCCAGCACCTCGTCAGCGGTCCCAAAGCCGCCCTCTCCGCTCTCGTCGAGCACTGCATCGCCACGAACGCCAAGTACCCGATGATGATCGCGCGGTTCCTGGGCCGGATGGTTGCCGAGGAAAAGGCCCGCGCGGAGCAGGCCGAGGCCGGGGCCGAGGCGGCCGAGGAGACGTCGGTCTGGGAGCACGTGGACAAGCTCCAGTACATGGACATCAAGCCCAACCCGGAGGACGCGGAGGAGGCGAAGCTGGTCACGGACCTCATGGCGGCGTTGCAGCCCGGATTTGACGAGTGTGGGTAGTTGCCGCGGACGTTCCATATCGATGGGTCTGACCTGATGTGCTTCTCTTCTAGTCTTCACCGAGGAGCGGTATCGCATGCTCAAGGGCAAGCTGCTCTACAACGCCATCGCGGTTCAGACGGTTGAGCCGCCGTTCGCCCCCGAGGTTGGCTCATTGCGGCCGTTTTCCACCCGCCCCGCTGATCCCCCGCCCCCTCCAGTCGACCGAAAACATCCGCATGTCGGAAGCGGCCCCCACCCCCGTCGGCGCCGGCCTGTACCACGTCGCCGCGTACCTGGCCCACAGCTGCGACCCCAGCGCCAAGGTCGAGTTCCGCGGCGGCAACAACGTGCTCTCCCTGGTCGCCGCCAAGGCGATCAAGGCCGGCGACGACGTCACGGTCATGTACCGCCCCGTGGGCGGGATCGAGGACGGGGCCGAGAGGCAGGCCGCCCTGGCCAAGGCGTTCCGGTTCCGTTGCGAGTGCTCCAAGTGCGGGGCCGCCGACGGCATCGACGAGTAGAGATCCGGCGGATCCATGCCGTTTGGAATAGAACCAGCTTCTTGAAACATCCGCGACCCGTCAGGAAACGGAGCACCCGTCCTTCTTCCTCCCTCCGCCGCCGCCGGCGGCCGCCGCTGCCGTCCCCGACCCCCGCGCCTGTTCGTCCATGGACCTCTGCAACGCCGCCGCGAGCTCCGCGTCCTCCCTCATCTGCCTCTCCCTGTCCGCCTGCGCCGCCGCCCGTGACTGAGCGGCCGCGGCGGCCTTCGACTGCGCCGGGTTCGGCTTCCCCGCGCCGGGCGAGGGCGTCCGCGCCGCGGGACACGCGTGGTCCCGCTCCAGGCGGTGCTTGACGCAGTAGTTCCGCCTGCAGCGTCCGCAGACAATGGGGACCAAGGATTTCTCCTTGCAGGAAGGGAAGGAGCAGGCCTTTGCGGCCGGAGCGGAGGACACCGAAGTGCCAGGGTTCGTGCAGCCTTTCGAAATATGGTCGTCCACCTGGCGCAATGGAGGCGGCGCTATTAACAGTGCAGCATTCGCCGGAAAGCGCTCGCCGCCCACCCTGAGGTTGGGATCCTCTCCGCGCGCGACCGGGACGGGCTTCAAGCAAAGCGGGCAGATGGGAACCCGAACGTCGCCCTCCTCGGCCAAGTGCTTCTTCGGACAGGAGTGTCCCGACAGTTTCCAGTGCTCGCTGCAGAACTTCTGTTCGCAGTACTGGCAGGTGAAGGGGAGGAAGTCGATCTGCCGGCACGCGGCGTTGGCGCAGTTGAGGCCTGCCGGGCCGGTCAGCGGGCGGCCATGCAGCGATTGAGGTAAATGGGCACTTACCGACGTGCGGAAGCTCCATCGAGTCGGGATTGGGAGAGATCTGGGCAGTGTTTGGTTGCGTCGGTGCGTCGTCCGATCACTGCATGGTTGCAAGTTGCAACTTGCAACCCGCGGTGCGCGATCAAGGACGTCAAGAATTCAGGACACAACACGAATCACACGGTTATGGCGCCCAAACCCGCGCTGTTCGCCACCGTGGCGTGCGTGGCACTTGCCGTGCTCGCCCTGGCGTCGCCGAGGAGCGAGACGCCGGCGGGGGCGGCCGAGCCCCGCGCGGTCGAGGTCGATATGGCAAAGAGTCCGGCGTGCCCCGCCGCACCGCCGTGCCCCGCTCCGGAGGCGCCTCCGCCGCCGCCACCCGCGCCCTCTCAGCAGGCTGCGCCGCACGAGTGTGCGCCGCACCCGGCCGTGCTCGCCGCCTTCCGCCGCGTCGACGGACGGAGGCGCGACGGCTCGGGCTGCCCGACGGACGCGCTGTGGGACGCGCTGGCTGCCGCGGGCCCGCCCCCGAAGGCGCTTGTCAACGTGGGCTGCAACAGGGGATACAATCTCGCGGGTTGGCTGGGCCGGTACGCCCCCGCGGCAGGGGTCGTCGACGGCCAAACGTGGCTGCGGGCGCTTACGGCAGTCAAGGACACATCCGGGCCCGTGCTCAAGGAGGGCCAGTGCGGCGCGTGCGGAAACTGCAGGGAAAACTACACCGCTCGCGAACCGGCGCCCGCGGAACCCCCACGGATCGCGTGCATGGATGCCGCCGCTGCCAACGTCGGCCTCGTCACGCGTATCCTCGCCCACCTCGGCCTCGCCGAGCCGCGCCAGGGCGTGCCGCAAATCGACGTTTCGCTCCTGGCCTTTGCCGGCCCCGGCCCGGCAAACCGCACTCTGTACTTCCCACGCGTGCCGGAGGGCGACCCGAACGGCAGGCTTGGCACCGAAGCTGGCAACGACACGGACCCCGTCCCCGTGTCTACGGTCGACGAATGGCACGCCCGTGCCTCGGCCGCCGGGTTCCCGGGCGAGATAGACCTCCTGGAGGTGGACGCCGAGGGGCTGGACCCGGCCATCCTCCGAGGCGCAGCCGGCACGCTGTTTTCCGGGGCCGTGCGGGCGGTGCTGTTCGAGCACAACTTCGTGGGGCGATGGCAGGAGGAGTCCCTAAAGCGGACGGTGGACATGCTCGAGGCCGCGGGCATGGCGTGCTACCTGCTCTCCAACAGGAAGCGAGTGTGGAGGATCGGGGGATGCGACTGGTTCGAGGCGCTGGACGAAACGCGCAAGTGGGCAAATGTCATGTGCTTCAGGCGCGGGGATCCGTGGCAGGAGGTCGCTGAACGGTGGAGGGTGACGCCGGAGAACGCGGACCAGGTCGTCGGCGAGTAGGCGGCGGTGCAGGACGCCAGCCGCCGACGGATGCCGAGCGATTGGCATTTCGCGGTCCCCGAGCTATAGACGAAAGAAGGTAGCACTTCTTCACAGAGGCAGACTGATGTTCTTGTCCTGCTACGACGATCGGATGCCCAGTGATTTGCGGACTTGCGGGACGTGCATCCACTGCGGCCGAGGTGCCGGTGGCAGACGTGAAGGGCAACGCTGCGGAACGAGGCAGATGAAAGCCTTGTATAAGAGTATCACGTCAAGCAACGACGGGTCACCCAGCGCACGCCATGCCCGCGAAGCCCTCCCACGGCGCCACCTGCTTCGCCGTCACCGCGTCCAGCCCCACGAGCTCCATGCTATTGGCCAGCCTCCGGCAGTTCAGCTCGTCCCTGCCCCCTTCGGAGCCCCTTTTCTTGTTCAGGTCCGCGCACGACCCATTCCTGCCCGTCAGCCGCTCCACCATCTCGCACGCGGTCCGCGGATCCGACAGCTTCCGCGCCGAAAGCGACAATAGCAGCCCGCCGACGCCCCTGTAGATGTCGCGCTCCGCCTCATTCGCCAGGACCGGGCCGGCCGCCGCCCGGCCCGCCTCCAGGTCGAGCACCCACTTGCCACCATCGTCGCGCCGCCAGTACGCCTTGCGGGCCGCCAGCACCTGCTCGAGGAGCGTCGCATTCGGCTCGCCCGTCCGGGCGCCGCTGCTCCAGTCCCAGTACTTTAGCGTCCTGGCGCACAGCTCGCCCCCCGGCCCGTCGCCGGTCCCGTTGGACAGCAGCGCGGCGATCTTGCGCCGCATGACGAGCGAGATGGCGGCTGTCGTCACGAAGCCCTCGTCGGGGATGGGCCGGGTGCGCCAGCCCCCGAGGAGCAGCGCGCGCATCTCGCGGTCCCGGAGCAGCGTCTGCACGAAGTCCCGGCCGAGGACGTGCCACTGCGACATGGCGGTCGCGTAGGGCGGGTTGGTGCGCAGGGGAGGCAGGACGCGCATCCGGGGCGGGAACTGGTACGCGCGGCGGGGGCCCGCGCCCGTGCCGCTCCTCGCCATGGCAGCCTGCAAGGCGTCTTCCCTAGTGGCCTCGCGGAAAATGTAGGTGCTGGTGTTGGCTCCAAACTGGTATGACGGCGGTCCCAGTCCGTAGACCTCGTCGTTCTCCCCCACGAGGAGCGCCGGGCCGCGGTGGAAGCGCCCCATCAGCAGGCCGAGGTCCCAAGGCTCCCACGCGTCCAGATCCGGCAGGGTCACCGTCGTCGCCGAGGGCGAAGAACGGTGCACGAGCGGCCAGCCGACAAACTTTGGCTGCCACACCCCCAGGCCGACAAATGTGAGCTCCTCGTTCGAGGCCGGTCCCGCAAGGGGGATGCACGACGATCCGTTGCGCACCATGGCCTCCCGCACCGCCCGCAACCAGGTCCCATCGACAGGCTCCCCCGGCCAGAGGCCGAGATCCGTCCCGGCGAGGTTCATCACGTGAGTCCAATCCCCGCGCGGTCCCTCCAGCTTCCTTCCGTGCTCCTCATAAGTGTCCACCATGCCGAAGATCCAGCACGACGCCTCCATGTACACCAGCGAAACGTCGCCCCATTCGCCGCGGAAGGACATGTCCTCCGGCACCACCCAGATGTTGCGCTTCCTACCCGCTTTTGAGTTTGCGGTCGCCAGTGCTTCGACGGCGAGCTCGATCGAGTGCCTGAAGTAAGCGCTGGACTTTAGGTCAACGTGGATGGCGAACTTGTTCCTCAGCGGCGAGTAGTAGCTCGGAAGGAGGTCCAAGAAGAGCAGCAAGGCGCGCTTCGAATCCTCCATGGCATAAGTCATGCGGGACTCGGTTACGTAAATGCAGTAGAGGAAGTCGGTCGAGTTCGGCGGCGCGGGTGGGGGTCGGAGGAAGTGGTTGGACAGCACGTGCAGATATCTGGCGTCGTTCTCCGTGTTCCAGGGTCCGTAAAGCGAAGCGTCCTCGACCGCCATGCTCCCCAAGCAGGTTGCGTTCAGTCCCAGGTAGTAGCTTTCCAGGCCCGCAGCGCTGGCACCCGTCCACCCAGCAATGTCCTCGGCGGGCAGCCTGAGCTCGCCCCCGCCCCGCGGATCTCCCCAAGCGATCAAGCACAGCAGCGCATCCGTTGCCGAACCCAAGCACTTGGATCTGGCCCCGTTCGACCCGGATCCGGGCTCCCGCCGCCGCGCCAGGACCGACCGCAGGGATGCCAACTGGGTCGAGTTGGATCTGAACCAGGTGGGCATCGACACGGTCGTGTTTGCCGGCGAGCCGGCATCGATGACGAAAAACTTTCTCGATCGGTTCCGATCCGCCAGAAAATCCTCGTCCAGGGAAACGAAGCTGCCGTTCTCGAGCAGGATGCCGCGGTGGCCAGTGGCGACCACCATCTCGGCCTCCTGGCCCAAGGCATGTGCCAGAAAAAATGGGCAACCCGCGCACAAAACGACCCGCTCCTTTACGGCGCGGATATCGTCGTCCAACCCCGTCCCAAAGTCCGGGTTTTCCGCGGCCTCGAGGGCGTCGGCCTGCCCTGGGTCGATTGGCAGCAGCCGCTCGCACCTGGCGCCCGCCGTGCGCCGCGGGCATACGCAGGCGGTGCCTGTACTGCCGCTCGTGAGCGGAAAGCTGACGAGCGCGCCGCCGTGGCGGCAGAAGTTGGTCCAGTTGCCGCCTCGGCCACCATTGGCCTGCGGGTCCACAACTGCACGGCCGAAAACGGGTTCGGCCGTCCAGGAGGCCGCCTCCACTATGGTTTTGATGCCCTGAGCCGGTGTCGCACAGCGCAGCCAGTCCGCGGCCGGGAGACGCGCCGCCGCTCGTGGGGACCGCGGGCCCCGCCCGAGGAGAACCGTCCCCGCCGCGTCCTCCGGCGTTTCCGCCCGTCCCACGTCGTCAGCGCGTGACTCTGCGTCATCCTCGTCCACTGCGGGCGGCGCGGGCTGCGGCACGCCGGGCGCGGGTGTCCGAATTGGCGCCGCGGACGGTTCCCACGGGTCGCTTGAAGGCAGCACCGCCAGGGCCACGAGGACCAGCAGGACCGCCGCGATGATCCGCACGGCCACCGCTGCGCGGCGCGCCACGGCTAGCATGGAGTTTTCGTTCGTTTAGCGGCCGGGTGAGGACATTTGCGGTGTCCTCGCGCACCGATACGTCCTCGCACCATCGCGCCGGCCTCGGTCATGGCTGCACGACTTTTTCCATTTTCATTCAGTTCATCCAGCAACGTAATCGACAGCACATGAGCAAGAAGCTAAAGCTAGGAGAAGACGGGAAAGCAAAGCTACACATTGCTGCTTAGCACGTGATGGGTGAAGGAGATTCAGGGATGTCGTTTTCGGGTGCATCTGGCTTCGTTCTTACAAGGACACCCACCCTCTGGGCTGTATTAAACGCTGCGTTATCCGGGAGAGAAAGCTCGAGAGATTTGGCTCGTTCACCGACAAGTTGCGGGCTCCTTGGCATTGAGCGAATGCTCCACCAACAGACAGGCCAATCACTAGCGAGTTGAGCGGTAACAAGACAATGAGATCTTCCTTTTGTACAGTTCTATTGTCGCCTCAAGGTCAAAAGCAACGGTATTGTCGGCGTCGGACTAGCAGACTTGCGATGCAGTTTGAACTGTCAATCGATGTGCGCTAGTGCACGTTTGGTTTCCGCAAAGAGAACCCAGATCTCGTGTGAGACAGTGCTTTAGCAACTCCGGAGGGGATTTCTGTCCATCTTCCCTCGCGGATGCGACCTCGGGACACCTGGGACGCACCTGGCTGACCGGATGACTCCGAGTGAATCACACCGACCTGCACCGCCAGAGCCACCACAGCTCCACAAAACAGCACATAAGCAGGCGCGCAGCCTCCGGTCTGCACGCTAAAGATGTCAGCAAGCACACAGTCGCATAGCACCGCCGCGCTCGCGGCGTCCAACCCGTTCCGCGCCACCGCCGACCCGGCCCCGCCGCTCCCCCCGCGGCGCTCCCCCGCGCCGCCGGCCGACGCCCCCGAGCTCGCGCTGGCGCAGCACATGGCGCCCTTTGCCTTTGTCGACGGACCCGGCACCGAGATGCCTCTTGGCCCGGCGCCTGCCGCGGCACAGGACTTCCCTTCAATGGCACCTTTCGCCCCCGCCGGCGCGCCGCAGGGCTGGCCGCCGATGAACTACGCCCCGCAGCCCTACGGCCAGCCGTTCATGCCCCTCGGCCCGCCGCCGCAGATGATGCAGATGGGCCCCGACCCCGAGTCCGCCGCGCTCGCCGAGCTCGAGAGCATCTACCAGGCCGCCAAAGCCCGCATGACGGCCGCATGCTCCGGCATGGGCATGAGCTCCTTCGCCGCGCAGGCGCAGGTGCAGGAGGGCCGGGCGTTCCAGTCCCAGCTCGATGCGTTCGACGCCCGAGCGGGGATGATTGAGGCCTCGGGCAGGCCGGCGGCCAGGCTAAGGGGGAGGATCGAGCAACTGCGCGGGGAGGTGGGGAGGGCGATCAACAGCTTCCTGGGGATCCAGGGGGACAACTCGTACCACGCCGGCCTTCGTTCCGGCATCGCAGCGGATTACGGGCGCAGCACTTCTAACATCATCAACAGCACGTACCAGTACCGGCAGAATGTACTCGACGGCACCAACAGGAGGTTCGACAACGTGATACGATACGGAGACACACATCCATGGGTGTGCACGAGGTGCGGCATGACGTTCGATTCGCACTACGGGCCGCACACTTGCAGCGGGTACGCCTACTACTAGCCGCGCGTTCGCCGAAAGGGACCCGATGTACATAGCCCCGACAATGGTTGTTCTTTTGGCAAACCTATGCGTCACCCATATGACTTGTTGCTTCTCGTTCCGACATACACACGTCAACCTCGTCGCCAGCCACGCCGTCCGCCGACGCCGCCTCCCGAGGTTCCGGCATACACACGTCTACCTCGTCGCCAGCCACGCCGTCCTCCGACGCCGCCTCCCGAGCTCAATCCGCGGTGCAGATGGTCAGGTACTCGGAGTTGTCCACGTCGTACTCCGGGTTCCCCATGCCCCGCACGGCGGGATGGTTCTCGGCGTACCAGCTCCCCACCCTGAACCCCCTCACCTTGAACCCCGCCTCCTCCAACCGCGCGAAAAAGTCCAGCCCGTACCACCGCAAATGGTCCTCCTGTCCGTAGTCCCTGACGGGCACGGCCCCGGGGATGTTCTCCCTGGTCGCATTGTCGTGCCGCACGGGGGCCGACAGCAGCGCGGTGCCTCCCGGCGCAAGCACCCTCCTGAGCTCCCGCATCGCCTTGCGGTCGTCGGGCACGTGCTCCAGGACGTGCTCGCAGATCAGAAAATCGACCGAGGCGTCCGCGATCTGGTGCATGTCCGTGACGTCCAGGTCCAGGTTGTTTTTGCCCGGCGGCGCGTACGAGCCCTTGACGCGCTTGAAGCCCGTGACGATCTCGGCGCCGGGGAAGCGCGCGCGGAGGTGCTTGACCACCACGCCGTGCGGGGCGACGTACAGGATCCGCTTGGGCTCGGAGCGGAGGGTGCCGGCCGTGGAGACGAATGCGCAGCTGAAGCGGTGCCGCTCCATGGAGGAATCGGGGCACACGCGCTTCCTGCCGCCGTTGAAGTCCTTCATTTCGTCGGCGGTCGCGGTTTTGCAGGAACAGGGGCAGAGGTACGCGCCGGGTGCGGCGCTCTTCGCGAGTTCGGAGAAGGAGCACGGGATTATGGCGGGCGCAGGCGGCGGGGGAGGCGTTGGGGGCGGCGGGGACGGCGGGAGCGGAGCAGGCGGTGTGGCCGGCACCGGCGCGAACCGCAGCGCCGCGGGCGGCGGGGGCGCCGGCAGCCGGTCCTCCCGCGCCGGCAACGCATAGATGACGAGCAGGGCCAAAAAGGCCGCCGCCGCCGTCCGTGTGGGCCACGAGACTGGCATCCTGGCGGTTGATTTGGGCGACGGCCGTCCCGCGAAATGCTCACGCCAACAGACGCTGCCTGAAACCGAATCGATAGAAATCGAAAGGCGCATTCTATCTCGGACATGGAGACAGGACCGTGTAAGATGAAACGAATCGGCGTCAGAGCCGGGTATCGATGGCCAAAGGTTCACAGGCGGATCCTAATCCTTCCGTTCTTTCCCTCAGCAATAGCCCCGACTTCCACTGGCCACTCCGTGAGCGGAAACAACGGCCTGGTTCAGCTCGTCGTCTTTGGTCCGCCACCTCCCCTCCCGTGGAGAAACACTGTAGCTCATTGCAATCGCTGGCAGGCTCGGCTCCCCTCTGCAGCGCACGGGATGGTACAGCTTGCCCGGTTCCACGGACCCGTTTACCAGCTGCTCCAGCGAAAGCGGTCCCGAGTACCTGCCCCAATGTCCCAGCTCCACGAACCCCCTGTGCGAATCGTCCAGGATCCCCGAGCGGCAGCCGGGATCCTCGTCGCACACGGCGCCGGTGAGCGCCTCGTGGTGGCCCCTCGCGCCGGCCTGCAGCTTCTCCGCGACCAGATCCGCGAGCCGCCGCGAGAGCCGCATCACGGGCCAGCGGATCTTGGTCAGGTTCCGCGGCAGGGCGGGGTCCACGCACGGACGGCCGCCGGGGAGCCGGCAGTTGTTCCCCGCGCCCCAGTGCGCCGAGTGCGAGGGGTGGTAGTCGCACGAGTAGCTCAGGATGTCGGCGTCGTCGTGCGCGTACGAGGCGAACAGGGCACGCCAGCGGCCCGTGAACAGCACGTCGTCCTCCATGAACCACGCGCGGTCGTGCCCCGACGCGCGGAGCCACGCGAAAAACTCGGGCTTGGATCCGCCGGAGTAGCCCTTGAAGGACTCCCAGTATGGCGGAAGCTCCAGCCGCGAGCGGTCGATGAACTCCACGCCCAGCTCCCCTATGCGGTCCAGCAGCGCGCGCGGGACGGTCGTATTCACGACCAGCGCGTGGACGGGCGCGCCGGCCGTGGCAGCGACGGCGAGGAGCAGCGTGGCCGAGCAGTGGTCCAGCGTGCCCGCGGCAAACACGACGGGCACCGCGGGCCCGCCGGCCGCGCCGCCGCCGCGCGAACCGGGCCAAAGCACGAAAGCAGGCACCGCGACGACGCACAGCGCTAAGGAGAGCGTCCGGAGGCGCGAGGATGAGGGAACCATGCCGGCATTCCTCCCGAACGGCGACAGTTGCAATGTTACAGCAACGGGACGGCCGACCCCAAGAAGCAAGTCATCGAACGCAGGACAACCGGAAGTGCCGTGGCCTCTGCTCGTCAAGATCATCAAGGCGATTCCCAGAATGAACATTCAAAAGGAACTGACATTGAATCTAGGGCAGGTCTCCAGTCTAGTGAACAATCTCCAAGTTCGGCAGGCCCCAGCTCAGCACCCCCATGTCCATCGCCGCCATCGCCAACCCCTCCGTCTCTATCCGTCCCCTGTACACGTACGGCGGGAACACGAGGCCCTGCCTGTGGTGTTCTGCCCGCACGAGCAGCATCGCCCCGCCGACGCCGTCGAGCCGCGACAGCGTCTCGTTGCGCAGCCCGTCCAGGTGCACGTTGCCGGTCTCGTAGTATCCCTCCACCCAGAGCTCTTGAGGGTGCGACTGCGCGGTCCGTGCGTCCCAGTAGTCGCGGACCTCGTCGGCAGTTGCATTCGAGCCCGGCGCACCTTCTGCTCTCCCTGCGAACGAGGGAAACGGCGTGTCAGTACCATTGCGGCATGCACGAGAACCGTCCGAGTACGCACAGGAGTTGCGATCGTATGTGCTCCCGTTGGATTCGATCACGCAGTGGGGCACGACGATGTCCTTGCCCGTCTCCAGCAGCCGCAGCAGCACGTCGCGCGGGAAGTACGACACGTCCGAGTCGATCCACAGCACAAACTCCTCGTCGCCCAGCGCCGAGGAAAGCAGGTGGTTCCTGCTCCGCGCCATCACCGCCCTCCGTTCCCCCTGCAGCTCCTCGTCGTGGCGCGCGTCCCGCGGGAGCGAGTAGTTGAAGTCATGGCGGACGACGGTCACTGTGCCGAACCCCGCTGTGTGCAGGAGGGGGACGGATGCGAGGAGGGAGGCGAGGGTGCCGGAGATGCCCGACTCGCGCTGACGCGAGGGGGAGAAGGTGCCCAGGACCTCGGGGCGGCGGTACCCCTGCGAGAGGAGCGCCGAGGCGGTTGCCAGATCCGGCACGTCGTCCGAATCCGAGTCCAAGACGCCGATCGAGATGCGGTCCGAGGGGTAGTCCAGGCTTTCCAGCAGCGAGAAGAAGTGGCCGAGGTGCTCCGCCGAGTTCTTCACCGGCGTGAGCACCAGGACGGTAGGGTAGGAGTCGTTGGCCTGGCGCGGGTAGGGATTGGGGAACCGCGTCGTCGTGCCGTCCCGCGGGATCAACAGTTTCGGAGCGGACGAGAAGGCGGCCGCCGGCGACCGGGCTGCATCCCCGCCGGCAAACACGAATGCGCTCCACGCGAGCACCACGAGTCCGGATGCAACAACCAGCAGCGTCGCGGTCACGTAGAGCGCCAGCATTGCCCCGTGGATGCCCCGCAGGCCCCAGATGTTTGCGAGGCGCTCGCGCTGCCGTTCGCAAGCCGGCCGCCTCGGAGCTTCAGGAACAACGCCGAAGGCCGAGTAAGCCGGCTGTTTCTCGTTCTTCGAGTACAGGGGGAGCATGGTTGCGCTTTGGAGGATGGCCGGACGCTTGCTCGGGTGGTTTTGTATGCCGCTTCGTAGGGCTCAGCATGCTGATGGCTGGCCAGCAAAGATGGCCGGTCGCTCGTGACGGTGGCCAAGCCACTCGAGCTCCAGCAGAAATGCATCGCCAGCTCCCTATAACACTGTGGGCGGCTAGCTGGTGGTTTTTGGCTACGGAGCGGAGCCACCATGCATGTCTTGGGATCGCAAGGTGCTCGGCGGCGAAGGTGGAGCTGTGCGACTCCGGAGGAAGATCGGGGTTGAACTTCTATGCCAGGAGACAATAAGCATACTTGTTTTGCATTGCGATTCGAGCATTACTTCAATGACGGTGTTGGTGCGCAATGTTTCTTCTGGGCCGGCGTGGGGCGTGCGCGGCTCCAAATCCGCCGGGCCCCCGAATCTCGCGCTGCCCCATCCCACGCCGGAACCCATTCCGCCCCGCCGGGCGCGGGAACAACTTCCGCGTGCTCTGCCGAGAGCAGGGTCCCTCGGTTCCCCGCGCTTGCCCCGCCGCAGAGCGGCGGTCGCGCCCTCCACCGGCCGAGTAAACAACGGACCCCAACACGGGTCGCCCGACCTCCCTCTGATATGGCCGACCGCACCTCCTCCTGGCCGCTCCGCACGGCCGTCGCCGTCGCCGCCGCCGCCGTCCTCGCCGCGGCCATGTCGTCGCCGCCGCTGGAGCTGGGCCGGCACGTCGAGCTCTTCCGGCGCTCCCTCACCCCCCGCCAGGCCGGCCCCCCTGACTCGCTGACACCCTACGACCCCGACGGGTGCCTCGCCAACGCCACCTTCTCGTGGTCCGAGGGCGACTGCGGCCTCGTGGAGCGGTACCTCTCCGCCGGCGCCGTCCCGCTGTTCCGGCGCAACCGGCTGGCCATGGCCGGCGGGCGGCAGGACGCGGACGGGCACTCGTGCGCGGTGGAGTACTGGGAGCCCGGCAGGGCGGGGTCGTGCTGCGGGTACAGCCCGAGGGCGGTGGAGAACATGGCGCTGCACCCCGAGATCAGGATCGATTGCGACGGGGAGGGGAGGGTGACGGGGATATCGTGGGGGATCAGGGAGGGGCAGCTGGCCAACTACGAGTGGTGGGAGCGGGTCGGATGATGTCGGTCCGTCTCGCGGGGCTGATCGTTTCCGTCGCAGGCTGTACCTGCCTTCCCTCGAGTACCTCCGCATCTTCGGGCGCCGTGCCGCCGGCGCGCCCCGCCCGCAGGCGGTCAACGGCCCCTTCCCGGCCTGGGTGCACCGCCACGTCAACCTCAAGTACCTCTTTGTCGAGGACACCTCCATGGACGGCGAGATCAAGGATCTGTCGGACTTGTACAACCTCGAGACGCTGCACATCAACAACAACCTCTTCACGGGGTCGATCCCCGTGCTGCCGGCCAACCTGCATGCCCTGTGAGGAATCAATGTTGCCCACCGGCCGCCGACCGTGGCTCACGCACGAAACGCAGCTCGCTCGTCAACAACAACTTTGGCGGCGTCATTTCCAGCGACTCTTTCCCGCGCTCCCTCCAGTACTGCGCCTTGTGAGTCCCACGAGGGCTTCTGCATTTCCGATCGCGAACATTTCGGCCCCGCAGGACCAACAACTCGGCGGCGCTGTGCTACATCGGGGACGACCTACGCTGCGGTCCCGTGGACGAGCTCGCCGCCACCACGGGCCGCCCGTACGGCGTGCAGAGCTGCGAGGCGGCGTCGAGCGCGGCCGCTGCGGCGGCCACGTCTGTTCCCGCCGTTTCGGCCAGCACCAAGGCTGCCGCCACGACGCAGGCCGTGCAGGCGCCGACTCAGGCGCCTGCCGCCCCCGTCGCAGCGCCCGCGGGCACCACGACGAGCACCTCGTCGGCCGCCGACGCCGTCACCTTCACGTTCACGGTCCTCGCGGCCCTCGTCTTTACCCTGTTCTACTTTAGCGTGTAGATGCACACCATCCGCATTATCACCACAGCGCCACCGTAGCCCAGCCCAGCATCATCGTGATCCCGCCCAGGGGGGTGGCGTACTTCGCCGGGCCCTTGGTCCACGCCTGCTTCCTGTTGGCCACGATGGCGTAGATGCTCCCCGCGAACCCGGCCGTCCCGAGCGCCCACAGCCACCCCGTGGCCCTTTCCCCACCGGCCCCGGATTTGCTCTTTGCAGCCAGCGCCGCGAGCGCCGCCGCGTGCACCAGGTGGTACAGACGCGCGACTTCCCAGTCCTTGATGCGCTTCAGGCCCTCCTCGCCCTCGGTCAGGAGCTGCGGGCGCATGCGGTGCTCGCCTATCGTGCCGGCCAGCACGGCGGTGGCGCCGGCAACGGCGGCGATGAGCTGGTAGGGCGGTTCGGGGACTGTCAACCGACCGGTTAGAGGTGGCGAGCTCGAACGCAGGGGGGGCGAAGGGAGCCCACGGAGGTCGAGGAGCGCGTCCATCGCGGCGACGGCGGGGGGCGGCGGAAGGCGGGGAGGCCGGTTTCCTAGCTTGCCCGATGGTGTCGTGCGTGCGGAACGGGCCGGGCAGCTGGCTCTCCTGGTGCTGCTGCTTGACGCCGCCGGGACTTTGGATCGGAGCGCGAAGAGCGGGACAGCGGTCCCATTATTCCCGGCGGCGGCGGATGAGCTGGATGCCGCGCGCCCTCGCGGCGGCGGGCGCGCTGCTGCTCCTCCCTGCGTTCCTGCTGCTGCGCCCCGCGGCGTTCGCGCTGTGCGGGTCGGGCACCGGGTCGCCCCGCGGCGTCGGCCTCGTCGTGCTCGGCGATAGCGTCGACCGCTACATCATCTCCGACGGCTGCAAAGCGCGCAATGCCAAACTGTGTGCGCCCCCCGGCTGGCGCAACAAAGGCCCGCGCCCCGACGAGGAAGAGTGCGGCGCGCTGCGGACGCTGGCAAACTCGACCGTGGCAAGGGAGCTGGCGCCGGGGCTGGCGCCCGAGTTCGACTTTATCCTGTGCCGCGACGCCCCGGCGGACGTGTCGGTGCTGCTGGTGCACCTGCGGCTGGCCTCCTCCCCCGCCGTGACCAGCCTGTGCGAGGCCAACCCGCTGCTGGGCAGTTCCTCCTCGCCGGAGCCCCCCTCCCCCGCCGAACTGTGGCGGGCCATCCTCGTCCCGCTTTTCCGCGCGCTGCCCGCCGTCCTGGCCCGCCCGCCGACGGCCTTGCTCGTGCAGGCGCTCTACTGGGACCTTTACAAGGCGTGGAAGTGCCGCCCCGCCACGTACGCGCTGCTGCACTCGGACGGGCCCGCGGGCGACGCGTGCCGCGGGGAATGGCTGGCCGCGCACGCGCGCAACGCCACCGCTCTGATGCGCGCGGCGGCGGAGGCGGCGGAAGAGGCCCGGTGGCCGCTGGCGTGGGCCGGCTGGCGGACGTCCAACCCCGTCGGCGACACCGGGCTCAACGAGACCCTCTTCAAGTGGCGGTGGCCGCGGACCAACGAGCTCGTGGAGCGGGCCAACGCCGGCGCGGCGAGGGGGGCGACGGGGCTGGGGATGGGGGTGTTCCGCGTGGGCAGGCCAGGGCTGAGGGACAGAGTGCATCCCACCCCGAAGGAGGGGAGCAGGCTGCTGGGGGAGGTGCTGGGGCTGGTGGCGGGGGGAGGGTGCGGGGATCCGGAGTAGGGGGACGGGTGCGGGGAGCCGGGGTAGGAGCGGCGTGTCGCGGTCGCATCTATTGAATGGGGCATTTGCGGGGCTCAACGCCTGCTCGTCGACCGCGCCCTCGCGGAGCTGCTCCCCGCCCTGCGCAACGTGCGCGCCGTGCGTCCCCGCGTCGAGTTGCGCCGCGCGGTCGTCTCCCGGCCCCGCGATGTCCTTCCGGTGCGACGGCGGCCCGTCGACCCCCGTTTCGTGGTCACCGTCGCGCGGCGCCCGGTGGTCTGCTTCGACGTCCGCGAGGAGCTTCCCCTGCCCGACGCCCTCGCCCTGTCGGTGCGCGTGGTCGACGTGGATTGCGTGCGCGTGGTGCTGCTGGTGAACTTGTGCGTCGTGCTGGTGGTCGCCGTCCTCGTCCTCGTCCGACTCCTCGTGCGCGTGCTCGTACGGGGCGGATCCCGGTCCTCCAGCGCCAGCAGCCTCCTCAGCTCCCCCGCGACCCTCGCGCCAAACACCAACTGCCCGTCCGGGTTGGGATGCACCCCGTCGACCAGCAGCCTCGGCGCATTGAAGGGCGTCAACCAACCCCCGCTGTCGAGCGCAATCACTTTCGGCCTGCGGGGCCAGCCCTCGCTGATGTTGCGCCAGACGTCGGCGTCGTACACGGGTAGCACCTCCCGCGAGTCGTTGTGCCACCGGCCAAAGGGCACCAGCACCGCGTACGTGGTGCCGTTGTCGCGGCCGTACGTGCGCATCATCTCGGAGAGCAAGGTCCGGTACGCCGCGGCAAACTCGGCGGGGGCGACGCCCTGCCACCTGTCGTTCACGCCCAGGTTGACCACCACGGCGCGGGGGCGGTACCCCTGCGCCGCGAAATCGTGGCGCGGCGAATCGGGCGCCAGGCCGCCGCGGAAGTAGGCGTCCCGCATGGGCGGCTGCCGCGCCACCAGGCCGATGCCAGGCAGCGCGACCACCGCCGCCTGCGCGCCGAGGATGCGGGCGGCCTCGTCGGCGTACGAGGCGAGCTGCACGGTGCCGTCGGGGCCCGCGGCGAGCGAAAGGCCGGCGGTGATGCTGTCCCCCACGAACTCGATCACCGGCTGCCAGGGGACGGCGAGGAGGTCCGAGGGCAGGGAGGCGTCCAGGCCCACGGCTTCCACGGCGAGGGGGCGTTGGCCGGGTACCGTGACCTCGCCGGCGAACAGGAAGACGACGTCGAGGTCGTACGCTGCGCGGGGGTCCAGCCCGGTCGCCAGCGGCGCGGCGGGTGCGCCTCCCGGCTGCGAATGCGAGGGCGCGCAGGCGGGCGCGATCGTGCCCCACGAGGAGTTGAACGCGGCGGGCAGCCGCAGCGGCACGGCGCGGACCATGGCCAGCAGCGGCCTGTCGGTCCACGTGCCGTTTGCATCGAAGGCCGAGAGGCGGCAGTGCAGCGACACCGCGGCGGTCCCCGCGACGCGCAGCCTGAGGCGGCCGCGGCTCCAGCCGGTCAGCGCCTCGCCGGCAGAAAAGTCCCAGCGGCCGAGGAACCGCAGCCGCGCGTCGGCGGCGGAAAAGAGCCGGCGCGGCGGGAGCGGCGGCGGTTCGTCGGCCGCGGGCAGCGCGGCAAAGAGATCGGCCAGCTGCGACTCGCCGAACGCCGCGTCGTCGAATACATCGCCGGCCCGGGGGGCGGCCGGGGCATCGGCCGCGGAGGCGGCGAGGACGGAGCCCGCCAGAAGGAGAAAGAGGAACGCCCACGCCGCGGGCAGCGCTGCACCGGCACCGCACGCCCGTCGCCTCATCGTGCCGGATCCCGCCACAAGAGATCGCAGGAACCTCCCGCGACCGGCCAGGGTCCGTGCTGCGGCCTGCTGATGCCGCCTGGCCGCCGCCGTTTGGCTGCAAGTGATTTGAGGCGCAGCAAAGACAACCTTCCGAAAACAATCGGGGGATCATCACCCGGCAAAACCTCGAGTCGCAGGGGTTTTCGCTGGATGAATGGAGGGATTGGTAACGGTTGACGGCGGATCGGATCCTGGGGGACGGATCTCGGCTGGCGGTGGACGAGGGCTGGCACCGTCAAAGTCCGCTGACCAGTTGCATCGCCGCCCCGTCCCCTGGCAAGACAACGGCCCACGACGACGCGGACGATGTGCCGGGTCGATTGCCCGTCCCGCCGCATCGGGCGGAAGACCCGATCGCAAGCCACCCGCCCCCGCCCGCGAGCGGGCGCGCACTCATTCGCCCCCAGACCCCTCCACGTACTTGATCCACGCCTCTTTCTCCCCCCCCTCCCCCTCGTAGAAACCCGGCGGCCCCAGCAGGTACGCCGTCCCCCCCAGCGCGACCCTCCGCGGCTTCTTCTTGGCCCGCGGTCCAAAGTGCGCGTGCGAAGCCACGGCGTCGGTCCAGCGCGCGTGGAACGACGGGGTGGTGAGGAGGAGCTTGTTGGTGTAGGCGAGGAAGGGGACGAGGGAGGGGGTGGCGGTGCGGAGGTAGGAGACGAGGCCTTCGGTGACGCCGGGCCACTCCGGGGCCAAAAAGTCGTCGAGGAAGACGACGCACCCGTCCACGCAGACCGCCGCCGCCAGCCGCAAATCATTCTCGGCGAGCTCCGCCGTATGTCCGCCGTCCACCGAGAAGAGCCGGAACATGCTGCCCCCCGCCGCCTCCACCAGCTGCGCGGGCACCACCTCGTCGCTGCTCCCGGCGATCATCCGCACGTCCTCCCCCGGCTCGACCCCGAAGCGCCTCAGGTTGCCCTCGAACACCGCACGGTCCCCATTCCCCGACCCGTCCACGTTCAATTCCTGGTTCTCGAACACGTCCACGGCCACGCTCCGCTCCCCTGCTCGGAGGGCGTGCGCGAGCGCAATGGAGAACTTGCCGTGGTGCACGCCGATCTCGCCCGCGGCGCCGCAGATCCCCGCGCGGGACTGGGCGTCGGAGAGCACGGCGGCGAGGTGCGCGACGGCGGGGTTCATCCAGCCCTTCACGGAGGAGAAATTGGAGGCGTACGCGAGGCGCTGTGCGCGCGGGAAGCGGAGGGGCGCGGAGGCGGCGGCGGCGCACGCGGCGGCGGGGAACGACGGCGGCGCGATGCGCGCGGCGCGGACCGCGGGCGGCGGCGCGCCGGGGTCGCCGCCGCCGGATCCGCCGCCGAGGAAAGCAAAGAGGAGCAGCAGCGCCGCCAGCAGCGCGGCACCGGGCAGCGCGGCGCCCGCACTGGACGTGTGCATCGCCGCCGTAGTTCGTGGCGACTGTTTGCGGCCTACGTACTGTCAGTGGGACGCAAGGTCCCCGCACAAATAAGGAGGACGACTAGGATTCCATTCAACTCAGCTCTTCCCTGGACGCCCCTCACCCCCAATCCACCCCGTCCAGCGCCTGCCGCACGGCCCCCAGGAACCTCCCCACGTCCACCCTGTTGTCGCAGTTGCGCCTGACCCCCCTCGCCTTGGGGTTATCCGCCCCGTACTGCGCCACCTTCTCAGTGTACTCGGTCCGGTTGTAAAGCAGCTCCTCGTCCTGCGGGAGGTAGAAGTGGTCCCGCGCGCGGAGCCGCGACGTCCACAGCCAGATCTCGAGGTTGCCGATGTACAGCGACGAGGCGCCGTACGGCAAAAACATGGTCGAGAAGCCGATGCCCCCCGTGGGCGCGATGGCGAGGGTGTAGTTCTGCATGGCGCGGATCTGCTCGACGAAGCCCATCGAGGCCACGTCCAGCACGTCCACCGGCACCCCGAACGTCCTGCGGACCGCGTCGGCGAGCTCCGCGGTGTTGACCGTCACGCGGCGCGAGGTCTTGTTGAAGAAGGCCACGCGGTGCTCGCGCGGCAGCGGCCCCCGCGGGTCGACCCCCGCGCGGCACATGACCATGTCCACGAACGGGTCGTGCCGGCTGTCCTCGTCGTGGTTCATGGACCACCCCGAGAACCCCGCGACCAGGTGCCGCGCGCAGAACCGCTTCCCCCCTCCCGGCGCGCCCCCGGAGGTCCACTCCGCGGGCGGGTTCCGCACCGCGTAGGCCGGCCTCCCGCCGAAGAACCGCGCGAAATCCTGCAGGTGCTCGCAATGCCTCCTGTTGAGCTCGAACCGCGAGGTGCACAGGTCCGGCCGCGAGTCCTTGGCGAGGTACAGCACGTCGCGGTCCCAGCCCATGCCGAACATGCTCAGCAGCCGCCACGCGGGGAAGAAGTTGTCGTCCAGCGCGTGGCCAAAGTTCTCGGGCTGGAAGGACTCGAAGTAGACCGTCGCCGACGGGAAAAACGGCACGTCGGGCAGGGCCTCGTTGATCACGCTCACGTTGAGCCGCGTGCGGTTGAAGTAGGGCTCCTCGGCCCTGCTCACCAGGTACAGCAGCGGGTCGTTCCACTCCGGCATCTCCTTTCCCCCCGTATAGTACAGCAGCCTGCCGTCGGTGCCGACGCACACGTTGCGGAAGTAGCAGCGCGTCTTTGCCGGGCCGCCGCGGGCGTGCAGGCAGCGGTGCCAGCTCGAGTTGGACGGGCGGAGCTCCGGGCGGCGGGTCCACGGGCGGCACACGTCCGGGGAGGGCGCGCACGGGGTTTGGGACGGCGCGGCCGCAGGCGGCGCCGTGCGAGCCGCGCCGACGTCCGTCCCGGGGCCCAGCCCGGGGCCGCGGAGCGACCAGTAGTACGGCAGCGCCGACACCGCTGCGGCAATGAGCAGCGCGCGCAGGATCCAATGTCGCGGCACCGTCGCCGCATAGTCCTTCATTGTTTTCCACTGGGACGAGGGAATCACGAGCGCGTCCTAGCTGCCCAAGTGGGCCCGAATCTGAATCGGCAATCTTCCACGAAAAGGATCCGCATTCCGCGTAATAGATTGAGCTTTATTCGCCCTTTTGGTGCAGGATATGTGCAATATTCATTCGATCTATGCAGGCGGCCATACCGATCTTCCCGCTCAAGCGGCGGGCTTGGGCTGGTCGCGGGGCCAGGCGGTGTTCACCAGGCCCGAGGTGACGCCGTACAGGGGGGCCTGGGTCAGCTTGGGATCGGTCTTGGGGCACTTGGTGAACTGTGCGGATGTCAGCCATCGCTTCGACGGGGCGGCCGGAAGTCGACCCACGGTGATGGGCACGTAGCAGAAGGCCCGCGAGTTGTCCTTCCTGAAATCGGCGTAGTAGAGCCTGCACTCGGCGCCGATGGACTCGCTCCCGTTCTCTGCGCCGATGAGGTTGGGGTACCAAGCCTTGTTCCCCTCCTGGCTGTCGATGATGATGCGCGGCTTCTCCCAGTTGACCATGTCCGGCCCGGCGGTGGAGAGGCAGATGCGGCCCTGCCAGGTGCCCCAGACCATCACCCAGCGGTTGAGGAAGGTGGACCTGTCCGCCCATGACGACGGTCACTCGAGGCTCCGGGAGTTGCGGGACAGGATCAGGCTCACCAGATCACGCTCGGGTTGGATCCCGCCGCCATGCCCTTCCAGTCGTCCAGCCCGGCCAGCGCCTCGATCCGCGTGGACTTGCCCCGGATGCCGAACTCGGTGAAGCCGCCGTTGTGGTACTTGAGCCAGAATCCCGCGCGGGCGAGGATGTCGTACGAGATGGCCATGTGGATGCCCATGTGGTCGGTGTAGAAGATCACGTGGCGCTTGTTGATCCAGTCGTAACTGGGCGAGGGGCAGCGTGAGCCGGATGGCCAGTCTGGTTGGCTCGCCGTGGCACCCACACGTAGCAGTGGTCGCCGACGCCGCCAAAGCACATCTCCTTGGGCTGCAGCGCAATCGTCAGACCGGCAAAATTACCGCGTCGCGAAAGTACAACCTTCTCCTCGTTTGCGCTGATGATGACGCCGCCCTCAATCCAGGATGCGGGCAGGCCGTCGTCGATCGAGTAGCTGCGGCAGTGAGCGCGCAACCCGGGCGGAACGGCCTCAAGACGTACCAGACGCCGATGCTCTTCCAGCACTCGTCCTTCTCCATTGTGTACCGGTCCTCCGCGTGGTATGTTCCAATGAGCCGCCAGGTGCGGTATCTTCTGTCGGCTGGCGTCCGGCGCACGACGCCTTGGAGCCAAGCACCGCCGCTGAGAAAGGGGAATCCGCAATTAGCCGCGATCCGGTGGGCAGCTTCCGCCGGCCGAACCTGTCGTGCCTCCCCAGGATCCCGTTGCGCCCGCCCCAAACGATGGCACCGGGATTCGGCCCCGCGTGCGTTTCAGGCCAGGGCAGGTCCCCGACGGTGCGGTAGTTCTCCCTGCAGCCCGTAATCAGCGCCCTTAACCCCTTTGGCAAGCGGAATGGGCTCACCACTCGCTCCAGTAGATGATGAACTTGTCCGCCGCGTCTCCCGGGGACCTCATCACGGTCAGGTGCCCGTCGGGAAGCCACGGCCAGGTCGGGAGGTTGCAGGGGTTGTTGATGACCACGCGCGAGCCGACCTTGACGAGGCACGAGTCGTTAACGGCGGCCTCGGCGGCCTTGCGGACCGCGGCGTCGTCCTTGGGCAGGATCGAGAAGTTGCACGGGAGCATGAGGCCGGGGTTGTCGAAGCTCCCCTCGAACCCCTTCAACTGCTCGGGTTTGATGTTTGAGGACATTGCGGCGCGTCTTTCGCGGGCTCTCTAAACGCCGTGGGGGGCAGGAGGCTGCGGATGTGTCTCGAAGCGTGGAGGGGCGAGAGGGGTCCGCGACAGCAATGCCGGCACGTGGTGCCAAAGGGCTGCGGTCTTGCAAGGACGCAAGAACGAGCAGGTAACGGCAATCGCTGGAATGCGGCCGTTTGGAAGAGGGTGCGGGGCAAGGACCCTGAATGGGCGCACGGGACCCGCGCACGCTGGATCGGTCGCTGACAACCCCTGATCTCATCACGAACAGGACATCGGAGCGTGTGTCAAGACCAGATTGTTCATATGGACACGATTGTGATTCGGGCAGGGGCAGGATGCGGTGGACACCCCATGCCAATCCCGTCGTACGAAGCACGACGTGCGCCGTGCATCTACAGCGAACACTTTACATTGCCTTCTCGCTGCCATTTCATATTGCCTTCTCGCTGGCATTGGCAGGATGGCGGCGATTACATAGACAATCCGGAAAGGGGCATCATCGGCCGCGGATTCGACCGTGGATCTCCAGAGCTTCCCACAGCCGCCTTTGAGCGTCTCCAGATCCAGTCCTGAACGTGCCAATCCGCACGAAGACGTGCTCGGAGCTGCATCTGATGCGCTAACCGGAAGCTCACAGCATGCTTCCGCGTCGGACTGGGTCTGACATGTACCGTGCTCATTTGCTCGTCAGGCAGTACCGCAGTACTATAGCAGTATCGTGCTCGGCAGTTGCCGAACGAAGACGCACCCGCCAAACCGAAAACCACGCGTCTTCTCCGCGCCGCCGCCCGGCCATCGACGGTCCGGCGCGACGGCATTCTGCGTGGAGGCACGACCGCGGACGCGCGGCGCCGGCGGAGATGGCCCTGTCGGCGCAGAATTCGCAGTTGCTCTCCGTGCTCCCCGTGGCGGTCCTCCTCGTCTTTACGATTGGATTCTGGGCTTCCATGCCCGTCTCGAACTATTCCTCCGCGAACTCGGCGAGCCGTGGATTGGACGGGGCCGCCGTGCGCGACGCGGGCGCTCCTCCCGCCGCGGCGCCGCGCAGTCCGCCGGCGCCCCCGCCCGCGGCACCGCCGCCCAAGGATGCCGACGGGTGCCGGCACGTCTACCTGGACCTCGGCACCAATCTGGGCGTGCAGATCCGGAAGCTGTACGAGCCCCACCTGTACCCGAACTCGTCGGTGCTCCCCGTCTTCGGGCAGTACTTCCCCGGCGATCGCTCCGAGGTCTGTGCCTTCGGATTCGAGCCCAATCCGGTGCACAAAGAGCGATTGGAGACGCTGGAACGAACGTACCGCGCCATGGGCTGGCGCGTCAAGGTTTTCCAGGCCGCCGTCACTGACCGCGACGGGGACTCCATCGATTTCTATACGAACCCTGGGGACGCGGCGGGCGGGGGCCCGGGGAGGCAGTGGGGCGCGCGGCTGGGCGAGCCGCCCGTGGCCAAGTACTTCCCGAACGGGACCGCGCGGGAGATGGAGTCGAGCGAGGCCCTGGTGAAGGTCGCGACAATGGACTTCCCGACCTGGTTCCGGAGCAACGTCGTGGGCCGGATCATATCGCCTCCACGTTCGGGAACGGGCGTTCCCCCGAGCGTGGTGATGAAGCTGGACATTGGTAGGCTGTCCCATTAGGGCCGTTGATTTGGGCGCTCGCTGACCAAGCGCCACAGAGGGAGCTGACCTCTCCGTGTTCAAGCCCATGATATACCTTGGCCTCTTCTGCCACGTCGACTACCTGTACTTAGAGCTGCACGTCGGCGCGGAGTTTCTCAGGTTTGCGCAGACGCTCTTTGCGGATCCGCCGGCCCACTACGGGTGCGCTTTCAACGTCACTTCTCTGGACGACGAGATGTACGGGACCGACGGAAAGCCTTGGCCGAAACCGCCAAATGTAACCGGTTCCGCAGGAGCCGGCTAGTGTGGCCAAAGCCGCCCAATGTAACGGGTTCCGAATGTGAAAACGAGATACCGCTCAACTGATGCACGGATCCAACTCGTGCTTGCCCCTGCTCACTTTAATAAAAGTGTATCCATTGCTGATTTCAAATTGGTTCGAATCGCCGTAGTGGGGAGCGGGCTTTGGAGGGTGCGGAACTGCGGAGCAGTTATTGGGCGCGCTGTTGTCCCCAGCCATGCCGCCCGCCCCTCTTGCCACAGCACCTCGCACAACCTACCACTAGGGCTATCGGCGCTCCGCCTGTGGCTCGGCTGGTGCTTCAGTTCCAGCAAGAGCTTAGGCTTCCGCAGCGAGGCCGCAGTGCTGCTCGTGCTCGCGCCGTCCCTGGAGAAGGAGGACGCAGGCGGAGCGGGGCCCAAACACAGCAGATAGTTGCCTCAGCAAGGGCATGGCGAGCGAGAGGCCCCGCGCGCCGGCCGCGCGCTTAGCACTGTTGGCCACGCTGGTGGCCTCGTCGTCCATTGCGCTGCTGGGCAAGGGGCCGGAGGGCATGTTTTGCTTTCCGGAAGCCCCGCCGCTGCCCCGCCCGCCGCCGGAAGCCGTCGCCGTCTTCATGCACTCGCTGAAGAGCGGCGGCACAACGCTCAGCGACGCAATTGCCGCCGCGCTGCCCGGAAACATTGTGCCCGGCTCGGCGCGCGCAGACCTCTTCAACGCCTCGCGGCAAGCGCGGTGGCCCGCCGTACCGGACCCCGCCTGGCGCGTGCTGTTTGCGCATGTGGGCTGGTCATTCCTGCACGAACTGCCGTTTCCTGTGGCCCCAATCGCCCTTGTGAGGCACCCCGCGCGGTGGCTGGACAGCGCGCTCTCCGCGGCCGTGTTGCAACACATCAAGGAGCGGTACCAGTCGAACCAGACGGCGCTGCTCGAAGTTCTTGGCGACTACCAGACATTCGTGCTCTCCGCCAACGGCACGGCATACCTGGAACTGGAGCACAGGCCGCCTACGGAAAGCGCCGTGAAAGAAGCCCTCGAAAACGCCCGCAAGGCCGCCTGGATCGGTGTCCTCGAACGCTTCGACGAGTCCCTCTGCCTACTGTTCTACACCTTTGGGTGGCCGCTCCCGCCGCCCGGCAGCTGGTCCCCGCAGCACGTGAGGGCGCCGGCGCCGGTGCGGCCCGAGGTTGCGGGGGCAGTGCAGTGGTGGTACAACGGGGACCTGGCGCTCTGGAACCTGGCTAACGAGCGGCTGACCGCGGGACTGCAGAGGATGCAGGAGGAACTGGCATGCATGGGGGTGGACGACAGGCGGCCGTGGGAGAGGTGCTGGAATTCCGGCAACAGTGCCCTGCCCCCGCCGCGGAGAGTCTTGTAACTCTTGAATGACTTCTCTACTGGTACTCAGCTGACTTTGTCGACGCGATGCGCAGAGAAGACGGATGAACACGATCACATTGTAAAGAACTCGTACGACTCCGACTCCACAACTCCACTCAAACTCCAAATGAGAACTCCGATTCAAAACTCCCAGGGAAGGAGCTCGGGTCGCAAACGTCCGAGTCCAGTTAAGAATATCCAGTTCCTATTTGAAATCAGGTGCGAAGCGGATGTTGTTCTTTTCGAGGCCCTTCAGGACCACCTCGATGCCGCCGGAATTGATCATCCACTCCAGCCGGTGGTCGCGGTACTCGCGCTTGAAGAGGCCTTTTTCCACCAGATCGGCCACATCCACAATTGAACTGCCCTTTGCCCAGTCGGCAATATCCTTCACGCAGGCGGCCACGGAGGGCCTTTCGTTCGCCCGCGCCAGCCAGTCGGCGAGCTTGGAGCCAGCCGGGACGGCGAAGCCCGAGCCGACCGCTCCATTCACGAAAGGGACGACGCTCATATCGCCCCAGCCGAAGGCGTCGCCGTTGAACCAGTGCCGGTCGCCCAGCTGGCGCTCGAGCCACGAGTAGAAGCCAGCCAGTTTGCTGGCCACCCCAGCTTCTATCTTCTCCTTCAGCTCGCCGGTGGCGCGCTTGAAAACCCGTATCTCGCCGATGCTCCAGGTCAGGGCCTCGAAGTGGGTGTCCATCACCTATCGCATCAAGTTAGCCATGTACCAAAACGCCGGCAGAGAGATTGGAGCCGACCTCCTCCAGCATCCGCACCCGCGCCCGCTCGGCGGGGTCCTTGGGCAGGAGCGCCGGCGTGGGCCACTTTTCCTCGATGTACTCGCAGATGATGGTGGAGTCGAAGACGCGGACGTCGCCGTCGATTAGGGCCGGCACTTCGGCCCGGGGGTTGGCCTCGGTGAACTCGCCGCCGGCCCCGCCGGAGCCGATCCCGCTCGGCAGGGGGGCCTCGAACTCCTGGCCCTTTTCCCGCAGCGCAATCTTGACTTTTTGAGCGTACGGCGACAACGGATGATCATAGACGCGGATCATGGCGATGGCCCCTGTACGGTGCGAAGAGAGTCGCTGCGATGTCGCGAAAAAGGTTGATCCGGATTCGGGGGAGTTGCGTGGGAGGCAGTCGCGGCCCGACGGGCGGCCGATCATGATCGGACCCATCTGACCCACGCTGCGAAGTAGAACAAGATGGCCGCAGAGCCCGTCCCGCCGCCGTCACATGTCTACAAGATTCTGCTGCATTCGGAACGCGCCCTGCTCGTGGCCCCCGAGCCGCACTTCCTGACCGCGCTGGACGAGAAGGACGGATTCGTCCACCTTTCGGTGCGATCACAGCTGCCGGGGACGCTGTCGCGCTTTTTCGGCAACGCGGAGGAGGCAATCATCCTGGAGATTCCGTACCGGAAGCTGCTTGGGTCGCTGGAAGGCACCGGGAGGGAGATTCGGTGGGAACCTGCAGCCGGGACGCTCTTCCCGCACGTTTACGGCGACAAGGGGATTCTGTTGGCGGATGTCGGAAAGGAGGTGGTCGTCAAGCGGGCCGAGGGCTGGAATTTGGACCCGTTGGACGCGTAGGACGATCATACGGCGGAGCTCATTGTTACCCTTTCTGCTTCCTGGACTTGGAAGTCGAATCTGGAAGCATACAGATACCATACATACACGCGACTCAACCCTTAATCCGCTGCCACGTGCTCCATGTCCATCGTCCCGTCACACACTCCACCTCGTCTTCCTCAATGCAGGGCACCTCCGCTCTTGTCCTGGCACTTGGCCGTATCCGTACCTCTTGAGCTCGTAGATGAACCGGTCCATCCGCGCCACGATGTCCCTCATCTCCGCAAGAACGGTGAGCACACCCTTGGACCGGGGCGTGCCGACGAGCTGGTCCACAGTCAGGCGCTGGTGGTCGGTCTTGAACCACGACGGCTGACTCCGCTGGTATCGTTCCTGGTCACAAGCATGAGCGACATCGGAGCGCGTAAACGCCAGCGACCCACCTTGAAGGCTGCAAGCTCCTTATAGTAGGACCGCATGATGGCGTAGGATTGAGGCGGGATCCCGGGCTCAAGCATCTGCTCCCTGTAGGAGCAATCAAGTGTGACTCTTCCCCTCCACAGAACAACAATTAACGCACCAAGCATGCTGATTCCCGTGGAACACGAAGTTGCTTTTCAAAAAGCAGCAGACATCAACAACGGACTTCATCCCCACGAAGGCTGGCAACCCACCACTCCCGTGGCGACCAGGTCACTCTGAAGACTTTGGAAGACGCCTTATAGATGGCCGTCGCCCTCGGGTCGGCGCAGTAGTAGTGGCTTGCCCGATCCGCCAGCTGGTGCAGGTAGATCCCCATCCGCATCCACGCTTCGGGGATCGGCTGCCCCGTAACGTTGTTCCGAGCGTAAGGGAGCGACGCCGTGTAGCTGGCGAGCTGCGAAACGCGCGTGATGTTGGTCATCGAGGCCGGCGTGGGCTCGGCGCAGCTCGGATCGCCGATGCAGTCGTAGTTGATGATCTGTTCGCCGAGCGTTGTGTTTGCAGGCGGCATCGGGATAGGGCCTTTGATGATGTATCCGAGTTGCTGAACAGTGGAACAGAAAGTGTTGTTCGTCTCCAATGTGCTCAGGGTCATGTTTGCACATCCTCTGCTGCTCCTTGATGCCTGCCTGTTTCCACCTCCAGGTCGTGGGTAGAGCAGAGCACCTTCTGGACGTCCCTCCGGTGCTTCTCCACCCGGATCAGCGACGGTGCAATGTGACCAAAGGTCATGTAACACATCCTCCAGAAGTGCAGCCTGTCATTGTCCTTGAGCTTCTGGGCACTCCCTAGCAGGAGTGGCTGAGGTCACCTCGAAGTGACCTCAGTTACCAAGGTCATTTTGAGGTGACCTCAATATATGAGGACAACAACATTGAAAAATGAGGTCCCACGAGGTAGCCTCATGTGACCTCGAGGAGGTCATGGAGGTCCGCAAAAGCCCACGTCCGTGCCTGGGCCAGCATCCCCTCGGAGTCATAGTCGCGGACGGCAGGAACGAGGCCGTTGGCCGATTTGCGGCGGACGCCATAGAGCAAGCCGAGGTGGCGGATGTGACTTCCGGTGATGGTCGATGTCCGAAGCATGCCGCGCATGGGGGGAAGGAACCAGGAGGCGGCCAGCGGAGCGCCGCAAGATTCCGTGGGGACCCACTGCACAAAGTCAATTGTCATCGACGAGGCTGCTATCCAGTATGCCGCCTCGGCCGTATAGCCGAGAGCCTGAGCGGTGAAGAACACTGCGTCAAAGTGGATGAAACCGCGGCAGCTGCTCGCGCCGAAGGTGCCCGAACCACCGGCGAGGTTCGAGGCGGTGCAGACAGGGTCCCGGGCATCGACCAGGCAGTTCAAGTCGATGCTCGTTTGATACAGGGCCGTGACATTGTTCAGGGCGAAGCACGTCTCCTCGACAAAGGCGTCCGCGGGCCATGCCAGGGCCGCGAGCGCCGCAGGGGCGAAGGCGAGGGCGGCAGCGGCCGACAAGGCACCGTGCTCGCGCCGGCGGCGGGATGGCGAGCGCATAACGGGTCGGCCGGCGGAAGGGTGGTGGTGCCACGGCCGCCGATCCCCCGCTGCGGCGGCGGCCGCGATCAGGGGCCAGGACCCATTGACATTCCCACGCTCCCTTTCCATGTGGAGTGCGTAAAGCAGATCAGGTCATCTAGCATCCTCTCTCACCACGTACTCCACTCTTGTTCGCTCCACTCTTGTTCTTCTTGTCCGATGGAAATGTCGCCAGCTTATCAAGTGCCTCGGCAGAGAGTTTCAGAGCAATTAAAAGATTGTATCTAAAATGGAATGGATGGAGTGATTCATCCGTGGGACAAGTATCTGGCTGCAAGTGGCGTGCGGGGGGGTAGGACTTGCGTTGCTTCGTCCGTTGGGACTCGTCCGTTGCTGACCCCAAACGTCCCCAGAAATGGACTTCCGGGAAGTGTCGTGGGCGACGGACCCGCTGAACGATCTGCCGCCAGGCGATAGCGGCAAGGGCAAGGCGCGTCTGCGGAGCCCGGACCCCGCCCCGGCTATCTGACCCCGGCCCCGACAGTCGCCGCTGTCGCCGCCCGCCCCGGTCATGACGCCGTCGTCGCGCTCGCGGCGGGACTCGGCGTCGGCCCCAGACGTCGCTCAGCTGTCGCTGGCCGCGCGGCCGGCCCCGGCGGCCAGCTCCGCGCTCAAGATCACCGTGGGCGACGCGCAGAAGCATGGGGAGGGGACCGACGCGTACACGACGTACAGGGTCGATACCAAGGTGGAATTCGGTCCGGCACTTGCTTCCAACGCGTCTTTGCTGACACGGAATCAACCCGCACGGTGAACTGGGTCGGCAGACAACGCTGTTGGACCACTACAACCGCGCCGAGTTCTCGGTCCGGCGGCGCTTCACGGATTTTGTGTGGCTCAACACGCAGCTGCAGGAGGAGTTTCCGGCCTGTATCGTCCCGCCGCTGCCGGCCAAGCAGCGAATGGGTGGGTGCCAACGATGCTGGAACCGTCGTTCGCCTGACGACCCAGTGTTCGCCGTGCCAGAGTCCTACATTACAGGTTCCCGCTTCGAGCCCGAATTTATTGCCCGGCGAACTGCGCAGCTGCAGACGTACATGACGCGAGTAGCGCGGCATCCGACGCTGCAGACGTCGAAGGCGCTGAAGCTCTTTCTCGAGGCCAACGACCTCGTGAGTGAACTACTGCGTTGTCTTGAGCAGACTTCCAACATTCTCTTGGTTACAGCGCGCCGAGGGCGCCAGGAAGTCCTTCGCTTCCAACCCCGTCTTTGAAAACCTTTCCGATACCCTCCTCAACGCCTTCTCGAAGCTCAAGAAGCCCGATCCCCGCTTCGGCGCCTTCCGCGAATCTCTCGACAAGCTCGAAGAGAATCTTTCTGCAGTGGAGAAGCTCCATGCACGGCTCGTCGGGCGCGAGCGGGAGCTCCAGGGCGACCTCGCCGAGCTCGGCATGTGCGTGGCCGAGCTGTCCCGGATGGAGACGGGGATTGCCGGCCCGCTGGCGGATTTCGGAAAGGCCCTCAGCGGCTGCGCGGCCGCGCTGAAGGAGCGCGCTCTGCAGGAGGACATTGGCTACGTGACTGGGCTCCATGTCTACCTCGCGTACTGCGGGTCGGTCCGGGAGGTTCTTAAGCTGCGGGACCAGAAGCAGCTGGACTACGAGGATTTGCAGGAGTACCTCACGCGGACCATGACGGACCGGGATAGGTACTCGATACCGGGACGGATAGGGGGGGGCGGGCTGACGGGTTGGGTGCGGGGGCAGTACGACGAGAAGATCCGGGGCGTGGACCCGGAGAGGGCGAGGCTGGAAACCCTGGCAAAGCTGGAACGGAAGATCATCGAGGTATTTGCTGTCGCGTGGGTAAGGCAACGCGACTTTCTGACGCGTCCGCGGCGCCAGCTCCAAGAGGCCGTTGCGCAGAGCAACGAAGTCTCGCAGGCCTTTGGCGACGAAGTGGCCAAGGAGATCGACTTTTTCCAGGCTCTGAAGGGCTCCGATTTCAAGGAGTTCTTGGGTGACTACGCAACGGCTCAGGCAGAGTTCTACAAGAAGGTGGGCTCGTTCGCGGCCGGCTACCGGGATTGGCTCTGATCCCCAGTTGCAGTCAATGCAGCTCTGGGATGATGCCATCATTGCAATCGGAAACTACACCATCGAGCCGCTGCAGCAGTAGGCGCTTGTTGATCAGTTGGCGGTTCGTAAAAGTATACTGCGAGCTTCTGAATTCCTCAGTCATGGGCACCGCCGCGGACCTGTTCCGCCTACGCGCTCTAGCGGCACTCCTATTACTCATTCTTGTGTCTCGCGAGCTCTCGCGGCCCGATCCGAGGGAGCTCGAGGCGCGGCGGTACGAACTCACGCCATGCCTTTCGGCCGATAACGAGCCCGACCCCGTGCCGGCGGGCGCGGCGGGCCCCCCGGCTCGCGTCAAGACGTACCCCATCTTGCCGCAGCCTGCCGAAAAGCCGGGCATCTGCGCTCCGTGGCTCGAAACCCTCCTGAGGGCGGACGCGATTCTCGACCCGCCGCAACGCATGTGGATCGCGGGCACTATTGCCGCCGTCGTGGCGCAGCCGAAGCCCGCGAACGTGATTATCTGGGGCCTGGGTAAAGACTCGGACATTTGGTTCCGCGCGTGGTGCGGCGCGGCCCCGGGGTCGGAGCTGGTGCTCGTCGAGCACGACGATGCCTGGATGAAGCGCACCGCGGAGGCGCTGCCGCACCTGATGCCCCACGCGATCCACTTTGCCAACTACTCGTCCACCGTGGCGGACCTTGAGACCTTCCTCGCCAGGCCGACCCACGCGCACCTGGCCGCTGCTCTGCCAAAGCGCATAACGTCGAGGTGCTTCGACGTCCACCTGCTGGATGCTCCCCCGGGGGCGATGCCTCAACACTTTGGGAGGCATGAGCTGGCGGCGTGGACGGCACACCACGCGAAAGAGTGCATTGGTCGAGGCCACCCCCGTGACATTATCGTGTTCATGCATGACATCACCCGCATAGGCGAGAGGCGCGCGATCAACGACCTCCTGATCGGGACCGGAGGAGAGCCGCAAGGGGAGCTGGGCGGATCTGGGGGAAGACTCGGCGCGGTTATCTTTCGAGCGAGGCGCACCGGCAACTAGAGGAGGCCATCATTTTGCTGGGAATGAACCATCAATCAGAATGCATTACCTTGCGCTTCAAATGATTGCTTGGTATATTCCGTTGCTACCGTATCAAGGTGGAATTTCCACCTGATGGTCGGCCGCCACCGCTTGCAGGCGGGCCGGGGTCCGCCGTCCCACAATCAATGAAGGTTCCACGCGTTGCGTTGCCGGTGCTCGGACTTGCGTTGCTTTTTCTCTTGCAGTGGAAGTGGACGCCGCAGTTACCAGGAGAGCCCTCTCCTCTTCCGGCGCCCAGGGCAGCAGACCGCCCGTTCAGGCTCGCGATGTGCTCGCACATCCGCAATGAGGAGCGCGCCCTGCTGGAATGGATCGCCCACAACACGTTGCTCGGCGTGGAGCACTTTTTCCTGTACGATCATTTCTCGGACGACGGCTCGCACGAGCTCCTGCAGCCCCTCGTCGCGCGCGGGCTGGTCTCCGTCTTCGCGGTGCCCAACGTCACCGTGCCGCAGAAGTGGGCGTTTGAACACTGCCTCACCCTGCGCAATCGGACGGAATGGGTCGTTGCCACGGACCCGGACGAGTTCTTCTTCCTCGACGCGCGGCTGGGGCTCCATTCGCTCGCCGATTTCGCGGACCGGCTGCGCGCAGAGACCGGCTGCGAAGCGATCTACGTGCATCGCCACCATTTTGGGACCGGAGGCCGGGAGCGAGCCCCGTCGAGAGAACCGGAAACGTGGCGGCGCGTGGGCGCCGGGGGGAAGGAGGTTCCGTGCCCGCTCACCATGTGCAACTACGTGGAGCGCAAGCGCAAATCGGCCATGCGCACCGTGCCGGGCGGGAAGATGATCTTCCGGCCCGAGAGGGTGACCTACTTTGGCGCGCACATGCTGCAGGGCACCGACGCCGTCGTCGACGTGCGCGGACGCAGGATGGTCCCCCTGGACATCAAAACCTACGGGAAGGAGTATTCCCCGCTCCGAATTCACCACTACGTCACGCGTTCGGTGGAAGAGTGCCGTGCAAAAACGGACACGCCGGGGCGCCGCGCGCCGCCGTGGAGGCAGGCGGTCGGGGACAAGCTTTGCCTTGGCCTGCACAAGGGCAGCCAAATGTACGATCCGCAGATCATGGTCGGCGACGAAACCCTGCTTCCGCAGGCCGTACCCGTCATGGTGCGCATGTGCAGCCTGGACAGAGCACGCGCCGAGCAGTTCGGCGTCCCCTGCAAAGACCTTGCGGAGCTGACAGAGCTTCCGGTTTCGAAACCAGCCACCAGTACCGGTGATTCGAGCAGCTCGCTGGTGAAGCTGCTTGAAGAGCTCAGTGATGATCAGGTAGATTGACCAGCTGTGCGCACGGTCCATCAGCGCCCCAAATACATCATACGACACTTCACTGCTAGCCATCCTTCACTGCTAGCAGCAGCCAGCCTTCCTTCCTTCTAGCATCCGAACTCCCAAAAAATGGTTGACTCGATGTTGACGCCGGTCTCCCCGAAGGGCGTCGCCTTTCCCACCTTCTCCCTCCGCACGTCGACCAGCCGCGTCTGCCGCGCCTTCTGCCTCTCTTGCGCAAAGGTAAACAGCCTGCACTTTTCCGGCGGGTCAAGATAGGCCAAATAATCCACGACTATTTGTCCTTCCTCGTTCGCCATCCAACTGGGCAGCTTCTTCTCCTCGCGGAGGTTGGGTTCGAAGTCCGTCCAGAACATGGGGTTGTAGACGTCGTGGAGCGACATGGCGACGTGTTTCTTCGACGCGAGGAGGAACGGAAACAGCGTGCCAATGTAAAAGTGCGCCATCTGGAACGAGTGCTGCGAGTCCAGGTGCACGAGGTCCGGCCGGGGCCAGTTTTCCGCCTGCGATCGCTCCAGGGACTTTTGGAAGGTCCCCTTGACAAAGGTCCATCGCTGGGCAAGCTCCTTGTCCACGTGCGGGACGGACACGTTCTCGATGTCGAAGGACCACAGGTGCCCCGGGCTGCCCTCGGCGGCGTTCTTTGCCAGCGCGGCGAGCAGCCACGTGGTGGAATAGCCGAAGCGCGGCGAGGCCTCCCAGACCGTCTTGGGCTTGAAGTGCCGCACGCGCATGTACGCGATTTCCGTCTCGAGATCGTTGGAGAGGCACTGGACCCCGGGCCGCTTGCAGAAGGCGGCCATGCGGGGCACCATGGCCGTGATTTCGGCGCCGTACTTTGCGTACAGGTCCGCGGCGAAGGCGAAGGGGTCAAAGGACGTTCCGGTCCGTAGGTCCGACGGCGCCGGCGGCAGCGCCTGGCCCCGCCCGGAAACGAAGTAGACGGCACCTCCGAACGCCAGGAGCGTCAGGAGGAGCCGCGTCGGCGCTGCCATGTCCCGAGCCAGCGTTGTTTGGTGTCGAGTGATACGGGACGGTGGTCGCCGACAGCGCTGGCGCATGCAATCAACGGGTTCGCAGCAGAACGCACTGCGACGGACGAAATTGCAAGCTGCGGGACACGTGCGCTCGCTGTCTATTCAGCAAGCAAGCATAGACAATACTCCAGGTGTTGGTCGCCAACTCTCGTAACCGCATCGCGGCCGACGCCTCAGTCGACGTAGCAGTTGAGCTGCGTCTCGAACAGGCACAGCATCCACGGGCTGTCCTTGGTCGCGTCCACCGTCAGCCCCCGGGAACGGCACGTGGTCTCCCCGCGGGCCAGGCACGGCTTGAGCAGCGGGTCCTCGGGCAGCGGCGCGGCCCAGAAGCTCAGCGGCTTGCCGCCGCCCACGCCGACCGTGTTGTAGTTGGCCGGGTCGGTCACGAGGTCCCAGTAGGCCTTGGCGTCCCAGTTTACGACGACGTGCAGGTTGCGCGTGATGTCGAGCAGGTCCTCGCACCACGCCCTCGTGGGCTGCTGCACGGGGCGGGTGAAGATGGTGCAGTTCTGGTTGATCGTAAAGTCCGAGAACCAGTAGAGCTTGAACGAGTCCAGGAAGTGGTTCAGGAACTCGCGGTGGCCCTGCCTCGGCGTGTACGCGTTGTAGTCCCGGCCGGTTCCCGTCGCCGGCATGGCGGGGAGCAGGCCCCACGAGCTCTCGATGTTGTACCCCGACGTGTCGCTCGCGGCGTCGTCGTCCACGTAGGCGCCGAAGGAGCGCAGCGTGTTGGCGAGGATCTTGCCCGTGGGCGATTTCAGGCGCCGCTCGATGTCGAACCAGGCGGGGAGGGCGATGAGGGAGCCGGGCGCGAGGTGCGGGTTGGTGCCCTTGCGGTCGTCGACGTCGCCCGTGGTGGCGGGGAAGCGGTAGCGGAGGCGCGGGTAGTACAGCTCGGTCCCGTCGATGAAGGTCTTGAGCGCGTGCCGAGGGTAGTCGGGGTAGGTCGTCTGCAGGTTCGAAGGTGTCAACAAGCGCAACCGGAACCGATCCGCATCCGACCCACGTTGGTAAACTCGTGCGTGCGCAGGCTGCCGCCCAGGGCGCTTAGGCCCGATCCGGCGTGCGACCCGCTGCGGCCGCCGCCGAGGATGGTCCCGCGCCCCGGCAGGACGTAGTCGCTCGTGATGGGCCCGCCGTCGACGCACCGCGTGACGGGCTGCATCTCGACGATGGTGAGGTTGTCGGCCATGATGAAGGCGGAGCTCGCGTTGGGCCTGTAGTCCCGCCGCGCGGGCTTTCCGACGAAGGCGCGGTGCACGGGCAGGTCGATCATCTGCGGCCGGGCATCGATCGAGCACCGGTCTGCGCCCGTCCACTGGTCCTTGTTGTACCAGATGGGCGTCATCGGCGCCGTCGAATCGAGGAACAGGTGCTCGTTGTCGGCGGACCAGGTCATGTGCACGTAGTTCAGGGGGACCATCTGCGCCTGGTCGCCCAGAGGCAGGTTCCAGATGCTGTAGTGCGCGAACGGGTGCAGCAGCGGGTCCCGCGGGGTCGCGGTGGCCGGTGCGGCGCGGGTCGCCGTTGCGGTCCAGGTCGATGTCGCGCGCCTGGTCGTCGCAACGACTGCCTTGGACGTCGTCCTGACGATTCTCCTGGTCGTCGTCTTAACAGCTGCATGGGATGTGTTGCGCGTTAGCTGGCGAGGCCCGCGGGCCGTGAATTGCACCGACCTCTGCGGACGGAAAAGGCGGACGCCGGCGCCGGGCCGGAACCCGGCCTTATGGTGAGCAGCAAGCGGCCCGTCGACGAGAAGAAGGTGACGACGCCCGTGTTGGAGATCGTTGCCCTGGACGGCCTGGCGCCAGCGTTGCTGACGACGACCGTTGCGTAGGTGACCCCGCGGCAGCGCAGGGCGATGTCGCCGCCGGCCAGGAAGACGGTGGTGAAGGCGGCGCAGCCGGTCGGGCGCGCGATGCGGACGTTCGAGTTCCAGCGGGCGGCGGCGACGCCGCGCTGCAGCAACCGCGGGTTGCCGTCGGCGAGCACGAACGCGAACTGCCCGTTGGGCGACCCGAGCTCGGCGGCGCCGGCCGCGCCCGCGCGCACGATGTTGCACAGCGTGCGGCCGACGGCGAGGTTGCGCACGCACGTCGGCGCCTGGCGCCGCTCGAGGGCGCCTTCGCCCGCGGCGGCATCCTCGGCAGCCGCCCGCGCCGCCGCCGGCGCCGCCGCCAACGCAGCCAGGACGGCCGCCGTTACCATGAGCAGCAGAAGCTGCCTCATTGATCCTGCGATGGGTGGCATCGTGGATTGTGGAATGAAATGAAGGTGCGAGAGGTGATGACCGCAGCTCAGCCCCATGCCGCCCCTCGCGGCGAGTCAGTGGCTGACGGCATCCCGTCCCAATCGTATACTCGTTGCGTTCCCTCGGAAACCTGACTCGCTGATGGGTCTTGATCAATGAAACAGTGGTGCGATGCCGGCTTCGGAGTCACTCTGCTGGAAATTCTATTGTCCCGCCGATCGTTGACAGAAAGAAGAGCTTTCCTCCATCTTACGAAAGAATCGCCTTCCTCCATCTTGCTGCTAGGTGCTCGGATGCTTTGCGCCCTGTGGGATACACCGCCCTTGGTGACTTGGTCTCTGAAGCCAACTCGACATTCAGGTCCCGAGCTTACGTTCCGCGGCATGTGGGCGGAAGGATGGTCGGACTGGATATCTCTCCGCGGCTGGAGCCTCGCCGCCGCCGCTGGCGCGCTGGTCCTCGTGGGGGCGTCGGCGGTCGCCCTCTTCGCTTCGCCGGACTCGCTCCTGGCGGCGCCGCCGCCGTGCCACCCGGACCGGGCGCCCCGCCTCCCCCGCATTTTCATCTACGAGCTCGGCGGGAATCTCACGTCCGGGCTGGACGAGGTCCCGCGATGGCCCGACTTCGAGCGGCTCTTCCTCCGCGTCCTGGAGAGCTCGCCCGCGATCACGCGGGACCCCGGCGAGGCGGACTGGTTCTACATCCCGCACGCCGTCACGCGCGTGTTCGAAGGGAACGGGTCCAAGCCGGGCTGGGAGCGCGCCGAGGACCACCTCGCGCGGGTCGTGGGCCGCATCGTGCTGGAGTGGCCCTACTTCAACCGCTCCGCGGGGCTGGACCACTTCACCGCCCTGGCACACGATTCATGGTACCACGTGTTGCGCTCGGACAGGGTGGCGTCGGTGCTGCCGCTGTCCTTCCGGCACAACGTGCTGCTGGTCGCCAACCAGGGGGACGACGGGTCGCTGCCCATGTTCGGCGGCAGCGAGCCGCCGGGCTTCATGCCCAGCTTCCTCCCGCTGCGGGACATCTGCGTGACGCCCCCCTCGTGGAACGCGACCGAGTTCCGGCAGAAGGGCAACCGCACCTGGACGCGGGCGGCCTGGCGGGACCGCCGCTACCTGGCCGTCTTCCGCGGGGCGATCGACATGAACCTCACGATACACAGCGGCGGCGTGCGCCAGGCCCTGTACGGCATGCTCAAGGGGGACAGGGACATCCTTTTCGGCCGCACCAACCCTTTCCACGCACGCGAGCTCCTGGATTCCAAGTTCTGCCTCTTCATCCGGGGCTTCAACGTGTGGTCCGAGCGGATGGGAACCCTGGTCAACGCAGGCTGCATCCCCGTGATCGTCGCGGACCGGTACGTCCTGCCCTTTTGGCAGACCATCGACTGGCGCGAGATCTCGGTGCGGATTCCCGAAAGGGACGCGCTGGTCCCGGGGCGGCTGAAGGGGATCCTGCGGGGGATACCGGAGGGGCGGGCGATGGCCATGGAAGCCAGGCTCGCGGAGGTCTCGCGGAACCTCACTTGGTACCTGCCGCCGCGGCCCGGGGACGCGATGGATCAGGTGCTGGCGATTCTCGGCAGCAAAACGCCGAGGTTGCGGCCCGTGCCGAATGCTTTCTGGGACGGTCGTGATGTAGATCGCTCCAAATGAAGCTGCGAAGACGACGATGAGTTCAGCTCCGGCCACCAGCAGCGTCCTCGAAAACCAGCTCCCCTTTCCCTCCACCACTCTCGGCCCGCGCTTCGCCCGCCATCGCCACCGCTCCCGCTGCCGCATCGCAACGATGAGCGTCGCGCCCTCCGAGCTCCGCGGCCTCGGCTTCCGCGTCCGCAAAGGTGCGCAGCGTCGCCCGCGGCACCCCGGCCATCGCGCCCTCCCGCGCCGCCGCACCATCTGACGCCCGTCGTCGCCCGTTCTTTTTCATTTTGTTCGCGCGCCACCGCGCTCGCCGCCGGCCGGCTCGGCGCTTCTCGCCGTCTGTCGGCCCGCTCCCCGTTCGCACCTCGCGCGCGCTCCGCGTCCTGTCTCCCCGCGCCGGTCGCCAGCCGTCCAGGGCGGCTACCAGGTCAAAAAGGACGCCAGCGGCAAGCCCGATCCCGTCTTCCAGCTCGAGGTGCTTGCCGGACTGACCTCGCGCCGCACCGTGATTCACACCCCGCCCTCCGCAGACCGGCACGATCTTCTCCGGCCCCGACCCCGAGGAAATGGACGTCGACGAGCCCGCCGAGGTCGAAACCGCCGAGGTCCCGCGCACGGGCTCGGTCTTCTTCTCCGGCGCCCCCATCGCGAGCGAGCAGAGCGTGCCCGGGTTCACGACCGTCGCCTTCGGGGCCGGCGCGTCGCAGCAGGAGCTGCAGGGGATGCAGGGGCAGCAGGACCCCAAGCAGAGGAAGCTGAGCGAGTTCTTTGCCCCCAAGGCCAAGTAGCCGCCGCCTCGCAGGCCCAGACGTCGATACCGGGATATCTTGCGGTTACCCTACCATTTGGACGCTTCCTATGACGATTTCCGGACAGTTCGCGACGAAGATACCGCGGAGCACGTGTACATTAGCCACCCATGCCTTGTTCTTTACGGTTCCATGCCATTGAGTGATTCCCGTCAAAGCCTCCCATATAGAGCGATCCGTGGCCCAGGTCACGTCCATCCACAGTAAACAGCCTTGCCCTGCAGCCTTTCGCAAGCCGCATCCACGAGGCCTCCCAATCATTCGCCCCCGCCGCCCTGCTCCCCGGCCTCGGCGTCCACCCTGCCCCTCCCGACGCCGAACCACGGGCTCACCCACCCCCCGCACCCGCACCGGTCCCCGCTCCAGCTCCAGTTCCCCAGCTTCGCCCTGCAGCGCGGGCAGTCCAGCCGGCCGGCGTCGCCGGACGCGTCGAGCCACGGCGGGGGGGCGGGGAGGAAGTGCGCGGTGCATGAGGGGGTCTGGGGGTGGGAGTCCGGGGGGAGGAAGGTCGCGAGCGGTGCCCTGCGGGGTGGTGAGTTCGGCGACATGGCGGGGCGGGGACGCGGGGCGCGAACCGGCATTTCTTGCAGCGCAGGCGGACGGTGGTCGCGCGTGCAGGTTCCGGGGGTGCAGGATTGTTGTCTGGAGCGGATGCAGAGGGCGGAGTAGGCTCCGAAGCTGACATCTTCCGTCCAGCGAGAGAGTTTGCGAGCCTGACTGTGTGGTTGTTGCCTCACCCATGCTGCTGACTTCGTCATCCCATCTGCCTGATCGGTTGTCGGTTGCTAAGAATCGAGCTACTTGATCTTTGTCACTGCTTGATCGATGATTGGGGTCCAGTTTCCTAAGCTTTGACCAGGGCGTGTTCTGGAGTGAGGGCGCTCGCGATCACCCAGGGTCCAGCACGGAAACTCCGACGAGCCTACCACGCGCCGGCGGCCCCTGCCCCGCGTCTGAAAACTCCTGATTCTGCTGTCCGGAAGCTTGGCTTTCCGACTCCATGCTCTCGGCACGCATCTCGGGGAGCCGCACCCTGTTGCGCGCGTGCAATGCTCCCACGCGTGTTACAGCCCTGCTGGCGGCAGTTCCCCCGGCCAACGCGAGTCGGCGACGGTATTCGGCCGCCGCCGCTGACGAGGAGCCCAATTTCCTCGAGAGCGTGGACATCTTCGTGAAGAGGTGCCCTACCCGCCCCGCAGACGCTTCTGCTGGCCAACCCATGACACTGGACTCCAAAACAGGGCTGCTCCCCATGCCGCGGTCGCCGCGTCGACCTTGAACCACATTAGAGCGGCCGACGCCAGCCTGTCGATGACATTCCCGTGGGCTGAGCTGTCCGGTTGCCTGCCCCGGGGACTGAATTGATTGCTGTGCCCCTTTCTCGCTTCAAACCCGGTCGATCAACAGCTTGGAGCGCAAGGATGGCTCTGTTGATATCATCGAGGCTCACAGGTAAGCTTGTTTCGTCGTCTCTGCCATTGTCTCCACCTCCTAACCTGGATTGCTCAGGGTCCACCATTCGCGCCACTTCACCCCCGTCAAGGGCGGTATCAGGTTCTCCGAGGCCGTGGATCTCCAGGAAGTGGCTGCGCTTGCCGCTCTCATGTCGTACAAGTGTGCGACTGTGGACGTGCCGTTCGGAGGCGCCAAGGGCGGAGGTAGGATTGATCACACAGTCACCCCGCCTTCGGCTACTCATGGACGCGGACCTTGCTCGCAAAAAAAGTCAAAATCGACCCTCGCAAGTACTCGGCTGAGGAACTAGAGAGGATCACGCGGCGGTACACGTGGGTTATGAACAACCGGCAACGGAACTTACGACTCCAGCTGACGTTCCCTCTCTTGTTTCTCCCGCGGCTACTTCTGGCTTCGTTACTCCAGCATGGAGCTCATCCAGAAATCGTTCATTGGACCGGGAATCGACGTGCCGGCGCCGGATGCCGGCACGGGGCCTCAGACTATGGCCTGGCTACTGGACACTTACCGACAGATGCTCCCTGCCGATGTGAACAGCTACGCCGTTGTTACGGGCAAGCCCCTTCTGATCGGCGGCGTCAGAGGCCGCAATGAGGCGACTGGACTTGGGGTGTTTTTCGGCGTCCGGGCCTTCCTCAAGTTCCCGGAGGTCCAGGAGAAGACCGGGCTTTCTTCCGACATCGAAGGCAAGCGCGTCGTGATCCAAGGGTTCGGAAACGTCGGCATGTGGACGGCCAAGTTCTTCCATTCGCACGGCGCGAAGGTGATCGGGGTCGGCGAGTGGGACAGCTACGTCACCAACGACGCGGGCCTGGACATCGAGGCCCTGAGCAAGTACAAGGAGGCCAACAAGAGCTTCAAGGGGTTCCCTGGCGGGAAAGTCATCACGGAAAACCCGTCGGAAGTGTTGGAGCTCGAATGCGATATCCTCATACCCGCGGCGCTTGAGCGCGTCGTCAACAAGAAGAACGCTCACAAGATCAAGGCAAAGATCATCGGCGAAGGTGTGCCCAAATGGTTGTGTGAAGCCACGCCTCCCGCTGACGCTTTACAGCTGCCAACGGACCGTTGACCCCCTTTGCGGACGAGTACCTCAACCAAGCGAATCGCGTCATCATCCCGGACCTTTTTTTGAACGCCGGCGGAGTTACGTGCAGCTACTTTGAGTGGTTGAAGGGGCTCTCGCACGTGCGTCCCTGTCTGCCGACTTCGTAGCCTCCGCTGATCGTCTCTCCCCAGGTCCGTTTCGGCCGCATGAACAAGCGCTGGGACGAATCCGGCAAGTCGAAGCTCGTTGCGCTCGTCGAGGAAGTCGCCGGACGCCGTCTTTCCGCCTCCGAGCGGGAGGGCATCGTCGTCGGCGCCGAGGAGCAGGACCTCGTTTACTCGGGCCTTGAAGACACGATGCTAAAGGCTTCGGCAACGACGAGGGAGACTGCACTCGCCAAGGGGATCGATTACAGAACCGCTGCTTTCGTCAATGCTTTGGAGAAAATCAACAACGTTGTGGACAGTAGCGGAATGCTGTTCAGCGATCGCTTGTAGATTCCTCGACGTCGATGCGGTGGGACGGAGTGCCAAGCTGGACATGGATGGAACACGCGAATAGAAACTGCATTGCAGTGATCAATTGCCCAACTTTGTCGCACATCCGTTACGAAGGCTCATGCGGGCGGATATCGCACCGAGTATCCGAGCTTGAACCTGTCATCGTTCTGCCCGTCCGCCCCGCTGGCGGATCTCCACAGCTCCCCAAATCCCCCGCTCAGCGTCCGCAGATCCAGCCCCTGCACCTCCTTGATCCGAATGAACACGTACTCGGAGCAGCACCTGCTCCTCGACGGCGCTCCCTCGTTCCGCTCCTTGGCCGCCAGGGCATACCCGTAGCGGTCGAGCTTCCTCGCGAGCCGGAGCAACGGCCGCGCCCAGTTCTTTTCGGCCGCGTACTCGGCCGGGAGCAGCGAGTCCAGGTGGCGCAGGTGGTGCGTGTGCAGCTCGACCCAGATGACGATCGGGAGGAGGTGCGAGTTCTCGGGGCTCAGGAGGTCCTCGAAGACGGCGTACTCGGCGCCCTCGACGTCCATCTTCAGGAGGGTGATGTGGGTGTGGTTCAGTTCCGCCGCGATCCGGTTCAGGCTCATGAACAGGGCGCGGCGCTCCGGATCCGTGGCTTTCTCGGGCGGAGGGCCCACGCACCACCGGTGGAAATTGGAGGCCGGATTGGACCACTGGCCCGTGCAATCGAAGGTGTGGATCTCGCACGACTTGCTCGCCTCGGCTGGCGACGTTGCATGAGAGGTGCAGTGACGATCAGTCAGCTTCTCGGCAAGTTGAAGTCAACACACACCTCTGACGGTCTCTTCGAACTGGAATCTGCCCTGCGATCCCAGCGAATACACGACGCAGTCCGGCTTGCCGGTCTCAGGCAGCCCCTGCGCGGCCCTGGCCTCGCGGCGGGTCTTCTCGACCTGCCTTATCAGCGGCTTCAGACCGCCGCACATCCATTTGGCACCGTCGCCCTTGCCGCCGAGCTTCCGTAGCGTGAACCAGTCGCACTCGAAGGTGGGCGCCAGCAGGTCCATGGACGCCCAGCCCGAGTGGCCGTTGGGATCCATCCCGGCCGAGCTGGCGAACGAAAACTCGTCCAGCTTGTCGGGCGGCAGCGAGGCCAGGTGCTCCAGCGTCGCGAACATGGTCTCGCGGCGCAGGCGCCACCAGCAGCCGTCCTTGTAGGTGCCGAAGGCGCGGAGGCATTCGACCGCGTCCGCCACGGCCGCATCGGGGCCGCGGGCCGGCGCGCGGGTGAGGAGCCACGTGACGAACGCGGTGAATATGTACGGCACGAGCACCAGGAGCCGAGGAGACGCCGCCATTTCCGAAGAGCAGGGGACTTGGGTCCCCATGCGTCGCGCGCGGGTCCGCTTGAGATCATCCCCGAATCTCTTCCTGGTGCACCCAGGCTCTGCCAGTTTTGCCAGATACTCTTGCTCTACGGCCTCCCTGTCTTTTGGAAAGCTCCGCCTCCGCGGCAAATCGGTCGCCATGGACGTCCCCGCGCCGCCAACGGACTCCCTGCTCCATCTCCCCGACGAACTCCTTGTGCACATCTCCCTCTTCCTCCTGTCCTCGGGCAAGCGCCACCTCCGCAACTTGATGCTGTCTTCCCGCCGCCTGCACTCCCTCGGCCTGCCGCATCTCGTGCGCTCGGTGGATGCCCGCGGCCGCGGCCCCGTGACCCACGCGCACTTTCTCGCCTTCTTCCGGTCGCGGAACCGGCCCTCCGACTTCGTACGGCACCTCCGCCTGGGTCCCGGCGAGGTATCTGCGAGGAAAGCGGGGAAGCTGGCGGTGCTGGCGAGCACCGCCTGCCCCGGGCTCGTCTCGCTCCGCGCGGAGCTTGTTTCCCCGGAGCGCCACTCGGAGATATGGGACCGCATCGAGCGCATGGCCACTTTGAAGCACCTGGACGTCGAGGTCTCCTACCCGGAAGCACCGAAGCTGCTGGACCGCGGCGTGTTTGCCGGGAGGTCGCTTCCACCCGGCCTGGAGACCCTCCGCGTGGCGGGGGAGGTGGACGGCGTGCCCCTGGCGCACTACGAGACGCTGGTGGCAATGGTGGATGCCTGTGCGTCGCTGCGGGAGTGGTCGGTGGTGGCCGCGGACGGGCTCGTGGGCGGGCTGGGCAAGTTCCCGCGCGCGGCGCGGAAGCTGGCCGAGTTCGCGATGGGCGCGCCGCACGCGCGGTTCGGGCTGCAGGGGCGGGAGGAAAAGCTGGACGAGACGTTCGCGGCGGCGGGGTTCGATCCGAAGCGGGTCCGGCTGCGGGCAAAGTGGAAGTCCGCGTACGGCAGGCCAGGACTGGAGGAGCTGTCGCTTGCCAACCCCCGCGGGGCGGAGCTGGTGCAGGGTTTCCCCCCCGGGCTCAAGGTTTTGAAGCTGGTGCTGGACAAGCCTCTGCCGGCCGAGGACCACGACGGCGTGCGCGAAGCGCTGGAACGGTGCCGCGGGCTGAGGGTGATCGTGGGCTCGTGGGCCCCGTACAGCATGGACCGGAGCCACGGCGAATTCTGGGCGTCGGTGAAGAACACCGAGATCGAACACTAGAGATGGGTGTGGGCCACTTCCGCTCCGCATTCCCGGCACCCGCTACACCACGCCCTTGCCTACCGGAAGTAGTCAAAGTACGCCAGGCACGGGTTCCTGTACTCCCGCTCCGTATTGGGCACCGAATGCACCGTCAGCTCGTCCCACGGCCTGTGCGACACGACGCTGGAAAAGTCCGCGTCCACCAGCCTCGGCACGATCCCCTTCCTGTAGAGGTACCCCCCTATCCACACGTCGTCGTGCAGGCGGCACCCTTTGGGGGCGCCCGAGTAGTTGAACAGCCCCAGATCGGGGAAGTGCGAGCGCAGGAAGGCCTCGCCGGCGTAGGCGCACGGGTACCCCCTGCACGTCCCCGGGGAGCGCTGCGAGCGCACCCACGGGAACAGGCCGTACCGGATCCACTGCGGTTCCTCGCAGCAGAAGCACGCCGGGTGCCCCCGCCGGGAAAACTCCTCGCCCTCGGGGGAACGCGTCGAGTCCATCAGCGAGCCCACGAGGGTCTCGACGGTGCGGGGGTGGTACACCACGTCGTCGTCCGCGACCACGATGGCGGTGCGCGGGTTGGTTTCGACCAGCAGCGCCGGGAGCAGCTTCGTGGAGGGGCCGTAGTCGGGCGGGTGCAGCACGACCAGGTAGTCCTTCCCCAGCTCGCGCTCCAGGTCGGCCAGCGCCTTTGGCAGGGCATCCGAGTCGGAGCTGCCGCCCGATGAGGCGAGACGGCGCACGGAGCGCGCGAGGTTCACGTAGATCCTGTCCGGCCTGCGCGTCTGCCGCGCGAGCGACTCGACGGCGCCGCGCACCTTTTCCGCGCGGCCGCCGAACGTCGAGAGGGTGACGACGACGCGGCCGTCGGCGCCGGCGGACTTCAAGAGGGACGCGGCGAGCGCGGCGTGGCGGAAGAGCGTGCGCGGCGCCGGCGGGGCAAAGTCGACCTCGGCGTCGCCGCCCAGGTCCGCGCGGTAGCCGGCGTCGCGGGCCGGCGGGCGGCCGAAAAGGTACCAGAGGCAGAGCACGGCAGCCAGCACCGGCAGCAGGCCGCGGCGGGTCGCCATGCTGGCCAGCTCCATGTCCGAGAAAAGTGCGACGACTTCTCCCGTCACCGCAATCGGTCATCATCACCAGACGCAGGTACACGATCGAGGGCAGTAGTTCGTCCCCGGCCCGCAGAGCACATCTACCGCTTGACCCAGGCGAACTTCTTCCGCGCGCCCGGCTGCCCCGTCTTTTTCCGCTCCACCTGCCTCGTGTCGGCCACCAGCATCCCCGCTGCGCGCGATCGGCCGTCAGCGCGACCAAAGCACGGAAGCAGGCTGTGGAACCCACCTTCGGCGAGCACCGGCTTGAGCGCCGGCTCGTGGATGGCCAGGTTGCGTGCCACCGCGAGCTTGATCGCCTGCGCCTGCCCCGACAGCCCCCCGCCGCGCACCGTCGCCCAGGCATTGTACCTCCCCACCCTCCCCGTCCTGATCAACGGCGCGACCGCCTCCTCCGCATGCGACAGGAACTCGCCGAAGTGGTCCGCCGCGGGCACGCCGTTGACCATCACCACGCCGTCGCCGGGGATCATCCGCACGGTGGCGCGGGCGGACTTGCGCGAGCCGCGGGCGAGGGAGAAGCCGTCGGCGTCGAGGGTGGGTTCGCGCCGCTCGGCGATGCGGTCGACGAGGGCGGTGCCGGGCTTGACGTAGGGCGCGAAGAAGAGGTCGCCGAGCTCCGGGTCCGTCTCTGGCGCGGCGGGGCGGCGGGGCGGCGGGGCGGCGGAAACGGGGGGAATGAGACGACGTCCAACACTGCACAGGCAGCGACCCACTCCGGATGACGTAGAGCATGCTCAGCTTGTGGGTGATCTCCTCGTACCGCCCATCGGCCAGGTTCATGTCGTGAACCTCGCTCATGGCCTCCCTGCTCATCCACGACGGCACGGGCTTGCCCCTGTACTGCAACCTGTCCTTGAAGTCCAGGCCGTTGCGCCTGATGGCGTCGTTGAGCGCCACCACGAGGTCGTAGTAGCGCGCGTTCGCGGTGAAGTATGCGATGTTCTCCGGGCGGCCCGGTGCGCCCGAGGGGTCGCGTGCGCGGGCGCGGGGGGAGGCGCTGCCGTAGCCGGCGGGGTGCGACGAGCGCGAGAAGCGCGGGTTGAAGATGCGCGCCGAGGTGTCGTCCGTCGAGGGCGGCCGCGGCGGCGCGGCCGACTGGCAGCGCGCGCCGGCCGGGCGCACCGTGCGGACGGGCCGCAGCGCGGGGAGCGCGGGCGGCGCGGGCTCGCGGAGGACGCGGAGCACGCGGCGGGCGGACGCCATGGCGCGTCTCGGGGAACGACGGAGTGTTGTTGACGTCTCGCGTCGTCACCCCGCCAGTATATATCGTGGTGACCGCACTCATATAGCACGGGAAGCGAAATGCCGCGTTCAAGATCTCGCAGTAGATCGCCGCACCGCGACCGCCGGAGATCGCGGGAGCGCAGTCCGGACAGGCGGGCCGGCGACCGCAGAGACGCGGATAGGGGCCACGCGGACACGCGCGACCGCAGCAGGGATCGGGGCGAGAGGGACCGCGACTGGGGCCGGGAGCATTCGAAGAGGGACGACAGGGGCTGGGACGAGGGGCGGAGGGACGCGGACAGGGGCCGGCGGGAGCGCAGCCGGTCCGCCTCCCCGAAGCGCGACAGGCGGCGCTCGCGCTCGCGATCCGCGTCGACGGGCTCGTCCTCCTCGGACTCGAGCGGCTCCGGTTCGCGCTCGCGCTCGTCGAGCGGGGACCGCAGGCGGAAGGACCGGCACAGGCGGGAGAGGGACGACCGCGACAAGAAGAGGGACTCGAAAGACCGGGAAAAGGAGGAGCGCCGGAGGCGGAAAAAGGAAAAGAAGGCCAAGCGCAAGGCCAAGGAGGAGAAGAAGGCGCGCAAGGAAAAGGAAAAGAAGGACAGGGGCGGGCCGCTGCCCTTTGGCGCCCGCGGCATCCTCCGCTCCACCGAGTCGGTGCCTCGTGCTGCCGGCCACTCCATGCCATCCTGACGCTCGCTCGCGCCCCCTGCCCAGCATGTACACCAAGGACGCCGAGTTCCACGCCTGGCTCACGGAGATCAAGCGCATCGACCCCGGCGTCGTCCCCCCCCGCGAGCTCCGCGAGTACTTTGCCGAGTACGCCGAGGACTTCAACACGTGCACGCTGCCGCACGAAAAGTACTACGACCTCGCGCGGTGGGAGAAGGCCTCGGGCCTGGGGCAGGACGCGGGGTGGGGGGGGAGGGCGTCGGCGCCGGGGGAGGTCAACCTGTTCGAGGACGAGGAGGCGCTCAGGGCGCGCAGGCGGAACCAAAAGTCGTCGGTGCCCGAGGCGCAGATGAGCAGGGAGCAGCTGCAGGAGCTCAAGAGGGTGTACGAGGAGCGGATCATCGCGGACAGGATGGCGAAGCAGGGGCTGGAGGTCAACAGGGACAAGATGGGCGTCAGGTACGAGGTGGGTTGTCGGGCGATGGAGGCGGCCGGCCGGTGCGGGTCGCTGATCGTGACCCCAGGAACGGCTGCTCGATTGAGGGCGAGCGTTGCGGGCCCGGCGTCGGTGGTGCCTGGGGCCAAGGGCGTGTCGCCGTCAGGGCGAGAAGCAGAAGGCCGTTCGATTAGCTTCTTTCTTGCTCGATGCTTGTGCTCTCTCTTTCCGGACTTTCCGGCGCGCTCTCCATGCAATCGTCCAATCGATGAGCAAGCGCCGTGCTCAGCCCAAACCAGCCGCATCGAACGACGTCCTTGAAACGTCAACGTCCGCTGCCCATACGTCGCATCTGCAGCGATGCCGTTCTCGGGCAACGAAGCGCTGCCCCCGCTGCCCGAGGCGTTCCCCGGCCCGGCGGCGCAGTACGAATGCATCGTCGTGGGCGCGGGCATCGTCGGCGCCCCGCTCGCGGCGACGCTGGCGCGGCAGGGCCGCCGGGTGCTCCTCATCGGTTGGTCTTAACGGCTAGTCGCATTATATGGGCACTGAGTGTGTTGCCGACCCCGCCCTACGGCAGAACGGGACATGAGGGAGCCGGACCGCATCGTCGGCGAGCTCATGCAGCCCGGCGGCGTGGCCGCCCTCCGCGCGCTCGGCCTCGGCCGGTGCCTCGACGGCATCGACGCCGCGCCGTGCTCCGGGTACGCCGTGATCCTGGGCGGCAGGGACGTGGTGCTGGACTACCCGCCGCCGGGGGAGGCCGGGCCCGCGGTGCCCCACCTGCCGGACCCGGTGAGGGGCGTGGGGTTCCACCACGGGAGGTTCATCATGCGGCTCAGGGAGGCGGCGCTCGGGGAGAAAAAGTGGGCGGGGGGCGTCGGCGGGTTCCGGGGGTGCCGGGGGCCGACCGATCCGTTTTCCGCAGCGTGACCGTGTTCGAGGGCGTGGCGTCCAGCCTCATTGTCGAGGGCGAGCGCGTGTGCGGGGTCACTTGCACCGTCAACGGTGACCAGACCAAGTCGGTGGGTGGTTCTTTCGGTTTGCTGGGGCCCCGGACGGGACTGACGGCCGCGTGATCCAGTTCCGCGCTCCGCTGACCTTTGTCGCCGACGGCTGCTTCTCCAAGTTCCGGAAGGACTACGTCGACAGGACCATCGAGGTCCCCGGGCACTTTGTCGGGTGAGCGCGTTCGCCTGTTCCCCTTCCGACATTGCTCAATCCGCATGGCAGCCTGGTTCTCGACCACGCCGACCTCCCGCATCCCGGCTACGGCCACGTCGTCCTGGCCAACCCCTCCCCCATCCTCCTCTACCAGATCTCCTCCACCGAAACCCGCATCCTCGTCGACGTCCCCGGCGCCAAGCTCCCCTCGGCGGCCAACGGCGACCTCACCCGCTACATGAGGGACAAGGTCGCCCCGCAGCTCCCCGAGCGCGTGCGGCCGTCGTTCCTGCGCGCCGTGGAGAGCGACAACCGGCTGCGGTCCATGCCGAACCAGTATTTGCCCCCGACGGCCAACACGACCCCGGGGATGATCCTGCTGGGGGACGCCAACAACATGCGGCACCCGCTCACGGGCGGCGGCATGACAGTGGGGCTGGCGGACGTGGTCATGGTCACGGACCTGCTCAAGGGGGTGGATTTCAACGATTCGAAGCTGGTCCTGGACAAGTGCGCGCAGATGCACTGGCAGCGAAAGAACCTCGCGGGCGTGGTCAACGTCCTGTCGCTGGCGCTTTACCGCCTGTTCTCGGCCGGCAGCGGTGGGTTGGGACTCGCGTTGCTAAGGAGAACAGGCCCACTGACCCTGAATGGCTCCAGACGAGAACATGGCGGCCCTCCAGCACGCCTGCTTCGCCTACTTTGAACTCGGCGGCCGGGCCGTGACCGACCCCGTCTCCCTCCTCGGCTGCATCCTCCCCTCCCCCGCCACCCTCTTCTACCACTTCTTCGCCGTCGCCTTCTACGCCATGTACCACATCTGCTCCTCGGGCCGGCTCGTGGACCTCCCCCGGAACGTCGTCCGCTCCGCCGCTGTGCTCTTCTCCGCGGCCAGGGTGATCTTCCCCCTGATCGCCGGCGAGCTGGAGGCGCGGCCGATGGTGAAGAGGGAGGCGGCGCGGAGGAGGGACCCGCGGGTGGACGCGCTGCTGCGGGTCGGCAAGGTCGGGATGGGGGTGCTGCTGGCGGGCGCGGTGGCGCGCTACGTCTTGCGGAGGCGGTAGGGTCGATACCAGATGCCCTAGAGAGCTACTAGACACGAGGAGTAATGTAAAGACCTAATCCATTCCGTTGCAATCTTGAAACTCCAAGTGGTCGTGGACGAGACGAGATTGATGACTCGTGTCCACATCCCCCAAGTCACAACTCTTGATCTTGGCCGGAGGCAGCCATGGCGGACGTCGTGGGGCTCGGCGATCCCGCCCCGCCGGTGCTTTCTTCGGCGCGTGCCGGAGCGCAGAATCCGCTGCAGCGCAAGATGGACAAGGTTCTCGCGCTGCAGCTGGACGAACCGGACACTCAGGCGGCATTGCACGCGCTGGCGGACGTTTTTCCGGCGGAGAACTCGCTCGCCGCGCGGCGCAACCTGCGCGGGGACGTGGAGAAGCGCGAGCTGGCGATTTCGCGCAAGTTCCTGGACGCGTTGGACGCCGTGAACCAGGTGGGGCCTCCGCGGCGTCCGCGCGGCCAATCTCACGCGGTCGGCCGTCCGGCAACAGAAACTCGTGCTTGTTGAGCAGGAGCTACAGGGCATGGCGTCGTTGTGCGGCGACATGGACCGGAAGCTGGAGAACGCGACGAAGCGGACGTCCCACCTCATAAAGCAGACGAGCTCGCTCAAAACCCAGAGGTAGGGTTTGTTTCGTTGCCGAATCGTTCATGTCGCGAATGGCCCGTTCCTTGTGTGTAGCACTCGGGCCAACATGAAGAAGGCGGTCGCGGAGCGCTTCCTGGAGCGCTTTACCCTCACGGACGCGGAAGTTGCCACTCTGACGGGCCCGCTTTCGTTCTCCGCGAAGGACTATGGGATGAGCACCGAGTTCTTCGACGCGCTGGACCGCGTCCACTCCATCGGGGAGGATTGCCGTGCCCTGCTCACAACCGAGCACCAGACCGCGGGCGTGGAGATCATGGACCTCATGTCGGGCTTCCAGGAGAAGGCCTTTGAGAAGCTGCACCGGTGGACCCAGACGGAGTGCCGGACGCTGGGCCGGGACACGGCGGAAGCGACGCCGACGCTGCGCCGGGCGTTCCGTGCCCTCAGGCAGCGCCCGCTCCTTTTCCGATCCGCGGTGGACGACGTCGTGGCGGTGCGACGGAGCGCTATCGTGCGGCAGTTCATCGACGCGCTCACCCGGGGCGGGCCGGGCGGAACGCCGCGGCCGATCGAACTCCACGCCCACGATCCGGTGCGATACGTCGGGGACATGCTTGCGTGGCTGCACCAGGCTGCAGCTGGAGAGCGGGAGATGCTGGAGCAGATTTTCGACGTTGGGAGGAGCGCGAGGGAGCTCGGCCCCGCGTCGCCGGTCCTTGCGGGAGGGGAGGAGTTCCCGCCGCTCGACGGACTAAGTTTGGACCAGGAGACGATTCTGGAGCTGCTGGATAAGGATCTGGAAGGGACATGCCGCCCACTCAAGATCCGCGTCGAGCAGGTGCTCAGCTCGCAGCCCAACGCCACGACGACGTACAAGGTCGCCAACGTGATCCAGTTCTACTGCGTCACGATCCGGAAGATCCTCGGGCCCCGGGCGCAGCTCACCGTTGTCCTCCTTGAGTGAGGCGTCTTCATCCGACTAGTAATCCACGTGCTCATCCGACTCCCGCAGCCTTTTGGATATGGGCAACCGTGTCTTCTTTGACGTGCTCAACATCCAGGCGAGCAAAATGTTGCGCATTGTGCCCAAGCCGGAACGGGACCTGCAGCCGCCAGCACCCGTCAAGGATGCCGTGAACCAATTCGTGGGTTTCGCTAATTCTGTTTCGGCCGTTCACATTGCTAACTGCCCGCTCGTGGTCAACAGAAGGAGATCATGGCTTCTTACGACTCTTCTCTCACCTCGGCCGACGAGCGGGAGGCCGATTTCGCGCGCATCGTCGGCGCGGCACTGGATCCCATAGTCCAGCTGTGCAACTTCGCCGCGGCCGAGATATCCCCGCTGGAGAAGGCGATCTTCATGATCAACTGCTTGAACTTCATTCAGGTCAGTCGGCGTACTGCTTGGGGCCTTCGAGACCGTCGCTTAGTGCTGTACTGCAGTCTGCCCTCGTCCTCTATACCTTTACTTCGAGCAGGGTTCAGTGGATTGAATCGCAGATTGAGGAGTACGCAGATCAGCTTGTGCAGCACGAGGTAGGCTTCGCGCAAAGCGGTCTTTTGCGACACTGACGTTTGTTTAGTATCGGAGCATGCTCGTGCACTCTGGCCTCGGCGGCATCATCCAAACAATGGACTCCAATACCTCCAATGTGGGCGGAGCATTCCGCAACGTCGATTGCGGTTGTAACCTCACCGCTTTCTCCTAACAGATACCCCTTGCCCTTCTCCCCAACATGGACCACAAGACCATCTCGGACACGATGTCGCGGTTGGATGCCTACCTCTGCTCGGCGAGCTTCGACGGCTCCCCCGCCTTGATGAAGATGACGAGCTCGCGGATCGCGCGTACAATCAGCCGGCGGGCGGTGGACATGTTTGTGGAAGCGTATCGGCGATGGCACGCCGCAGCGAGGGATCCGAAGAACAAGTTGGTACCCTCGTTCGCCGGCGCCGATCAATTGGGTCTGACCCTCTGTTCCTCAGATACGAATACCCGGAAACCATGATCACCCGTTCGGTGGAGGAGGTCGTCACGCTGGTCGGCGTGGACAACCCGCAGAACGGTGTTGATCCATATGGCTGATGTGTAGCTCTAATCTAGGACCTGCTGCTCCCAAACATCTTCTCAAACTCCTCGTAGCCCGCCAGGTCCTTAGGGCTGACGCTCGCCTTGATCTGGGTCAGCGCGGCGTCGAAGTCCGCCATGCTCACGGGCCGCAGCTGATCCACCGCCATCTTTTCGATCTCCTCGAATGCCATGTTGCGGATGGGTCCCAGGGCGGCTGCAGCATAGTCAGCGATTGAACTGGGAGTCACATGCGAACGGGCTACCTTCGCGGACGGTCTGGTCTAGGTCGCTGCCGCTGTAGCCCTCCGTGCGATCGCAGACGGTGTCGATCTCCTGCTCCGTGAGGTTGTTTGGCACCTTGAGCAGCAAGTTCTCTGTGCCGGGATGTTAGCTCTGAAAGCTGCGCACTCGCGATGAGCTCACTGAGCAGCCGCTTCCGCGCCTCCTTGTTTGGTAGCGGGATGTCTTGGCGCAAAGACTCGGTTAGCCGCAGGATAGCTTGCCTCCGAAGACATGGTTTGCTCACAGAGCTTCTTTCTGAACCTTCTCCTCGCAGCGTCATCCAGCTCCCCGGGCCTGTTGGTCGCACCGATCACCAGCACCCTGTCGCTTTCCGAGGTCGCGCAGCCATCGAACTGGATCAGGAACTCGGTCTTCATCCTCCGCGCGCTGTCGTTTTCGCCCTCGGTACGGGACGACAAGAGCGAGTCGAGCTCGTCCACGAAGATGACAGCTGGCTGGCGGACGCGAGCAACGGCAAAGAGGCACTTGACCATCTTGGTGCACTGGTCAGCGGCCGCAATAGCAAGAGCTCTGGCGATCTCACCTTCTCGCCGTCGCCGATCCACTTGCTCGTCAGGCTGGAGCTCGAGATTGAGAAGAAAGACGTCCGGCACTGGCGTGCGATGCACTTGGCCAGCAACGTCTTTCCGGTGCCAGGGGGTCCGTAGAGGAGGACACCCTTGGGCGGCGCGCGCAGACCGTTGAAGATGTCAGGCCGGAGCATCGGGAGGATGATCGCCTCGTTGATGGATTGTTTGGCGTGCTCGAGGCTGCGACAGCGATCGTGAGGCAGGAACGGCGGTGCCGCCCCGAGCAAACGCGACATACCCGGCAATGTCGTCCCAGGTGATTGTATTGTCCCCGGGACCGACCATCTCGCTTTCGATGGCTTCGATCATCCTCGGTTCGAGATGTCGAAGGCGCTCGTCCACTGGAGCGGCAGGCTGCTGATGCTTGGACGCAGCCACGACGAGATTTGGCAGTTTGGACGGAGCACGCCCTCCGCCAGCGTCCTGGTCCATCAAGGGGGGGCGGAACTTGCGGCCCTGCTGGCGCGGAGGTTCCGAAGGCGGCTCCGGTGGGTTGTCGGGGTGGGGTTCGTAGCTCAGCTTGCGCTGCATGTTGCCCTTGTCGTTGAGCTGCAGAAACGTGGGAGACAGTGCATGGTAACGGGGAAAGCTGCGCCTACCAGCTGTTGCTTGGCCGTCACAAAGGACTCCTGTCCAACGGGTACCTCAGCGAGCTGCTTCTTCCGCGGCTGTTTGGGGGCGGGGTTTCCAGCAGGCTCCTCCACATGCTCGAGCGTTGACGGTGCTGCAGGGGCAGCGGGCTCTGGAATGGGTGGGGAAACGTTCTTGGCGGGAGCTTGCTGCGCTGCGCTCGGAGGGAAGATTGGGGCGAGCGACTGCTGCACCGGCTTTGAGGCAGGCGCCCGTGCTGGAGATCCGCGCGGCATTGCGTGCCCCGCCCGTGGGGGTGAAGCATTGTCACCGTAGTTCCTTGCCCGCTCAAACCCTCCCGCATACGAGGGCACGGCTCTCGAAGGGGAACCCTTCGGGGCTGGCAGATCCGGATCCGGCCCGCGCTGCCTTCCGTGTCCTTGTTCTCCGCTCCGTCCATCAGATTGCGCACGTGGATCCTCCATCCTCCGGGAAGGATCTCGCTGGCGCTGGTCCCGGTAACCCTGTCGCCCCTTCGCACCGTCGTAAGAGTCGTCGCGCCGACCTTTCATGCCCTCTTGCATGTCACGCGGCATAAATCCGGCGGTTGGATTGCTGTGCGGCCGCGGGGGCCGATCAACGTCGCCGCCGGGCAGGGTGCGCCGTCCTCCCGCCGATTCGTCCGTCTTTCTGCGCTTGTTGGGGACCATCTCCGTGATGATGACGAGCTCGTCGTCATCTGGAGGAGCCTGAGTCATTTTCTGCGTGGCCTTGACCGGGCGGTCGTCGCGGTTCGGACCGTCGCGCGGGGCGTCGTCGCGGGGAGGCGCGTCGCGCGGCCCGTCGTAGCGCTGACCGCGGTCGGGAGGTCGCTGTCCGCCTTCCCTGCAGTCCGAGTCCTTGGGCCTGCGCGGCCGATCTCTGTCCCTCTCCGAAGGCGCCTCGAGGTCCCGCGGCGCCCGCTGCGCTTGCCCCTTCGCGGGCGGCGCCTGCGGGTTCCTGTACTGCTGCATCGCGACCGACCCGTCCTTGTGCTCCTTCGACTGCCGCGGCGGCACATTTTGGTTCGCGGCGCGCGCTCTGTCGTCCCCCGGCGGGCCGTAGTACGCGACGCGGGGGTCGGGTTGCTCCTGCCACCGGTCGCCCATGCTGGTCCCCGCTCCGTGAGCGCCGGATCCCGGGCCCAGGAACTCAAGAGGACTTCAGAATCCACATGCCGGCAGCAAAGCAGGCATCTGAGGAACGGGACGCGAGCGGGTGCGAAATGATTCGGGGTGGTGCTGTGGTCCCCAACCGCCGCCAGCCCGATCATCGCGAGGCGTCCGCGACAGCCCGATCATCGCGAGGCGTCCGCGAAGAGCTCCAAGATCCCATTTCACGCTACGAAGCACTCCTTCCCACTGAAAAAGCTACCACTCTCCCCCGTCGTCCTGGTCGTCATCAAATTCCACCAATCCGTAAGCTCCCTCTTCATCTTCATCCATCAGATCGTCTCCTCCCTCGTCGTCGGTCACGTCAAAGACCTGCATCGAGCCCTGCAGCACCTTGAGCTCCTCTCGAAGGTGCTTCACCACTGTCGACTTGGACCTGTGCGGCACCGACACCCCGATGAACCGGCGCGGTGCCCCCTCAGCGCTTGCCGAGCTCGTATCGTGGACGCGGACCACGTTCGCTCTGGTTCGTGGTTCATGGCAGGAACAATTAGCATCGCGCGAGCGGATCGCATGGAAGGCCCCACTTGATCGTCTTGATCTTGCGGCCCTGAGACCGGTTGGCGTTGCGAACGTTGAGAACGAGGTGGAGCAGGCTTTTCCAAACGGCAAGCAGGTGCCCGTAGACGACCACGTGGGTGTTCGTCCGATCGCTCTTGTACCGCTCGACATTCCGATCCCATTCCTGCCTGAAACTGGCCTCGATCGTCTGCACCTTCTGCAATAGGATGAGCGACCACACACAGGAAAACCGCCGGTTGACGCGGAACTCGCCTTGTAACCCCGAACCTGATAGTCAGTGTACTTGTTGCCCATCCAACCTTCAGCCGCACTGAGGTCCCGAATCGCGCCCCCGACGCCGCGATAATCCAAAAGAAGGTGCGGCTGGCCTTTCTTCAGATAGAATCCGGACAGGCCGCCCGATCGCTTGGAGAGAAGGGACTGCGCCGCGGCAAATCGAACACCCTCATCCACCGTGACCTGTGTGGAATGCGAGTGACTCAGTTTCTCTGCAAGACAGAAGGAACGCTGACGTTGGCCGAACAAACCTCAGCAACCTTCGTGGTCATTGCAAGCCCGCGGTTGAACATCACCACAGTCGGCGTTCCCACCACGACCTTTTGCGTGCCGAGGCCCAAGTCCTTGATCTCACGGTCGTGCAAAGCGTCGCCTTGGCTCTCCATAAACGCCGTGACCCTGTCCAGCGCGAGAAGGAAGAGGTCCCCTTGAGCGAGTCAGCAAGTTAGACCACAAACTGGGCATCAATGCAACAACAGCTTACAGCAAGGCGATTGAAGTCTGACAGGCAGAAGCAGAATGCGATTCTGCAGCTTCGAGACCTTGCAGTACGTGCGGTTGAGCTTCCCAGTTGGGAGCGTATCGACCAAAGGTTCCTCGTAGTCGGAAAACTCCGGTATCTTTCTCAGGAGACCGGGGATGAAGCCGCTCGCGTCCAGGCCAACAAATAGATCCGTGAGGAACCGGTGAACATCGCCGCAGAACGATGGCACGGGGACGTCGTCCAGCTCCAGCTCCGCCTGTCTCCATATGCCGCGGGGAAACATACGCGTCGGCACGGACTCGAAATCTTCGTCTTTCAGCTGGTTCTCCATCACAACGGCGAGCGTGAGGTAGAGCGCTTGCAGGCCAGCGGGAGATTCCTGGTCGTATGCCGTTAGAACAGTAGCGGTCTGGTCGCAGGCCCGCCGATCTCCCTGGCATTTGAAGGGCATCAGCGCACCACCGAAGCGCAAGCGTGACAAAGCATGGACTCACTTTGGTTAGAGCACCCATCGAAGTGGCTTTGGATGCGACTGCGTTGAAGAACCGGTTCTCGCCCGCAAGAACCGTCGAAAGCAACACGTTCTCCACCGGATGGACCTGATCGGCGCGGCTTGCGCGACCAAGGACTTGGAAGAACCGATCCCCCGAGTAAGGCAGCTCCAAAGGAACGTTCACTGTGCAGTGTGATATAGCACAAACGGCTGCAGAACGAGCACGAACCGCGCTTCCTCTTGTTACGAAACTTCGGGCTCGCGTGCAGAGAAACGCCGCTCGAGAAGGCATCCGAGACGATGACGACAAGCTTCCTTTCGTTGCGAAAAGCGCGGAACTCTTTATCGCTCGAAGGCTTCGGTTCCGCAATGTAGCGACCTCGGCCATCCGGAACAAGTCGGTGCTTGCGAGCTGTCAACTCCGCAACCTAGGGTGAACATGCACTTTAGCAGTGAAGAGATGCGCACGAGCTGCGCAGACCTTCGAGGTGCCTCCCAAGGCCTCAATGATCTTGTCGAGTGGGTTCGCAATCGCGTCAATCTCAAGGACGTGTCGTCAGTCGACTTGCTCGCGGACCCGATGTTCGCATGTTGCTCACCCCGCTTGTCCGCGCCATGGCCATGATCCTGTCGAGTTCGAAACCCACTCGCATTTTCTCGCCGTCATCCACGTCCAGATCCTCGACGTTGGGCAGGCGACTCGGCTTGACCCATTTCGGCCACAGCTTGCCCTCTGGCGGATCTCCTTCGGGCGCCTTGAGGATGCGGCACATGAGCCACGAAAGCGTGTCCTTCAGCATTCCCTGAAAAGCGGAAATGAATACGGTCCTTCCACGACGTAGCTTGTAGCCTTACTAAAGGGGCCGATGCGAGACCCGAGACACCGTCGTCCAGCTCTTCTTCGTCGTCGGCGTTTTCGACGAAGCCGTCGGGATCTCCGTGGAGGAGCTTGCGGTCCGTCTGCGCTTCGCCAGTTCTAAAGGCCCAGCTTCAGAACGACGCACCATGCAGTGGCAGGGCAACCCACGAAGCAAGGTAGATGATGACGGACTTGTCGTTCTGCACAGATTGCTCAACGATCTTGACGAGCTCGGGAATCTTGGCAGATACCACCACAGACCGACACAAACGCAGGGCGAATGCAAAGAACTGCATGCCCACGGCTCGCTTCTTCAAAGGATCGTCCAGGAACTCCGAGATCGAGGCCCATCTCCTGGTGATGCCGAAAAGAGCAACCACCAACTCGATCACCCTGTCATAAGTCTGTACGAAGGTGTCCTGCAGCTCGACCGGCCTGATCTCGAACGTCTGTCCATAACAGTCAGGAACGTCCATCAGAGCCAAGGAAATCACTTCTCACATTTCCCTCCTGGTTGAGCGAACGAGCCAAGTACGATCCCATTGCCTTGCAGTCCACGGCCACGCTCTCGAGCGCCGCCCTCCCCGAGGATTTCTTGAGGGTGTCGGACAGGTCCTTGAAAGTGCTGAAGGGTGTTCCGGGCCCCCAGAGGCCGAGACGCGGCATGTAGTCGAGTTGCTGGAAGGTCGTCGCCGCCGTTGCAGACCTGGGAACAGACAATAGTCAGCACAAAGGTCAAAGCAATTCCTTGCTGACACAAGCATGTAGAGAACATAAACGTCTGGCAGCTCCTCCTGCAGTCGCATCACGGCACGCCCCGTGGCAGTCTTCTCAGCATTCTTGGCCCTGGGACAGACCGGCGTGTGAGTTAGCGGGCCACGACGTCCGCGTCCAGCCCTTGCCTATGGGACTCGTCGAAGATGATCGCCCCCTTGCCGTTCGGGCCCGTGGTGAGGTATCGCTTGACTTGCTTGAAGCGGTCGTCGCGGACCAGGAGGGCATATCTGGACGATGCAGAAAATCAGCTTCAATCGCGCTTCTCCTTCGGCGACCGTGAACTTACGTTGAGAAAAGTGCCCCGTCCTCCGTACGCGGCCCGACGATATCTTTGGGCTTCAGCTGCGGCGGCAACACGCAAGGCGTCACTGACGGGCAAGTGCCAGCTTGCGAGATCTCACCTCATCCAGTTCCAAAAGCGCAAAGCCGTGGAGATCAGTCACGCCGACGTCTTTGAGATCGCGTTCCACATCGTCCACCAGCGCCTTGATGATTGTGATCCACAAGAACCTCCGAATCCCCCGCATCCACAGATCCTTGATGAAGCCCGCGGCGATCCGTCCCTTGCCCACTCCCGTTCCATCCCCGAGCAGGAGCCCGGCTCGCGTACGGGTCGAGCCGCTCCCGGCGGGCAGGAAGCGCTCCGTGCGGGCCCCGATGGCCTTGAGGGCATCGATCTGCTCGTTCGAAAGCCCGCTGTTTCCGGCGTCGAACGAGAGCTTGAACGCCTTCGCGGAGGCCGGGATGGAAACCTGACGGTGAACAGAGTCTAGCGACTGCTTGCGAAGCACAATCGACGCAGAAAGATGCATACCGATGCAAGAGACGTCGATTCGACGAGGCCGGTCGGGTGCGGGGCGCCCTCGGTGGAGAACGGCGTGTACCGCGAGTAGAGCTCGCCGCTTCCGATCATTTCCGCATCCGCCTTGACGTCCTCGGTCTTGATGTCCTTCTTTTCCTCCTTGATTTGCACGTCGTCGTCCTCGTCATCGGAGGATTGCGTTAGGTCGACGACCTGGAGAGGCTTCTTGGTGGCAGTCGGCCGCTTCGGGGCGCCCCGGAAGCCGCGTTTCCCCCGCCGCCGTCGTCGTCGGATCTGATCGAGAGCGCCCGCTTGAACCCCTGGCTCCTGCCGGCGCCCGAGTGCCCCGCCACGGCCCCGGCCACCGCCGCGGGCGCGGCCGCCGGGCCTCGGACGGGCTCGTCATCCTCGTCGTCGGAATCGATTTCGAAAACGCTTTTGCGATGCACGGCGGGGAAGGTTCCGGCCGGGGCCCGGGGCCACCACTCGTTGCCGGCCCCGGTTCCGAGAGGCGTCACTGCTTCCTTCCCGCGACCACGGCCGGCCGCGCCGCACCGGCGCTCCCGGCGGGCAAGTCTTCTCCATCGTCCGAGTCGGCGGCAAACACGGAGCGGCGGAACATCGCCCAGCTCCCGTCGGGAAATGGTCGAGTCGTTATGTCTCCCACACGTCAGCGATCACTCGCACCAAGTGGCCAGCAAATGGACTGGCAATCTTTCTGAACCACAAAAAGCAACTTTTAGAAGTGCTTAGTCTCTGAAACTGCCCATTGCCCGGCTTTCAATCTGCTGGATCTCCCGCAGTCCCGCCGAAAATGCTCCTCCGGCCAAGGAAGCCCGGCTAGAGTGCGCGAATTGACACATCGCGGACGCGACGGCCTGCGGCTTCAAAAGCACATCTCAAGAGCAGCAACCTCCTTCCAGCCAGGTCCAGTGAATCGTTCGGCCGCCGGTCCGCCCTGCTTTTGGCGCGGTACCCCGTCCAATGCGTTCTCGGGCCTCCGGAATCCCCATGCTTTGCTGCCTGGATCCGCTTTCGGATGGGCCGGAGCAATTGAATGCTTCGCTTCGTGGTCCGGATGTGGCCGAACAGGTTCGGAGCCCCGGGCGGAAAGGCAGCGAACGTTCGCTCTCGGCGCGGATGGGCCTTTTTCAGGGGTCCGCACCAATGGGAGTAACGACAGACGCTCGAAACGCAAAGGTACGTGGAGCCGCCGGTAATGAGAGTACAGCGGACCGCGTCGGACAGTGCTGCAGCACTCTGTTTATGGCTCTGGCGGCCGCAGGAGACGGCGTGTCCACACCTCGCCAAAAGGCGTTGGGGATCAGGGACTAAACGCACATGCGCCGTAGCAGAGCTTGTCTGTATCTTCCTACTGCCATTTCATTCCGAATCTGCTAGCGCTGCAGGTGTCCGGGCGGGCTTGTGGACTTAGTGTTGTCGCGGCGTGCGCCGCGGCCACGCCCGAACCGTTGCTCCGGATCCCCGACTCTCCGCGGCTCGCCCGGCATGGCGTTCCCGGGCGACGTGTCGGTCGACCTGCTGTCGGACGACGGCGACGACGGCGGCGACAACGCGTTCTTCACGCCCGCGCCGCCGCGCACCGCCGCGCCCGCGTCCGCCACGGGCTCCCCGACGCCGCGCGGCAAGGCCGCCGCGTCTCAGCCCGCCGCGCACGCCGCCGCCTCCGGCCCGCGCCACAGGCTGTCGCTGGGCCCCGCGGACGCAGGCAGGGGCCGCCCAGAGACGCAGGTGTCGCCGGCGCAGGGGGCCCAACCCCAGGCCGGCTTCGGCCTGAAGCAGACCGAGAAGGCAGGGGCCACCAGCACTCTGCAGTGCATTGCTAGAGCCATCTGACGCCGCTTGTGCAGCTCATTGACGACCTGAAGAAGGAGAACTTCTCGCTGAAGCTCAAAATCTACTACCTCGAGGAGAAGCTCGAGCGCAACTCCCCCGGAACCCTGCACGAGGCGATCAAGGAGGTGCGCTACGCTGCACAGCTCTGCGTGCTGGGGGCTGACGGGGCGCATTTCCGTCGCAGAATGCCGAGCACAAGACCACCATCCACCAGCTGACCCTGGACCGCGACTCCCTGATCGCGGACCTCGACCGGGCCGACCGCGCCGTCCGCGACGCGGAGGACGCGAGGGACGCCGCGCTGGCGTCCCGCAATGCGGACCGCGCCGAGCGGGAGACGGCCGAGGCCGAGGCCCGCGCTCTGAGGGCCGAGATGGAACGCTATTCGCGGGCCGCCGAGCGGGCGGAAGAGGCAGAGAACAGGGAGGGCTTGGCGTTGCGTGCCGTCGAGGACCTCGAGAGGGCGCTCGACGAGGCCGTACAGCGGGTCGAGGAGGAAGTGCGGAGGGCAGACGAGGAGGCGCGCCGGGCGGACGACGCTGCAGCGCGTGCTGAAGACGAGGCACGGAGGGCGGAGGAGGAAGCTAACCGGGCCGAGGAAGAGGCCCGGCGGGCGGACGAGGAGGCCAGACGGGCCGAGGACGCGGAGCGGGCGGCCCGCGAAGCCGACCGCGCGGCGCAGGACGCCCAGATCGCGGCCCGTGCTGCTCTCTCCCGGGTCGAGGAGGCCGAAGCTGCGGCCCGCAGGGCAACGGAGGAGCTGAGAATACTCAGGGACTCGGCGGGACAGATGGACGGGGAGCGCGAGCGGCTGCTGCGGGAGATCGGCGAGAGGGAGCGGGAAGTCAGGGAACTGCGCGACGTGGGCCTCGCAGCAAATTGGTTGCGGGTCTCGTCACTGATCGGCGCACGGCCTGACTGCAGCGCATGGCGGACCTGGAATCTCACCCGCCCGCCGACCCCGACGCCGCAGCCCGGCTCGCAGAACTGGAGGACATCGTCGCGCAGTACCGCGACGAGAAGGAGCGCCTCCGCTCGCACTACGAGTTCCGCATCCAATCTCTCGTCGCCGAGGTCGAGGAGGCCGAGTCGCGCGCCCGCGAGGCCGGCGCCGGCTCGGAGCAGCTCCGCCGCGAGGCCGACGGGCTCCACGGGCAGCTCGCCGCGGCCCGCGCCGAGCTCGCCAAGGCCAAGGCCGACGGAGACCGCGACGCGAGGGAGCTGCAGGCGTTCAGAAGCCAGGTGGACGAGCTGACGAGGCAGGTTGTCGAGCTGGCGGGGATGGAGATGAAGGATGGGGAGGCGGCGGCGAGGCTCGAGGCCGAGGTTGCCAGGCTCAATGCGGAGCTGGAGAGAACGAGGAAAGAAGCAGCGGAGGAGGCGAACGCTTTGCGCTTGGCGGCGGAGAGGGCCGAGTCGGAGGTCGGGAGGATGCGTGTCGACGTGGAGAAATTCCGCTCCGCTGCCGAGGACTCGGAGGCCGAGCTCCACAGGGCTCAAGGGGAGCTGGATGCTGCCGCGGCGTCTGCAGCCCGCGGCTCTGAGGTTTCGGAGCGCCTGGACGCCACCGAGGAGGCCGTCCGGCGGTCCTCCGAGCGCGTGCGGGAGCTCGAGGCCGAGTTGCGGGCCAAGGAGTCTTTGCTTGCTTCCCTGCGGGAGCAACTCGCGCGCGCCAAGGAGGCGCCGCCGCGGCAAGCAGCGACGACTCCGTTGAACAGGGCAGAGGTTCGCACGCCGCCGTCAGACAAGCCGCGGACGCCGGGCCAGCGGGACGTGGACTTGGATGCCGCGGATACCGCGGAGCTGGACAAGTTCGCGGACGAACACTTTGAGCGGGTTGGTCTCACATTGATCGTTGGCGGTGCTCGTGGCTCAAGTTCGTACTATTGCAACAGGACGTCGCCAGCCTTCAGAACATGATCAACGACCTGCAGGAGCGCTTCGGAACGGACTTCGACTCGGACGAGGAGTACAATTCCCGGCGCTCTTCCTTCGCAGCCGCAGATCCGGAGCAGCAGACCATGCTGGACCTCCGGAATGTGCTCTACGGCGCCGTGCGGGTCGCCCTCAAGTTCGCCAAGGAGCTCAAGGAGGAGAAGACGGTCAACAGGCGGATGCGGATGCTGTACGAGAAGGACGATTCCTTGTGGCGGATGGAGGTCGAAGACAGGGAGGCCGTCTGGAAGAGCAAGTACGAGGAGGTGCGTGAGGCGCGCTCGCTGTCGCCTTGAGCCTTTCTCGCCTCACGATTTTTCTAAAGGTCCTTGCACAATCGGATGCCAGAGAGCTCGCTATGCAGGAGGACCTGCAGGGTTTGATCAATCAGGTCGGCGAGATGAAGGCCACAATGATGAGGTCCGATGCGGATGCCGCGAGCCAGGCGAAGCGGATGCTTGAGGTGCGTTTTTCTTCAACCGTTCTTTGGACCGCGCTTGACCACTCCTTCACAGGAAATCCAGGGTTACCGGCAGAAGCTCTCGGCAGCCGACAATCAGCTCCGGCTCCTCGAGGAGGAGAACAACTCGCTCAAGGACCAAATCGACGAACTCGATGCTGCCGCGGCAAACCTCAAGCATGAGCTCGCCGAAAACCACCAGCTTTCGGACGAATCCGAGCGCAAGTACCAGGAGACGCTTACCGCCGGCGAGCGCGAGCGAAAACACCTTGCATCGAAGAACCAGCAGCTTCAGGACGAGATCGGCGCGCTGCAGACCTCGCTGGCGAACCTGCGCCAGCAGCACGACTCTCGCATTCGGCAGTACCAGGAAGACTTGGAGGCACTGGGCGAGCAGCGCGAGCAGTCGCGGCTGGAGATAGTCCGACTTCGTGCCGAAGCCGATGGACTTCAGCAGCAGCTCGACGACGTTGCGCATCGGCATACGCGCGAGAGCACGTCGGTGTCGAAGGAGAACGAGCGCCTGGCTGCGGAGCTCGGTCACGCCACCGCAACCGTCAAGGAGCTACGGGCCACTCTGGCCTCTTACGAGGCCAGGTTGGAGACGCTCGGGTCGGCCAACGACGCCAACGTTCGGGAGCTGAACCAGCAGACGGATCGCATTGCGGAGCTCAGTTCGACTGTGGAGGAACTGCGGACAGTGTGCGAGACCCAGAAGCAGGTCCGGTCTGACTGCCGGCATCGTTGGGAATTACCTCTTACTTGCCGTGTCCTCTGCAGGACATTCGATCGTGGCAGGATTCCTCCCGTCATCTGGAATCGCAGCTCAAGAACGAGAAGCAGCGCAGCAAGAGCACGTCCGCCACGGTCGAGGATCTCCAATCGCAGGTCGATAGCCAGCACGACCTCCTGAACAGGGTGGAACGCCGTCTGGGCGACATCTTGCAGATGACGGGTGCGGGACACGCCCTCGACCAGGGCGGTCAGCCCGACATTATCGGGGGCCTCGTCGATCTCGAGAACTGGGTCGGCTCTGTGCAAAGCGGGTTGATGGATGCGGTCCAAGCCTGCCGGCGAAAGATTCAGAACCTCGAGTCCAACCTGCAGTCGCAATTTACAAACATCGACGACCTCGAGAACATGGCGCACAGGGCCAACGGAAAGCAGCAGCAGCTGTCTGACCTGTACAATCAGACGAGCTTCGACCTGGAACGGACGCAGGTAGGCTCGTCGTGGCGCCCGAGGCATTTGTGCCAATCGCAGTGCCAGTCGCACATGGCATCCTTCAAGGACCAGCTCGCGACGTTGCAGTCCGAGATCGACTCGCTTCTCAACGCCCGCAGCTCGAGCTCGGCTCAGATTCGGATGCTGGACCAGCGCGTCAAGGCGGCCGAGGCTCGCGCGGAGGCAGCCGAACGCAACCTCGGCGGTCTGCAGGACACGAACGCTCAGGCGCGGCAGCTCAAGCACCAGCTTCGGGACTCCGAGGACCGTGCGAACCAGCTCGAAGCGCAGCTCCAGGACGTGGAGGAGCGCCTACGGCTGGAGCGCCAAGGGGCCAAGGCCCGCGTGTCCGAGCTGATTGAGAACGCCAAGGCGCAGCAACGCGAGAACGAAGCCCTGGAGGACAGGGCAGAGGGTCTGTCCCGTCGCGTGCACGAGCTGGAGCGGGAGCAGCAGCTCCTGTCGGCGAAGCTGCGGTCTTCGACTGTTGAGGCGTCGGAAGCGACAAACAGGCAGCTGCAGGAGGCCAAGGAGCAGCTGACGGAGATGCGGGCGCAGCTCGAGAGCGAGCGAGAAACGTGGCGGAGATTGGACGGCGAGGTGGGTCTGCTCGGTGCTGAGCCGCGCTTGAGGGAATCCTAACCGTTTGAATGCAGCTGAACGACCTGAGGGCCAAGTACCGCCGGCTCAAGGCCCAGTACGAACGGAGAGAGCAGCTCGTCAAAGGCGCATTGGAGTCGCTGGTGGCTATCCAGGAGAAGAAGGAGATGGGAGCGTTGAGCATTGTGACGCAACATGCAGCACAGGCGGAGAAGCTGCTGATGGAAGCCGCGCGTTAATACCTCTTTCATACCCTGTAAACTTGTGATGACACAGTTGTGATGCATTCTATCTCCCTGCAAGTGCTTATGGTGTAATTTGAGGATGAAGGGGACATCGCCTCTGCTGCGGAACACGAGCATCGACATCGTAGCCCCGGGCCGGGCCGCCCCGTTTCGGCGCGTTGTCATCTTTGCGATCGCGAATGAGTGGTGGCCTTGTTCACGTTCCGGCTGCACTCTCGGGCCGCCGAGAACATCGATGCAGTCTTCATATGGGGTTCTAGGACTCACACTCGCGCTCCTCCTCGCTTCTGCTGCGGCGCTCTTCAATGCCTTTGGAAAGGAAGGGAGGATGTCGCCGCCGGATGCGCTTTCGGGAACGAGCGCTTCGCGCCGGGTTTCTTTCGCGGGCGCCGTAAGCAGGACATGGGGCAAGGACAACCGAGTGGCGTCGTCTTCGAAAGGCGCACGTCCAATTCTTGACGTGGCATCGTCTTCGGAAGGCGGGCGTCCGAGACCTGACGTGTGCCGACTGCCTCTCGGCTTTAAAAGACCCCTCTTCGGAGTGTTGACAACCATCTTCGACGTGGCAGAGGCTGCTCGTTCATTCGTCGCGGCAGCTCCGAACTCTTCTCTCGTGGTCATTGGCGATCGCAAAGGGCCCTCCTCGTACAACGTTTCCGGCGGTGCGGGCGTGCTGTTCTACAGTGACAAGGACCAGGACGACCCGGGCAAGATGGGCGCATTCGTGGATTTTGCGGCACTGATGCCCTACAACAGTTTTTCGAGGAAGAACTTGGGGTACCTGAAGGCAATTGAGCTCGGGGCTTGCTTGATTTGGGACTTTGACGACGACAACGTTCTGACGGTGCCTGACCTGTGGGCGGCGTACGCCAAGGCAACCCATCCGGGAGTACCCCATACGAACCTGGACGGCCTGTTTGGTTTGCGTGTCCGCGACGGAACCAAGGCTTCGACTGCGCCTCGGTCATTGAACCCGTATGCCGTGCTGGGACCATCGAGTCGGCTTTGGCCTCGTGGCTTTCCGCCTGAACACATCTCGAGCCGTCGAGCCAACATGGAGCCGGAGCTGGTCAGATTGTCCCCGCAGGCGGCGCAGCGCATCGCTGTGGTGCAATCTGCAGCCGATGGAGATCCTGACGTGGATGCAATGTATCGACTATCCCAGCCGTCGCCAAAAGCCAGCTTTGCCTCGTCGATCAATGTCGCCTACGTCTCCCGCCCCTTCTACGCGCCCTACAACGCTCAAGCCACTTTGCACACCTCGATCGCTTTCTGGGCCCTCTACCTACCCATCTCGGTCCACGGTCGGGTTTCTGACATCTGGCGCTCGTACATTGCCCAGGCCATCTTCCATGTCTGCGGCTTTGTCGTTGGATTCGCAAAGCCGTGGGTCCGCCACGATCGAACCGCACACGACTTTGTGGGAGATATGCGGGCCGAATCGGATCTCTACGACTTGAGCGCGAGGCTGATTGAATACCTGGGCGAATGGTCGGACGAGCAAGCTGCTTTGCTGAAGCGAGGCGACGGGTTTGGAAACCCACTCCAAATGCTTGAAGATATCTACATCCGGCTTTACGAACGCAAGGTGCTCGAGAAGAGCGACGTGATAGGCGTACAGTCTTGGATCCGTGCGCTTTCCGCTGTTGGTTATGTGCCACCAGACGATATCTGCCGACCCGCCGACTGGGTGGCTTCGCCCCAATCAGCGCCGTTCATGCCGGATGTTGCGGCCAGTGTCCACATCAATCACGGACATCTGCAGGCGGTTGCACCGTGGAACGCGCTATACGCCAGTGCATTCGGCGGCAACGTCTTTTACCACGTGCAGTGGGAATTTGGACAGACACGAACCTGCAGGGCCATGACAGCAAACATCGAGTGCTCACACAGCTTTGCGCATGCACGGCAGGGCGATCGCGCGCATGTAACCATGGCAAGCGACCTGGCTCACCCTTTCTTTTCCCCTTCTTCAAAACACTACTTATGGCAGCATGATGATATGGTCTTGGACTTTGGACGTTTGTTGAAAGCTCTTGACGAGAAGCAGCACTGCATCGGGCATTGCGACAGTTTCTTCAACCTCTCGGCCCTGGCCCCGATTGGATCGCCGCGCATGAGGCGTCTCTGGTGGTGGACCGAAGTGAACAGGAACCTCGCGCACATGTACGTCCAACAAGTCCCGGATCTCTTTCGGCCAGGTTCGGCTTGCTCAACCTCACCAAAAGGTCCAAACAACACCAGCGATACCCAAACTCTTCTGAGCAACTCCATGCTCTACGCCGGGGCTCCGTGGGACTTCCTGTTCTTAAACTTGCAGGAAAGCTGCAAGCCGTTAGTAAAGACCTTTGTGGATGCGCTGGAGAAGTCGGCGAGCCTGGGATTGCACTTCGAAGTTGCCCTGCCGACAGCTGCACTTTGCTCGGTCCCTGAGAGTCGCAGGCTTCCTGTTTCAGTGGCAAGCTCGTACAAACGGGACTACAGGAACAACGCCACCCGCTATTTCGAGCTGTACAATCCAGCAAAGCACGACGGACTGCACCCCCTGAAGCTCGGTGATGAGCGCGGGGTTGTCGCGCATCTGCTGATGCGGGATAGGTTTTGGCGGGCAGCTTTAGCTGCACCGCTGTGACTCTACATTGGTGCGCGAACGGACATTGACTCTAACTGCGCGGCGGAAGTCCTATCCGCGTCCCCGCCGCTGCCTCCCTTGCTAGCTTTTGCCGCGGAGCACCAATAATAGGAAGCACCGCCAAGAAGTCACTGCCATGATAATCTGCAAAGAAGTCCACACGCATCATTTATGTCCAAGGGTCCAGTCTCTCCCATAATGACATCGCCAGCAATGTGTTGCATCCGGTGCCGTCCAACGGGTTCCTTCACGCAGGATGCGCCCATATGCGAGTGTGCACCGAAATGAGTGTCGACACGAAGGCACGTGGCAGTGCCGCGACAGGCCGGGCGGAGGTTGCTGCATTCCGATCCGTGCAATGCGCAGAGCGTCGGCGGCGCTGCCAGCGGCAAAGAGCAATCTTTGCGCTCCACGAGACACTCTCGCGGAAGGCATGAAGTCATCGAGTCACGACCGCGAGCGGTCACCCTTCGTTTCCGCCCGCTGCTGCCTCCGCCTCATCGGCCTCGATGGCCCTCTCGCGCGCATACTGCTGATAATAATCGGCCGCCCTCACATGCGCTTCTGGCTGCGGCTCCTCGTTCTGGACACGTGCCTCTCGGTGAGTGCCGAATGCTAGCGACACGGGGAGGCGAGCCCACCTTGGCGAGGAAGTCCGTCTCCCGCGGCACTGCCCGTCCGACGCGTCAAAACCCCTTGTGGACCAGCAGACCCACGCGCAACCCACGGATATCGATGAGAAAGTCGAACATCTCGTGCCTCGCGCCCGCCGACACGTCCTCCTTGAGCACCACCCCCCGCTTCATGGCCTTGGCGTGCAGCCACGACCGCAGGGCCATCTCCTCGACAAACACCTCCGCCGCGCGCGCGAGGACCGCGGGCGCCTCAGAGGATATGGCGAGCGGGCGGACGTCATCGTCGGTCCGCATGACGCGCTTGATGCGCGACGGCGGGAGGCGAGTGGGTGGGGCAGACGCGGCGGCGGCGAGGTGGCGCGCCCAGAAGGCGGCGAGCTCACGGTCCGTCTCGGACTGGGCCTCCGGGGCGGGTGAGCGCGACATTACGTTTGAGCTTTGGGGGGAGCTGCCTTGTCGTCATCGCCGCAACCGGAGGCGTTCCCGGCAGGCAATCCATCCAACCGCCCGTGATTCCATCTTTTCAGCAACACAGTCAGAGCCTCTAACTGTGCGACGGATCTACACCCTGACCCCGCGGCTGTCTAAGTCGGCGACTTCGGCCCAACCTGGATCTTCCCTCTCGCACAAAGCCGGCCGAAATTGAACCCCTTGAGCCCCAAAGAGCTGCCATCAGCGTCGTTACTGGCCTAAGTGGCCGATTCCTGCTTGGTCTGCTTCCCGACGACGTGTTCTGCCTTCTCGGGCGTCACATTCCACCCCTCGACCATCTCGTGCCACGGATCCCCGCGCCTAAAGCACATGACGTTTGCCCACTTGCGCTTTTTCCCCAGATCCTCGATCCAGTCGCAACCCCCGATTCTCCAGACCCTCTTCCTTTTGGAGAGGAGGTAGCATGCCATCCCCGTCCCCTCGAGCAAGTCCACCGTCCGCTTGAGCGGCTCGTTGGTCCATTGTCCCATCGTGTTGTGCTCGAATAGCACCGCCCGTACGGCCCCGGAGGACAGCGTGCCTGCGGCGCCGCGGAGGATGGCCGGGTCCAGCCCCTCGGCATCCACCTCCAGGAGGTCTATCTCACCTGGAAACCCTGCTGCCGAGGCACGTGCGTGCCACTCGTCGACCGTGGATACGGGAACGGGGTCTGAGTCGTTGCCGGGATCGGCGCCGAGTATGCCACGCGGGTCGCCCTCTGGCACGCGGGGAAAGTAGAGGGTACGGTTCGCCGGACCGGGGCCGGCAAAGGCCAGGAGCGAGACGTCGATCCGGGGCACGCCCTGTCGCGGCTCGGCGAGGCCGAGGTGGGCGAGGATGCGGTTGACCAGGCCGACGTTGGCAACGGCGGCGTCCATGCACGCGATCCGGGGCGGCTCGGCGGGTGCTGGGTCGCGGGCCCCGTATTTTTCCCTGCAGTTCCCGCATGCGCCGCATTGGCCCTCCTTTAGCACGGGGCCGGATGTGTTCTTGACGGCCTCCAGCGCCCGCAGCCAGGATCGACCGTCGACGATCCCTGCCGCGGGGGCGTACCGGCCCAGCCAACCCGCAAGATTGTATCCCCTGTTGCAGCCCACGTTGACAAGCGCCTTCGGGGGCGGGCCCGCGGCAGCCAGCGCGTCCCACAGCGCGTCCGTCGGGCAGCCCGAGCCGTCGCGGCTCCAGTCGTCCACGCGGCGGAAGGCGGCGAGCACCGCCGGGTGCGGCGCGCATTCGCCCGCCGCCTGCTGAGAGGGCGCGGGCGGCAGCGGTGGCGGCGCCTGAGGAGCGGGGCACGGCGGTGCGGCGGGGCACGCCGGGCACTTTGCCATATCGACCTCGACCGCGCGGGGCTCGGCCGACCCCGCCGGCGCCTCGCTCCTCGGCGACGCCAGGGCGAGCACGGCAAGTGCCACGCACGCCGCGGTGGCGAACAGCGCGGGTTTGGGCGCCATAGCCGTGCGATTCGTGATGTGTCCTGAATTCATGTCCGCCTTTGAATGCGCGGGGGCGCGGGGGCATCACACCTCCTCCACCTCCACTCGAAATGGCCGCCACGAAGCAGCTCCGGATCCAAAATGGGGTCGTCAAGCGCCTCGCAAAAGAGGCGGACGCGTACCGCTTGGAGGCCGAGCAGCAGCGGGCGCGCATCGCCGGCATGGAGGCCGAGGGCCGGGACGAGCACGACGTGCGCAAGCAGGTGGGCGCTGCTACGTCCCCCGGCTCCCGTTCCCGAGCGTGATGGGCGGGCGCAGAAAGAGGTGCTGGAGGAAACCGAGGTCATGATCCCGGACACGGACAAGAGGCTGCAGGTGGCAAAGGCGGAGCTCGGAACGATCCTGGCCAGCAGCCTCGTGGGTCGCCGTGCACCCCCGGAAAACAGCGATGCTGACGATCCTTACAAGGCATCGGACCCGTCGCTTGTCGAATCCGAGGAGGTCAAGGCGGCACAGGCGCTCCTCGCCGCGTGACGCACCAAAAGGAGGGTGCAGCCGCCAGGTCACTCTCTCGACCGTGCCCGATTTACATTATCACCGACGACATTAGTCTATACCCTGTAAATGCCTCCATGGGCCGTAGAACGCGTCTCCGTCGCGCCGCAGCTGCCGCAATCCCCTCCCCTGCCTCAGTTGACGATGGCCGCCATGTCGCCTTCGACGAGCTCAGCCAGCACCGACGCCTCCTTCTTGTCAAGGAGATCGAATGTCGTCCCGAAGCTCCATATGTTCGCGAAGAGGGTGTTCAGGTGGGCCTCGCAGCCCAACGCGACCACGGCCTCGAAGTGGGCGTGGTACAGGTGCGCGAGGACGCGGAAGAGGTGGCGGAATATGGGCTTGACGACGTTGGGCACAAAGTCCTTTGGAAAGTCGAGGCCTGCGTCGTCCCGAGTTAGGAGTGCCTGCAGGTGAGAGGCCGACGGCGGAGCCCACCGGCCTTTGTCGGGAATATCGACTCGTCGTTGAGCTGCGACTGGATCAGGGTGGTGGCAAAGTCGACGTACTGGGGCGCCGAGACCTTGAGGATCTTGCGCTGGCTGTCGATCCAGGGGTATTCGGCGCTGCGGGGACGCGTTGTGGGCGGGCATCCCGGGTGGGCGGCGGGCAGGCCACGCACCCGCTCGGGCCCGACATGGTCGGACACGTCGACGTGGTGCACGACTCGGAGATGACCCCGTAGAGCATGTTGACGTACTGGAAGAAGTCGAATGCTGTCCACGGCGGGCCGCGAGTGTCAGTGTGAGACGAGCCGGCAGGCGACGCGTCGCGGCCCCCACTGTTGATCGCCAGCCATTCGTTGTAGTCCACGTAGGCCGGCAGCTCGACCAGCCGCTTCACGCTGCCGCTGACGATCGTGGGGTGCGGCGGCACGAGGTACGGCGGGCGCGGGCCCGACGGCGACGCGGCCGGCTTCTTGCGGCCGCCGCCGGTGAGCTTGCTGGAGGGCGGGTTACGGAGAGGAGCCTTAGCGGAAGGCAATCGCCACCTTAAGAACATCGGGCGGGGATACAGTTGAGGGATGAGCGGTGATGAGGCAGGGAATCAGGACGCGGCCGCAGCCAGCGTGACCTCCCTCCGGCACGGCGATGCTCACGCGGCTGGGCGCGCTGCTCGGCAGCGGCGCGGCCGACGGCGATGGCGCGGCGCCGCCGTCGCCGCCGCGCGCGAACACGTCGCCGTCGAGCTTCCCGTCGGTGACGCTCGACGTCGCTGCGCAGGACGTGTTCGCGGGCTGCTCGCTCGCGCTGCTCGGCGGCGACGCGCGGCGGCTGGACGAGCTGCGCGCCGCTATCGCCGCGCACGGCGGCAAGGCCGTGCTCGGGCTGCCCAAGGACCGCACGGTGCGCGACGCCTCCGGCCGTGCGAACACGCCTGACGCCCCCGCCTGCTTCGCACCCCTCCAATAATCTAACCGCAGATTATGTGCGCCGTCGTGCAGCGCGACTTCGAGCAGGGCCCCGCCGCCGCAGAGGCCCGCACCGCCCTCGACAAGGGCATCCCGCTCGTCTCCCCGGACTTTGTGTTCGAGTCGGTGCGCGTCGGCAGGCTGCTGGCCACGCGGCCCTTCGAGCTGGCGCCGCACACGCGGCCCGGCCTGCCCGCCTCGCCGGCCGCCGCCCTGCGCGGCGATGCCCCGGTGCGCCCCGGCATGCGGCGGTTCCACTCGTTCCAGGTCTCGAGGCCCGACGAGGACGTGGGCCCCGGCGGACAGCGGAACACCGCAACGGAACCGAGGCGTGGGGCGACACCCGTGCCTGTGGCCTCGCATCACCGCCGGCGGAGGTCCAACTCGCCGACCGCCACGGGCCGGTCTCCCTCCTCGAGCTCCTCCGTCGGCGTGCAGAACTACTACCTCTCGCAAAAGCTCTCCAAGAAGTCTGGGGACAGTTCCTCGTCGTCGGAATCCAGCGGCGAGGAAGAGGTTCCTTCCAAGCCGGCAGTGGGCAGGCAACCGCCGCCGGTGCCCGCGACCGAGGCCACCCGGCCCGCACCCCCCGTTCCTCCTGCCTCTGGGAGTGCTCCTCCATCGGTGGAACCAGCAGCCGCCGAAGACACTGCCAACGGACACGCGGAAAAGCTCCCGAAGCCCGACCGTCCCCCGGCTGCCACCGCGGCCGCGGATCCTTCCCGCACAAACGGGGTCCACAAGCGTTCCCCCCTGTCGCGGACCGACGACGGTGCGCCCCCACCGCCCGCCGCGGCGCAGCCTTCGCGCCCTGCGCCAGCCAGCGCCGCCGGCGCCGCTGGGCAAGCCAAACCACCTGCTTCCGCTGCCCCTTCGTCGCCCATCAAACCTCCGTCTGCTCTCAAGGCCTCCAAGCCGACCGCCGCCGGCATCCCTCCGTCGGCGTCGGCTCCGCCCACGGCCCCCAACCACCCGATGACGCCGGGCCGCCGCGAACGCCTCGAGTGGCAGGCCATGCTCTCCTCGGTCCTCAACGGGGACGTCATCCGCTCCGAAAAGCAGCGCCTCGGGTCGACGGACTCGACGCGCAAGCGCGGGGACCCGGAAGAGAGGCTGGCGATCTGGATGGGCATCAAGGCCGCGGTCTCGGGGAGGCGGCTCGAGGACGAGACGCGGTTCGTGGACGAGTTCCGCAAGGCCGAGGTGGACAAGATCCTGGAGGAGGTGGTGCGGTTCGAGGTCAGGGAGGGCGAGGGCGCGCCGTCGGCTTTCGACCAGGGTGGGTGGGCTTTCGACCGGCGGAGAATCGCCCTGATCGGGTTGTTCCAGTCGTGGCCATCCTCGACAAGGTCGAGATCGTCGAGTCCATGTACCAATCCCGCCGCGCCATCACCACGGACCGCCCCATCTACGCCTCCCTCTCCTTCCAGTACAACCTCGACGCGCTGTCCTCGTGGCTTTCCATCACGCGCTCCTTGCGGATGCAGCTGCAGATCCTCAAGAACTGGACGGGCTCCGAGACCCTGAGCATGGTTGGCGCCGACCGCTCCTTCATCGAGCGGATCCTCAAGGAGTCCGGGGTCAAGGGCACCTTCGAGCGCCGCATCATGTCGGTGCTCAAGGGCATGGTCAGGCGGACCAAGCACGCCATGACCACCAACGCCGCCGCATTCCGGAGGATGAGGTTGCCGACCCACATCGAGGAGCTGAGGCAGCTGGCGCAGTTCCCGAGCAACCTGATGGAGGAGTTCCTCAAGCTCAGGCTCGAGTACACCGAGAACCTGATCAAGCCCGTGGGCGCGGGCGGGCTGGGCGCGATCGCGGAGCTGGTGGAGGACTCGAGCATATCGCTGGGGCTGGCTGCTCGAATCAAGGAGGAAACGCTGGACCTGGACACCCCCGCGGACGGGTGGACAATCACGAACTCCTTGTCGCCGACGTACGACTCTGTCTTCCTCGCTTCCTTGAGGTTCTACTTCCGCCTGCTCAACTGGAGGTTGAAGTCGTCGGCCGAGATCGTCTTTTTCAAGGAGGTCGAAATGCTTGAAACCGAGTGGGAGTTTCTCACGGAGCAGGTGGCTCCCTGGCTCGAGGGCGGCGACATTGAGATTGCGGAGCAGTTCTGGTACGTATCTGCAAGCGCCCTCTTAGTGCTCACCCTCACCGAAACGCCCTCACCGCGCAGCAAACTGGAAGAAGAGCTTCTGCGCAAGGTCAACTCGTACTTCCAGGCGCAAATGAGCGTCGCTCCCGGTTCCCTTGTGCAGCAGGGCGGTGGGGGCGACGAACAATCGCCTTCCTCCCTTGCCGTGCCTTCGCCGTCTTTAAACAATCCACAGGCCAACCTCGCGAGGTGGTACAAGTCTCGCGTTCTCGAGAATGTGCGGGCGCGGTCGAGGAAGCTCCTGCGGTTCATGAAGAGCCTCATCTCCGAGTTTGAGCTCGCGGCCGAGTACCTTCTTCTGGACCTGGACGAGCTCATCCCGCTGCTGCAGACCACCGGACATGTGCTTGTGGACGTAACGGGATCGGGCAAGGGGGTGACCCCGCAGGGATACCTCGTGTTTGCGTCCCCATCCCTGCATGACCGGCCCGCGGGCGTGCGGAAACTGCTGCGTGCCTGCCTTACGCGGTACGAGAACTTTAAGGAGGACCTCGGCGAGGGCTACGTGCTCATCATCTCCCCCGGACGGGACAAGCACATCACCTGGCGGGGCGGCAAGGTGATGCGGCTCAATGACTCCGCCGCCGCCAAGGGCTATCGGCTGAAGCCCGAGCGGGTGCGGCTGGTGGCGGACAATGGCGAGGTTCTGCCGGCGGTGCGTCACGCGTTCGAAGGCGCGGTCGGGTCGTCCTGCGTGCGCCTCAAGAAGGAGGCGCGTGCGCACGTGAACTCGGTGCACATGGCGCTTAAAGGGGTCAAGCGGACTCTGTACAACCTCACCGAAGTGGTGATCGGCTCCGTGCGTGTGGTGCGCGAAATGATCCGGAAGCTGGGATACTCCAAAGGCGGGGAGATGGGCGGTGTTCACGATCTCATCGAGGAGTGGTTCACATTCGCGAGCGACTTTGGGAGCAAGGCTCTACGGAACGTCGGCGGCGTCACCAGGCGGAGGGCGCTGCAGAGGAGCTTTGTGCGGCTGGGGATAGAGTGGCTGGACTTTGTCGTGGTCGACTGCGTCAACACCGACAAGCGAACGTACCGGTGGTCGCTTGTGGCGCTCGAGTTTGCCATGAAGCTCACAACGTGGGTCATGAAGCATGCTTTGATGGGCGTTTCTCACCCGATTCACGTAGCGGCAACGGCATCTTTGACCTGACGGACGATGAGTTTGGGCTGTTCAAGTTCCAGGTCGCGCGGTGCATGTCGCTGCTGATTTCGCACGTCGACATTCAAGGCACGCGGCAGTTTGCCCTTTCAGCCAGCGCCAAGCTTGAAGCAGAGCGCCAGACTACGGCAACGTCGGAGCTCATTCGGGCCGAGATCGCCAAGCTCCTCAGCGGCGCGCCGGAGCCGGAGCCTTCCGCCGATCACGTCGCGCCGGCCATGACCGAGCTCGAGGAGGAGCGGCAAAAGCGCCAGCGGGGCATGCGCATCATCGGCAAGGTCCTGGACGACCACAACATAGAGGAACGCAACATCGGCCTCCTCGCCAGCTCCAGCAGCAGCATATCGCTCCGTTGGCAGCAGGGCAAGTTCCTCGGAGGCGGGTCGTACGGCTCTGTGGGTGCTGTTGCTTTGTTGTCTCGAAGCGGCACTGACGTGAGAGTCCGCAGGTGTACATGGCCATCAACCTGGACAGCGGCGACGTCATGGCCGTCAAGGAGATCAAGTTCCAAGACGTGTCGTCCCTCGAGGCCCTCAAGCGGTCCATAAAGGAGGAGATGACGGTGATGCAGATGCTCCACCACCCCAACATCGTCAACTACTACGGCGTCGAAGTCCACAGGGATAAGCTGTACATCTTCATGGAGTACTGCCCCAACTCGCTGGCGGGCCTCCTGGAGCACGGCAGGATCGAAGACGAGAACGTCATCCGCATCTATGCGAAGCAGATGCTCTTGGGCTTGCAGTATCTACACTCCAAGAACATCGTACACCGGTGAGTTGCCGCCGATTCGGATGCCTTTGGGGGCGATTGCTCACAGGGACAAACAATAGCGACGTAAAGCCGGCCAATACCCTCATCGACAGCCACGGAGCCATCAAGTTCGTGGATTTCGGCGCTTCCAAGGTCTACAAGAATCAGAAGACCCTTGTTGTGAACGGCGAGCACAACAGCTTGATCGGCACCCCGCACTACATGTCGCCCGAAGTCATCACTGGAGAACAGTTCGCGGACATGAAGAAGGGATCCCAAGACATCTGGTCCATGGGATGCTGCGTTCTCGAGATGGTCACGGGGCGGAAGCCTTGGGTCAATCTTGACAACGAATGGGCCATCGTGGGTGGATTCGCGATGTCATCCGATCTTTTGCTTACGTCTGGCCCCGTGAAGATGTACCATATCGGCATTTCGGGGCGACACCCGCCCCTGCCCGACAGTTCCCAACTGTCGGAAGCTGGAATCGATTTCCTGACGCTGTGCTTCGCGCGGCCAGCTAAGGCGCGCCCCAGCGCCACGGAGCTGCTCGAGCACGAGTGGCTGCGCGACGTGGACGAGAACGCACTGCACACGCAGTTCCCTGCCGCGGGGAGCCCTTCGGGAGCCTTGGAATCTGCGAGCATCCTGTCGAGCTCGACGTCGACATCTTCCCCGTTCTTTTCCCGGACACAGAGCGGCATCTCAATTGCCTCATCTGGTGCATGATTGGCATTTCCTTGTAGTGAAGAGTCTTTGGCATGGGAGTGGAAGCGGGGCTTGTACCGTGCCCACTATGACAGGAATGGAATGGACGTGATTGCTTTCGTAAAGAAATTAGAGATTTGCGACTTAAGTCAGAGGAGAACTACTTGTTCGCGCTCCAAAAGCACTTGCACTGTGGCATAGCGCATGATGTAGATACCGCCCTGCTTCATTCCTTCCACTCGCGTCCTTGGTTGCGATGGAGTCGTTTTCATCCAAGGCACACTGATCGCGGCTACAGACTGCTCACCGTCCGTCCGTTATGGTGCCCAAGTTCTGGGTCACCTTGAGGAAAACCGCTGCATTGAGGTCCGGTGCGCTCACTTTCGGAACATCGTCGGATGGTGGATGAGACGTGCCAGGACCGACAACTTACCCATGCTCATGCCCTGCGAGTTGTCGTCCATCTGCCGGAGGTTCTCCGGCAGATCGGAAAGGACTGTAGAATGAAAATGGCGCTCCAGAAGCTCCTGATATCTGGGGGCATTGATGAGCAAGGGACCCTCCGGAGAATCATCAGCAGACAACCGTCGAGCGTAGGTCTTCTCCTCTTCCGAGAGCTTCCGCAGTTCCGATGGTCGTCCCAAGATGAACTTGCAGTATGCCTCAATCTGCAAAGCTCAGCATTGCCAACGGGCACCTTCGGATGACGCAGACTTGCCTTGTGAATGCGCGTTCGCAGATAGCTCCGGAGCACAAACTTGATCCGCTCCATTTCCTCCTGACACAATGAAGCCACGACATCCGCGTTCACATCCCGACTTTGCTCGGAATCCAGTCGGTTTTCCTGGGAAGCGGGAAACGCCGTTCCAGGCCGCGCGCCGACGTCGCCGCGGACCCTGCACCTGCAGCTCCAACGCCTCCCTGAGATTCTCAACAACGTCCCGCTGGAAAGGTAGCAGTGCCGGGGCACAGCGTTCGTTGATCCACGCCTGCGTGAGCCTCTGCTCGTCCGAGACGGCCGCGTCGAGGACGTCGTCCGTTTGCGGATACGGCGTCAACGAGTAGTCCTCGAAGTCAAGTTTGTCCCGCGGTCTGTCCGGAGCATTCGACACGTCCTCCAGGTAGTCCTCGTCGCTCAGCATGGTTGCAAGCGTTCGAGATTCGGGGACGGGGAAGGGAGTTTCCGAGACGCGCACACAGCAGCATCACGGACCTCAGGCGTGAATAGCAACTCTCATTTCCCAAGTTTCCTACCCCTGCCTAGATGAATACAATGTTCTGCGATTCAACCATGATACTTCCGCTAGCAGTGTCCATCTGGTACAGGCCGCGCACGACCTCCCCGATGTCGAATCTCTCGCTCCCGGGTTCCAAGTCGTCGTTGATGTGCGCCATCAGCGTGGTGAACGGCAAAACGTCGCCCACCGCCCTCGCCCGCAAGGCACCGAGCCTGGACCGGAACGCCTCGAATCTGAAAGAGCGAAACCGTAAGCGAGGTTGCGGACACCGACACGAGGGCTCTCACCTCGCGTCGTCCAGATCGTCCGGTGCCATGATGCCCAGCCCACCATACGTCATGTGCTCGGGGTCTTGCGTCGCCTTGCCGGGCTGCTCGAGCTCCATGCCGCTGTCGTCTTCTGCTGCATCCATTGCAGCCCCCGAATCCTGCGTCTCCTCGTCCTCCGGCGATTGGACGGGAACGGCCTGCTTCCTCCCACGACGTCTGCTCGAGGACGGTGCCGGATCGCCGTTCGCATCCAGCGACATGTTCTCCATCCGCTCCACGCTGTCGTCCTCCGCGGTCGACGCCCGAGCATTCCGTCTCCTGTAAGCATGCGTGTGAAACACTTCCGAACCCAAAGCGCTCGGCGGCGGCTCACCTGGGTGTTGTGGATGGTTTAGGGGCCTCGTCATCGTCGTCGCTCCCCTCTTCACTGGAGCTGTCGTTGTTCTCGTTGTGCTCAGTCTTCCGCCGCTTCCTGGAGCTCTTCTGAACTTCGTGGAACAGCATGAACTTGACAATCTCTTGCGCTTTCTCCGCGTCCTCCTGCAAACCAGTGGCTTGCGTCACGCTAGCTCGGCATCGCTGCAGCTGTAAACTGACCTTCTCCACGACGGGACTTAGCCGTGCCTTCGCGTGTGCGGTCGACAACCGAATCAGAGTCTCGAGCGAGCGGACGGTGACGGGCAGCGTCTGCGGTAGCGTTCAGCAAACTGTGCAGAGGGCGGAGCCATCAGTGCGTGCCTTCATCTTCTGCGATCCGCTGCTGCTGTCGTCGCGCTTTTCTTCGGTGCGAAGGTTCACGTAACACTCGTTGATCACGCCCACAGCTCCCGAGGTGAGGGTCGGCTTGATGCGGTTCTTGGCGTAGTGCAGGTACTTTTTCAGGAACAGCAGGGTCAGGAGCACCTTCTTCTTGTCTTTCGAAGTCTGCTTGAGGTTGCCGTGCAGCAACCTGTTGTACTTTTCGTAGACTTCGTGCTCGCCGTTGGCGGTATCATCCGCGTCGTCGTAGAGGTTCTGAATGTTGTTCTCCGTGATCGGCACGCCGGGATCGAGCCTCGGAGGCTGGAAACGGTGCATGCGAAGAACGTGCTCCGCGACCTTGCTGTCCCGAACGGGATCGATCTCGTCCTGGACGATGAACAACAGATCGAAACGCGACAGCAGCGAGTCGGGAAGAGCAATGTTCTTGTGCGGCTCCTTGTCCGCCTCGTACTGGGATGGCAAGCCCATGAGGAAACGAATGTGAAGAAGGGCGGCGGACTCACCTGGCCGTATGCGGGGTTCGCGGCCGCAATCACGCTGCACCGCGCATTTAAAGACGTGTGGATCCCAGCCTTGGCGATGGTGACGGTTTGCTGTTCCATCACCTCGTGGATAGCGACCCGATCGGCGTCCGTCATCTTGTCAAACTCGTCGATGCAGACAACACCGCGGTCGGCAAGGACCATGGCACCGGCCTCCAAGCGCCTCTCGCCTGCAGGTCGTCGATCAGATCGCCGTGCGTTCGTTGGGGTGGAAAGTCGATCCCACCTGTGTCGCGATCCGTGACCACGGCCGCAGTTAGACCGACGCCACTGGAACCACGCCCGGTCGTGGCGATCGCCAAAGGGGCAATGTTCATGACGCAGCGCAGCATCTGCGATTTCGCGGTCGAGGGATCGCCGACCATGAGCATGTTGATGTCACTGCGAAAGAAACCAAGCTTAGGCGCTGACAAGTCACATCCGTGCACGTACGTACCCTCGAATGTGGGTTCCGTTCTCCAGGTTCTTCTCCACACCTCCGAGGAGAAAGAGGACGACGGCCTTCTTCAACCAATCGTGGCCCCAAATCGAAGGAGCAACCGAGTTGGCGAGAAGCTCCAGGACGTTTTTCTTGTGCGTCTTGTTGACTTGCCGAATCTTTGCAACGTCGTCCTCGGTGAGCTGGAAGGACGACACTTCCTTGTTCAGCAGCTTGACTGCGTTCGCAAGAATCAGAGTCCTGTGTGCCACGAGTCGCGATTGAGTGCGGTCCAGCTCGGCCCAACTCCGACGCGTACTTGAAAGTAGCACTCTGCCCCCCTTGGTTGTTGCCAATGCTGCGGTAAACACCGACAATGGCGACGCGATCGCCTGGCTTGACCTTGTCCACGAGATCGTCGTCCAGCACGACATCAACTGGCCGCGGCAGCTGGCCTGCAGGAGCCCTCTCCGGCATCTCCTGGAGCGAGATCCGCTGGTTGTCGCGGTACGTGCAGAAGCCGTACTCGGTCGTAAGCGGGTTTCCATTTTCGTCCTCCTTCGGGTACGTTGTGCTGGTCGGCATGCCGTGGCCGATCGTCAGGGCATCCCGGTACTCGCGCGTTTCGAACATCTGGGTGGCTTCGCAGTAGTGCACGCTCTTTGCCACCTTCGGCCGGACCAAGGAGCCTGGTGGGAGCTCTCATCAGAAGCTCGCCGCTAGCGAAGGCAGCAGATGCCCACATCTCGTCACGATGCCCTCGAGGCACACCATCTTGCCGATGAACCTGGCGGATAGCTCCCGGGGGCTCAAATGGTGCTCGCCAAAGGAGCCCTCCAGACCAATTGCGAACTTGGTGTCCTCGAGCTTCTTCTTGGACAGGTTCGCGTTCGCAAGAGCGACCGACTTCAGCGCTTCGTCGAAGGCGGGCAGGTAGTCGGCCGGGAAGCGAAGTAGCCCGTCGTACAGGGCGCGCTTCTGCTCCCGGAGGTCATCGACGCTGACGATGAGCCTGTTCTCGCCCGCCGAGAGCAGCTTCTTGATCTTGTCGCGGTACGTGCCCTCACCGGTCTGTCCACAACGGCCCGACGCAAAAAGGGGGGCCGAAATGCGCGCCAAAGCCATGCTCCGGGTCAGACACGTGCGTTTCGGGCCCCGCTTGCGACCGACGCGGCCGGCCGCAAGATTCCGGGGAAAGGCAGAATTCGGGGGCACCCACCACGCCATCGTCCAGGAAGTCGGAGAACTCGCGGACGCGCTCCGCGTAGGCCTCATCGAAGTTGAGGTTCCGCAGCGCGTCCGGGCCGTCGTCCACTGCGCCGCCCAGCATCGTTCAGCGCGGGGAAGTGTGGGTCGGTCGTCCCCGCGAATCCAAGGGCATTTTGCTCCAGCCGCCGTCCGGCTTCGCGCGCGGCCCGGTCCTCCCCGCTCCCGCGTCATCGCCTTCTTTCCTGCCATCCCGCTCGAGCAGCCCCGCAGAGATGCTGAAGCAGGCGGCGACCGTGCTCTCGCGGCAAGGTGGCGTGGCCGCGGCGCCCCGCCCGCCCCGCGCTCACGACGCCACCCCCAGCCCGCGGCTACGCGACCGGCGCGAGCCTGTACGAGCAGACCGTCAAGAACCTGATGGTCGGCAGCGAGACGCGTGTCATCTGCCAGGGCCTCACGGGCAAGCAGGCTGGTATCCGCGCCCCGCAGCCCTCGCGTCGGCCTGACAGCCACCCGCCGCTTCTCGCGGCACATCGCGGCCACACAGGGCACTTTCCACTCGAAACAGGCGATCGAGTACGGGACGAAGATGGTCGGCGGCGTGTCGCCCGGGAAAGGCGGACAGGAGCACCTTGGGCTGCCGGTGTTCAACAACTGCTCCGAGGTGGGACGCCGCGTGGCGGCTGCCCGACTCCGTGGGCCCCAGAGGTCTGAAACCTGCATGGTGCTTCGCCGCCTGCCGCCTACAGGCCATGAAGGCCGTCAAGCCCGACGCCACCGTTATCTACGTCCCGCCGCCGGGGGCCGCGGCCGCGATCCTGCAGGCTGTCGACGCCGAGATTCCGCTCATCGTGGCCATCACCGAGGGCATTCCCCAGCATGACATGGTCAAGGTCGTCGACGCTCTGAAGACGCAGAACAAGTCGCGGCTCGTCGGGCCCAACTGCCCCGGTGTGATCAAGTCCGGGGAGTGCAAGCTCGGCATCATGCCCGGGCACATCCACAAGAAGGGCATCATCGGCGTGGTGTCGCGCTCCGGGACTTTGACGTACGAGGCTGTGAACCAGACGACCGAGGCTGGTCTGGGTCAGACTCTCTGCGTCGGCATCGGTGGCGACCCCTTCCCTGGAACCGTGTTCGTGGACTGCCTTAAGGTGTTCCTCGAGGACCCGAACACCAAGGGTAAGGCCGACCACACGCGCAGATTGGCGCCATGGCCTAATCATACCTTTCAGGCATCATCATGATCGGTGAAATCGGTGGTTCCGCCGAGGAGGAGGGTGCGGAGTACCTGAAGGCGCACAACACTATGGGGAAGCCCGTGGTCTCCTTCATCGCTGGTCGGACGGCCCCCCCTGGGCGCCGCATGGGTCACGCAGGTGCAATCGTCGCCGGCGGAAAGGGCACTGCGGATGCCAAGATCGCTGCGCTGGAGGCGGCCGGAGTTGCGGTTGTTGCTAGCCCGGCGAAGATGGGCGTCCGCATGCGAGAGGTGAAGGGTGCTGTACTGTCGTGGACTTCACAAGGCTCACTCGTTTCTTCGCTCAGCTCTGCTTGGAAAAGGGGATCATCAAGGCTTGAACCGGCACTCTCTTCTCTCGGACGTCCCCTACCTTCCCCCCCTCCTGCCCTTGATTCTCCCTGGACTGCCTGGTGCATTGCGCGTGGCGACACTTAGAGATGGATCTGTATTGGACCCAAACACGCGCGACTCAACCGCTACTAGTAGTAACCCTGCCCCTGCTGATTGACCTGTCCCCCAGGGTGCTGCGGGATGGCACCGTTGGGCATGGCTACATACTGGACGGGCTGCCCTCCACCGGCCGGCACCTGGGAGTACAGCGCGTATCCGCCCGAAAGGTCCGTTGCCCCGGAAACGAAAGTCTGGGTTGGCATCTGGCCGGCTTGCTGGCCCGTCATCGATATCAGCTGCTGAATCGATTGCCCATAAGTCCGATCCGAAGGCATACCCGGCACAGGCGCGCCGTAGACCGCGGCACTCTGCTGCGGCGCGAGTGCCTGCATCCCGTTGCCGACATAGCCTGCAGGGCCCTGCATGCCAGCTACAGATCCCAACGACGCGAAAGACGCCGCCATTCCCGCTTGCGATTGCGCGAGGTGAGGCAAAGACGAAATGTACTGGGCAGAAGACGCCGCCATCGAGCCTCCGTGTTGCGGAAGATTGGTAGAGAGCAGGACCTGCTGGCTCGCGGCGTTTCGAAGTCCCAAAGCCGACATGGCTGCGGCAATCGTCAGGTTGCCTCCCGGTCCCGCGCCGACGGCGAAGAGGTCCCTTTGCAGGTCGGAGGCCTGCCGCAGGTCCGCAAAGTAAGGGTGATTCAGGGCGTCCTTTGCCGAAATCCGAGCGTTCGGCTGGTACTGCAGGAGCCGCTGCACCAGGTCGAGCCCAACGGGATCAATCATGGGAAGTTTCGTGCCGACATGTGTCGGCGGGTAGTAGGGAAAGGTCTTTTTGTACTCCGGATACTCTGAAACGTGCGGCCACGTCTGCTCCGTTGGCGTGCCCAGGAGCTTGAATATCCGCAGCAACTGGTCCTCGTTTGTTTTGCCGGGAAAGAGAGGTTTCCCGCTGTACATCTCGGCCATGATGCAGCCCGCAGACCACATGTCGATGGTCGTGTTGTAGTTGCGCGAACCGAGCAGCACGTCCGGGGCCCTGCCCAGCAAACGGAATCAGCGCAGCGCTGGTGTAGGATGCGGGAGCACATACCTATACCACAGCGTCACGACTTCGTTCGAGAACGTGTTGACGGGAATGCCTGCGACAGAGGGTCAGCAGCAACCCCCAGCCTGAGCTCGGTGCGAACGCACCAAACGCCCGCGCAAGCCCGAAATCCGCCAGCTTCAAGTCCCCTCGCGAGTTAATGAGCAGGTTCTGCGGCTTCAGATCGCGGTGCAGGACCCGGTTCTCGTGGCAGAACGCGATCCCGCGGAGGAGCTGGCTCGTGAAGTGCTTGCAGAGGCAAGCCTCCAGCGCGCCGTTCGTGCCGTGAATGTCCATGTACTTCTTCAGATCCTGGTCCATGTACTCAAACACCAGCGTAAGGGTCCGTTCCGTGTGGATAACATCGTAGAGGCGGACAATGTTCTGGTGCTTGAGCTCCTTCATGAGCGATATCTCACGAATAGCGGTCGACGGAGCGCCTTCTTCCGAGTCCAAATGGATCTCTTTAAGCGCCACGACCTCCCCCGTCAGCCGGTTCTTGCCCTGGAGACGGGCGTGTCGGTGCAGCCCGCGGGACCGCGCACGCAGTTCCGACCTTGTACACCGTGGCATAGGTCCCTTCCCCGAGTTTCTCGCTCTTGACGTATCTATCTGACGACATTCCGCCGGGCCGTTGACGCCTGACACGCGCCGGCGGTCGACGCGTTCGACGATCAAGGTCGCACCCTGATCGAGGGCCTCAGTGCCGCGCTCATGCCTTCGAGCACCCTCCGAATCACGACCAAAACACACCGCTCCCTGCGGCCGATCTGAATACGCTCGCTCGCGCGTTGCCACCAAGTACATGTCATTGAATCCGGGGACGCCTCTGGTGGCGTGGTTCCCGCAGGTTTTGGACCAAAGGGGGCTTCCCATTCCAGTTTGCGGTGACCTAGCGATCAGTATGGCAAAAGATGGAGACGCTTGGTCGTGCTCCACTCCCTTGTTAGTGCCAAATGCGTTTGCGTTGCAGATGCTTGTGATGGGTTGGCCGGAAAACCCCGCGCACCCGAACCGCACCCCAGTCGGCCGCCCCGATAGGCTGTTGCCCGATGGACCAGGCAGCCCGAATAAAGGGCGAGTGGAGGGAGGCATTTGCGTTGCAGCGGCTGGCACCAGATGGGGTTGGTTGGTGCAAGAAGCAATTCGGTGCTGGGATGTGCAACCAAGGAAGCACTGGTCAGGGATGATGAATCCTGACCTTCCACTCAAGCTCTACAACACGAAGGTCAGGGCAGTGGGCCAGTATGTGCCAGTATGGAAGCCCGTTCAATGTCAAGAAGCCGAAGGAGGAGTACGAATAGAAGAAGTAGAATAGTATTGGTGACCCGGACCTGCCCCTGGCATGGCCGCTGTTACACCATCAGTTTGCTGCTAATTTGAAGTCTGTTGTCGTGCATCTTTTTCATTTCCCCCGTTTTCTGTCCTTCATGGACTTTGAGAGATGAAGCTGGCAATGAAGTTGAGGGCCTTGATGCACTGAAGGGGTGCTGGAACTGGGCTGCCTTCCTGAGGGAGCTACTTGTATACTATGGCAGCGAAGATGGGAGGGAGATGTGGGAGAAGGACACTTTCTCATGGCCCAAGGAGACTGTGGAGAATCTTGTGAATGGCAAGTTCAGGGAGATCAATGCCCAGAGGCTCAAGGACAACGACAAACTGCACTTTTGGAGGATGTGTGACATGACCTTTGGCCACATCGGACCATCCCTGATCCGGATGGAGAAGCACCGGAGGGATGTCCAAAAGTTGCTGTGCTCTACCCACGACCTGGAGGTGGAGATAGGCAGGCACCAAGGACTTGAGGTGCAGCAGAGAACGTGCAAGCATGACCCTGAGCACATTGGAGACGAACAACACTTTCTGTTTCACTGTTCAGCAAATGCGGAGCGGCGCCAGAAGCTGCAGACTAGATTGGACGCACTAGGCCGGGAGTGGAACATGGAGACCTGGCTCTGGGCTCTTAGCATCAAGGAGTTCGAGCCCACGATCAAAGCGAGGCGGCAGAAGGAGAAGGCCCTCAACTTCATTGCCAGCTTCATCTCTCAAAGTCCATGAAGGACAGAAAACGGGGGAAATGAAAAAGATGCACGACAACAGACTTCAAATTAGCAGCAAACTGATGGTGTAACAGCGGCCATGCCAGGGGCAGGTCCGGGTCACCAATACTGTTCCATTCTCGTACCCTCTTGCAGTGCAGTGCATGACCATAAGTGGGCTTTCAAGTTCGTCATGCGCATCAAAACAGCCGATTCCGATCCACCCTATACCTACTCTACAAAGAGGAGCGGAAGAAGCTGGAGAAGAAGATGCAGAAGATTGCTGTGTGGGAGAACACCAAGCTCCTGGAGCTGCTGCTCTTCAGGCGGCAAGAGTGTACTACCTGTCAGGAACCCAGGGGCCAGCTGGGCCCTAGCGGGGACTGCACAGCATCGAGGTGGCGGGATGTCTATGTACACAGTGAGAAGCAGTGGGGGTACATGGTGTTTGGGCTGCCCCATATGCTCTCCCTAACCAACCCATGACTAGGCCATCTCCCAAGGCCCGTCCTGACACTACCAGGTGCTTGCAAAAGCCATACCCGAGGCGCATGGCATCCCTGTGCCCCTTGCAGAGCCGGTGCGCCACATGCAGCTGGTGGCCAGCGCCGAGTACGTGACCAAGATCGATGAATACCCCAGGCACACGTTCCCACCGTTTCCCAAAGCCATGATCACGCTTCCTGGGAACCTGCTGCGCCCCATCACTCTCAAGCAGCTCGAGAAGGTCCTGAAGAAGGCTCCTAACGGCAGGGCAGCGGATGAGGATGGGATATGTTGTGACGAGGTTGTTAGGCTGGCGGCAACTTAGAGAAGCGGCCCCAACTCCAATCACGACATGACGGAATTCCCCACACAAAGGGGTCACGCATCCTTCCGTCCCCACCGGCTAGAGGCCGGACCAGTCGTCCGTCACAACTGGGTTATGAGCCCAAGCCTTCCCTGAGGCTCCCTTGGACTATATGGGTGTTTGCGTTGACGCGTGCACGACCCCGGCCGCCACGCTGCGCCCCGCCAACCCCCTCACGACATCTCGCGTCCAGCGCCTCAGCGTGCCGCCAAGGGTGCTAATCACGATGAAAACATCGCCGCTCCGCGATGCCAAGGTCGAGGTCCTGGCAATTCAGGGCGGCAATTGGGTCAAGTGGTTGCCGAAGGCCGAACAGTACATCCGCATGGTCAAACTTGGGCCTCTCCTCAAGAGCAACAACAGGCCTCAGCACATGAAGGAAGGAGAGTTCGAGATTGCTGTCAGCCAGGCAAAGGGGTACCTGCAGATGCTCACGGACCCGAGCTGGCACAAGGACATTGAGAGCCGCACCCCGGCCGACTTCTGGACGTGGATCCAGCAGAGATGCCAACAACTCAATCCGAATGAATGCCGCATGGCAAAGTCCAAGATTCAGCGCTGGGAGTGGAACCCGGAAGTCGATTCCGAAGCGAACGCGAAGGACTTCCTAAAGAAGGTCCAAATGGCGGAAATCGTCGGAATCCCCCGTTTCAGACAAGGTACAGCTCGACATCCTTCTTGACGCGCAGATGCGTGTCCCTGTCAAGTACATGTACCAGCTGCAGACCCTCTCCACGAGGATGAAGGTACCGGGCGCATTCGACGCGAACGAAAAGAACGCCGCGGGCGACTGCACAGCGAAGGCCCTCTTCGACGAGATACACCAAGCAGACGAATGAATGAAGCTCGAGAAACGCGAAGACGCGTCTGATCAGCAGCGCGAAGGTTTTGGATTCGTTGCTCAAGGCAGACCGGAACGCGGGCACGGAGGCTTCCGCGGCGCGTACCGTGGCGCGCGTGCCAACGAGCGAGGCAAACGACGCGCGTCACCCTACTTCAACGGCGATTGCTACAACTGCGGGAAGCCGGGCCATCGCGCGGTGGACTGCTGGAGTGCCCCCACCGGGAATAGGGGCCGTGGCCGTGGCGCCAGCCGTTGCACCCGCTTCTGCCTCACCGACTCAACCGGGAGGCAGTTCATGGCCGAGATGGTCGGCGGCACAGAGGATGGAGACGAAAAGAGGCAGACCGATGCTGGGTTTGGCCATGACCAGGCGTGAGAATGGAGAGACATGTGGAACATGAGCTGCATAGAGATGCAAGCTCCAAAAGCAAATGAAGTGATGGCGCCTTGGGTGCACGTGATTGCAGTCGCACGGGAGTACCGGCGAAGAGATGAGAAAGGAGCACCGGCGAGAGAGGCAAAGACCATGCGTGGGAGAACCATGATGGCCCGCACAGGAGAACCGGCGGAAAGGCATGGATGGGAGTACCACCATGGCCTATTGGGTGCATCAGCAGATTGCATGCCATGGCAGCAATGTGACTTGCTGAGATGTGATTCATGGAATCGAACTAACGTGATATCCTCACAGAGATGGAAGATATGATTCCCACAGAGCCTTTCTTGCAGGCAACCTTGGCAGACATTGATGATAGTGTCCCCCAGGTGGCAAGTTGGGATCCAATCAACCCTCCAGATCAATTTGTTCAGATCACAGCTGCCATGGAAAAGTTGCAGTTAGCAGGAATAGCCAAGCCTGACAAGCACCACGGAATCCTGCTCGACTCTGGTGCATCATTCAACTCGTCTCCAGACCTGTCTGATTTTATGGAGATGTGGCCTCTTTAGAATAGAATAGTATTGGTGACCCGGACCTGCCCCTGGCTTGGCCGCTGTTACACCATGAGTTTGCTGCTAATTGCAAAGTTCATCGTCGTCGTGTGTCTTTTTCATTTTCCCAGTTTTCCTGTCCTTCATGGACTTTGAGATGAAGCTGGCAATGGAGTTGAGGGCCTTCTCCTTCTGCCGCATCGCTTTGATCGTGGGCTCGAACTCCTTGATGCTAAGAGCCCAGAGCCAGGTCTCCATGTTCCACTCCCGGCCTAGTGCGTCCAATCTAGTCTGCAGCTTCTGGCGCCGCTCCGCATTTGCTGAACAGTGAAACAGAAAGTGTTGTTCGTCTCCAATGTGCTCAGGGTCATGCTTGCACGTTCTCTGCTGCACCTCAAGTCCTTGGTGCCTGCCTATCTCCACCTCCAGGTCGTGGGTAGAGCACAGCAACTTTTGGACATCCCTCCGGTGCTTCTCCATCCGGATCAGGGATGGTCCGATGTGGCCAAAGGTCATGTCACACATCCTCCAAAAGTGCAGTTTGTCGTTGTCCTTGAGCCTCTGGGCATTGATCTCCCTGAACTTGCCCTTCACAAGATTCTCCACAGTCTCCTTGGGCCATGAGACAGTGTCCTTCTCCCACATCTCCTTCCCATCTTCGCCACCATAGTATACAAGTAGTTCCCTCAGGAAGGCAGCCCAGTTCCAGGACCCCTTCAGTGCCTCGATCTTGAGCTCTTTGTAAAGTAGGTACAGCGCAGGATCCGCTGTTTTGATGCGCATGAGGAACTTGAGTGCCGACTCGTGGTCATGAACTGCAAGGGGGTACTGGCCAGTGATCGCATACAGACAGGCCAGGGAGGTAGACTTGGGCAGATGAGTGACGGCACGAAGAGCCATGCATGTCACTTTGTCCCTGGTGCTTTCCCCGGCAAGGTACTCCTCCTTCGGCATCTCAACAATGAACGGGTTCCCATATTGGCCCACTGCCTTGACCTTTGTGTTGTAGAGCTTGAGCTGGAGGTCAGGACTCATCCCAGGCTGCTCCCTGAAGTCGCGGAGCCAGAGCCCATAAGCAGCGTTCATCTTGGCCTCTCTGCCATGCACATGGTCCTTGCTCCGGCCGGTTGAGGTCAGCTGATACCCCAGAAGCTTGAAGCTGTCAACCCTCTTCAGCTCCTGGTCCCTGTACATGAGCTTTACACGGTGAGGTATCCTCCTGGCCATCCACTCTGTCTTGCTGACGTTGATCTCCAGCCCATTGGCACTGGCATATGCAGACAGAAGATCCAGCTGCATCTTGGCATCCTTCACCGTCTTCGAGATCAAAGTGGTGTCGTCTGCAAAGAACAGAGCTAGCAAGCTGACCATCCTCTCCTGATCCTCTTCCTCCTTAGACACCATGCCCAGATCCATCCCTTTTGCACCATTGGCCTCCATGAGAGCAGTGATGTCGTTGATGAACAAGATGAAGAACAGCGACGAGAGAGGGTCCCCCTGCTTCACTCCGGTCAGGAACTTGATGAAGTCTGACTTGGTCCCGTCTTCATCCCGGAGCCGTCCCCACACGCGCCCGAATGCCATCTCGAACATGTCAACAACCAGTTTGGGTACACCCATCTCCTCCAGTTTCTGCCATAACCTGGGGTGTTCCACCGTGTCAAAAGCCTTTGTGAAATCTACAAAGACCATGATCAGCTTCTCCTTGCGTGCCTTGGCCAGGGAGAAGAGTGCCTCGGCAAGGAACACTGCATGAAGGGTCGATCTCCGTGCACGGAATCCAAACTGCGAGCCTTCCAGCAGCTTGTTGCACTCAGCCCAGGGAGCTAGCCGAGCGTTCCAGACCAGGGAGAAGACCTTCTCCAGCGTCCTCTCTATGCTGATGCCTCGGTAGTTGCCAGCCACGTTCTTGGGCCCCTTCTTGTGCAGCATCACCAGCAGTGTCTGGCCCCAGTCATCCATCTTGACGCCATTGAGCACGTCGTTGAGGAGGTTGACAACAGCTTGCTTCAGTACTGCAGTCCCGTACTTGACGAACTCGAGCCGGATCCCATCCTCGTCCTTTGCCTTGCCGTTGGGGGCCTTCTTCAAGACCCTCTCCAGCTCCTTGAGGGTGATGGGGCGCAGCAGGTCTCCAGAAGGCGTGATCGTGGCCTTGGGAAGTGGTGGAAACGTGAGCCTTGGATCCTCCTCGATCTTGGTCACGTATTCGGCGCTGGCGACCATCTCCATGTGGCGCACCAGCTCTGCAAAGGGCACGGGGTTGCCCTTGCGCCTTGCGTGAGCCTTTCCAAGCAGCTGGTATTACCCCTTAGGCTCTCGCCTGAAGAGTCGCTCTAGCAGCTTGGAGTTCTCTCGCTCAGCAACCCTCCGCATCCTCTTCTCCAACTTCTTCCGCTCCTTCTCCAGCTCCCGCGTCTTCCCCTGGTACTCCTTCTTCCACTCGTCCTTCTCCATGAGGGATCGCAGCTCAAGAAGGCGTGACAGCTTCCGATCGATCTCGGCCCTCTCTGCCGAGTCCGCAAAGCCGTTGAGGAACTTGTCCGCCTCTTCGTGTACGCTGACCTTGTCGTACTTCTTCCTTGCGACCTTGTTCACCCCTGCCATGATCTGGATGAGCCGGTTGCACTTGTCGGATCCAGCTTGAAGTTGCTCGTACTCTTGCATTGCCTCCTTGACCCAGGGCTTGTCGTAGACGTTTCGCATTATTGCGAGGAAGTGGAAGTCGCACGGCACGGGCTTGCAGTGCGGCTTGTTCTCCTTCGCAGCTGGTCGCACGAGGTTGGCCTTGATGGTCAGGCTCAGGGCCATGTATGTGGTCTGAGGTGACGACCCAGCCTTCCTTCACAAATGCAAGCTGGGTGACCGTCCCGTAGCGGCTCTGCGGCACGATTGCGTAGTCCAAGGTGCTGTCCCGCTCGCCATCCTTTCCTGCGCGAGTTGTTGCCCCCGGCTCGAGGCGCCCATTCAGGATCACCAGCTCCTCCTCGTGGCACAGTGCAAGTAGCTGTTTCCCCCTCCGATCCGTGCGCTGCTCCGACCGGATTACACGCTTTCCGAAGCTCGTGCCACGCACGTCGCTGTTTGCCTCGCTTATCCCCACATGTGCGTTCAGGTCCCCGATCACGATCGGCATGTCGCACCCAGCCACAATCCCTGAGAACCTCGACCACATCTCGTCCTGCGTGACTATGTCCTGCGTTGGCGTCGGCGGTATGTACGCCCCCAGCACGTTCACTCCGCCGACTTGGATCTGCACGACGTCCAGGATCGGGTCCAAGTCTGTCCGTACGGTGTGCGGTAGCTCCTTTCGCACAAAGACCGTCAACCCTCCTCCACCATGCTCCGAGCAGCTCTTCTCATAAACCTCGAACGTTTCCAGTACCGCGGCAACCTCTGCGCGGATGTCGTTGTTGCTCATATGCTCCTCCCAAGTCCGCTTCTCGCCTTTGCCCGTCCACCTTGCTTCAGCGAAAACGACCATATCGTACTCTACAATGTGTAGCAGCAGCTCACGTATAAAGAGGCTCTTCTCGAGCTTCCGCTCGACGTTTTGGTACAGTATCTTGAGGCATGTCCGAGTCTCGCTTTCCTAGCCGCGCGCAAGACGCTCTCCAGCGTTCGCGCGTGCAGTCTGGCGCGTCTCCCAAAGCTCGCGCGACTTTGCTTCAATCTTTTCCATGGTGAGCGTCGTTTCCAGGCCTGTTTCCGGCGGCATGTAGACGATCTTCGGGCCGTCGCGGCGGAAGGGAATCCCATCCTTCTCCATCTGCTGGACCAGGTGGTACTGCGCAGTAGACCGGTTCTTCTGCATCCACGTCTTCTCGCGGCTCGCGTACGCAGCCAGGTGCTTCAGGGCTCCAGCCTCATTGAGCCGAATGAGCGTCTCGCGGTCCTCCTCGGTCGAGAACGTGAGCTGGAGGTCAAAGGTGCGATTTCCCGTGAGGTACCACTTGTCCACCACGATCTCCTTGAGCGCATCGGTCCGCTGAACGAGCGCCTCACGGTCCTTGTGGTCGTGCGGCAGGTCGAGTCTTTGTCCTCCAGTTCAAATCACCCAAGTCCAAGGGCAATTATTTGCCAACTACGCGGGGACAATCATGATTCACTTCAATGATACGAAGAGGAAGTGTCTGGTATCAAACGTACTGTTCATGCCCCTCAGTGTTTGCCGACTCCTGTCACTTGCACATTTCCAACGCAAAGGTTTTGAAGGTTTTGAGTTCAGTGCCAAACCTCCTCAAAATCTGACAGATCCCTCTGAACCACTCTTTGCAACCCTGACATTTGGAAGTGAACCACGTGCCAAGGCACAGGTGGTGAACAACGTATACATCCTGAATGCAGACGTGCTGCAGGGCAACAGCAACACGGTCGGAGACACTTCTCATGGCAGACAGGTGATGGTCCTTCAAGCAACTGATAGGGATCAACGGCGCCTCATCCATGCCCGCTTCGGCCATGTGTCACTTGACACGCTCTGACCTGACGCATGAAACTACACAACCTCATCCAAGGTCTTGACAATTTGATCTGGGAGCCATAGGAGATCATGAGAACTGCGACTCGTGCATACGGGCAAAATGGTTTCAGAACCATACCCGCCTCACCCGATTCGCATGGCAAAAAGGCCATTACACGTTGCACATACGGATATGGCCGTGAATTTCCCTAGATCCCTAGATGGCAAGCGCCATCTTCTCATCATTTTCGACGAGGACACACAGTTTCTTGCCACTTTCAACTTGGCCCTTCGCTCTGAAATGTCATCGACAATCATCAGATTCAGCGAACACGCCAGGAATCAATACGGATACGTTCTTGGCAACCTTCATGTGGACAATGAAGCCAACACGAAGGAACTCCAGGAACACCTCCACAAGATTGGGGCTCAGTTCAGACTCATCATCCCAGGTTATCCCCAAATGAATTCCGTTGCTGAACGGGGAGTTCAAATTGGTGCAATGCTGTTAGGGGAGCAGCGACCCTCTGAGGAATGGTCTTTTGCCGCCACTCATGCAGGGCACGTCCTCAACTGCGTGCCAACCACCAAATCATGGAGAAAGAACGCCGTTCCTCTGACTTTGTGGAGTGGAGAAATTCCAACAGTCGAAGACTTCTATACATTCGGGATGGAATGCTGGGCCCAAGTGCGAGACAGAGAACTCACTACCTTGGCACCACGTGGTGCGCGAGCAATCTACTTGGGGAGAGCTCCAAACACAAAAGGGCACATGGTTCGTTTGATTGATTCAGGAAAAGTCATGGCTGTCCGAACCATAGTGCCTAATGAGCGCTATAGCGCACGCACTATCCCTTTCCTTGCACCCACTTCCTCAAAACCAGGCAAGGAAGCTGTCGACAGCACGGCAAGGCCACCTCTTTCAACGTTCGATCTACTTGATCTCATCCAAACGGATGATCTAGTGCCTCAGGGGGAGGAGGAACAAGAGCCACTAGATCTTCATCAGCAGCAAGACCTGCAAAACCTTCCACAGCATGAGCAGCAAGAACAGCAACAGCAGAATGGACAGCACGATGGTCATCGCTCTGTGCGTCATTCCTCTCGGGCACAGCAGCCTCCCCGGGAATGGTGGAAAGCCCCACAACTGCAAGCTGCAATTATGGCAGGATTCATGGACCAGTGCACATGGACTTTGGGAGCCAAGGAGGTTTTGGAATGCCAATGCACGTGATTGATGGGGTTCAAATCCCAAGATCAATTGCGGAGGCAAAGCTTTTGCCCGAATGGGAAAAATGGAATGAGGCAATTCAAGTGGAAGATGGAGCTTTCAATGACAAAGAAGTCTGGGAAGAGGTTGAAAGGCCCCGTGGCAAGGAGGACCGAATTCTCAAATCCCACTACGTGTTCGACCTCAAACTCAACCCAGACCTCACCAAACGGTTCATGGCATCGTGGTTGATGGCAACCGCCAGGCTCCTGGGACCTACGGGGAAGAATAGAAGAATAGAAGAATAGCATTGGTGACCCGATCCTGCCCCTGGCTTGGCCGCTGTTACACCATGAGTTTGCTGCTAATTGCAAAGTTCATCGTCCTCGTGTGTCTTTTTCATTTTCCCAGTTTTCCTGTCCTTCATGGACTTTGAGATGAAGCTGGCAATGGAGTTGAGGGCCTTCTCCTTCTGCCGCATCGCTTTGATCGTGGGCTCGAACTCCTACATTGATGCTAAGAGCCCAGAGCCAGGTCTCCATGTTCCACTCCCGGCCTAGTGCGTCCAATCTAGTCTGCAGCTTCTGGCGCCGCTCCGCATTTGCTGAACAGTGAAACAGAAAGTGTTGTTCGTCTCCAATGTGCTCAGGGTCATGCTTGCACGTTCTCTGCTGCACCTCAAGTCCTTGGTGCCTGCCTGTCTCCACCTCCAGGTCGTGGGTAGAGCACAGCAACTTTTGGACATCCCTCCGGTGCTTCTCCATCCGGATCAGGGACGGTCCGATGTGACCAAAGGTCATGTCACACATCCTCCAAAAGTGCAGTTTGTCGTTGTCCTTGAGCCTCTGGGCATTGATCTCCCTGAACTTGCCATTCACAAGATTCTCCACAGTCTCCTTGGGCCATGAGAACCCACATCTCCCTCCCATCTTCGCCGCCATAGTATGCAAGTAGTTCCCTCAGGAAGGCGGCCCAGTTCCAGGACCCCTTCAGTGCCTCGATCTTGAGCTCTTTGTAAAGTAGGTACAGCGCAGGATCCGCTGTTTTGATGCGCATGAGGAACTTGAGTGCCGACTCGTGGTCATGAACTGCAAGGGGGTACTGGCCAGTGATCGCATACAGACAGGCCAGGGAGGTAGACTTGGGCAGATGAGTGACGGCACGAAGAGCCATGCATGTCACTTTGTCCCTGGTGCTTTCCCCGGCAAGGTACTCCTCCTTCGGCATCTCAACAATGAACGGGTTCCCATATTGGCCCACTGCCTTGACCTTTGTGTTGTAGAGCTTGAGCTGGAGGTCAGGACTCATCCCAGGCTGCTCCCTGAAGTCGCGGAGCCAGAGCCCATAAGCAGCGTTCATCTTGGCCTCTCTGCCATGCACATGGTCCTTGCTCCGGCCGGTTGAGGTCAGCTGATACCCCAGAAGCTTGAAGCTGTCAACCCTCTTCAGCTCCTGGTCCCTGTACATGAGCTTTACACGGTGAGGTATCCTCCTGGCCATCCACTCTGTCTTGCTGACGTTGATCTCCAGCCCATTGGCACTGGCATATGCAGACAGAAGATCCAGCTGCATCTTGGCATCCTTCACCGTCTTCGAGATCAAAGTGGTGTCGTCTGCAAAGAACAGAGCTAGCAAGCTGACCATCCTCTCCTGATCCTCTTCCTCCTTAGACACCATGCCCAGATCCATCCCTTTTGCACCATTGGCCTCCATGAGAGCAGTGATGTCGTTGATGAACAAGATGAAGAACAGCGACGAGAGAGGGTCCCCCTGCTTCACTCCGGTCAGGAACTTGATGAAGTCTGACTTGGTCCCGTCTTCATCCCGGAGCCGTCCCCACACGCGCCCGAATGCCATCTCGAACATGTCAACAACCAGTTTGGGTACACCCATCTCCTCCAGTTTCTGCCATAACCTGGGGTGTTCCACCGTGTCAAAAGCCTTTGTGAAATCTACAAAGACCATGATCAGCTTCTCCTTGCGTGCCTTGGCCAGGGAGAAGAGTGCCTCGGCAAGGAACACTGCATGAAGGGTCGATCTCCGTGCACGGAATCCAAACTGCGAGAGCCTTCCAGCAGCAGGGAGACTTTTGCAGCCATGCCAACCCATGCAGCCTTCAGATCACAGTGTGCCATAGCTGCACACATGGACTGGCCCCTTTACCATTTGGACATCAAGAACGCGTTCTTGAATTCCAATGCAGAAGAGGAGGACCTCTACGTTGAGATGCACGAGACTTACCAAAGGAGGGACTTGTCTCTCAAGGACCCCGTTCTCAAACTCAAGCGGGGAGTATATGGCCTCAAACAGGCAGCCAACCTGTATCAGCGTGAGCTAAAGCGCAACTGCGAAACGGACCCCAACATGTACACACGCATCAAGGGCGACTCAGGAGAGATTGCAATCCTTCTTGTGACCATGGACGATGTGTGTGGCACGGGACATCCACCAGAATTCGTCAGAGAGTGCATTGCATTGATTGAGAACCGATATGAATCACGCTGTCTCGGTGAAGTGCAGCTCCACGGCGGTGTGGAAGTCATCCGTGACAGACCCAACAAAAGAATCATCTTGAGGCAAACAGTCTTTGCAGAATTCTGGAGAAGTACAGTACCAACACCACGCAAGCAGTACAATTTGCTGCCGGCGATCTCAACAAGAACCAGAAGTTTGCCACTCCCATTTCTTTGAAGGATGCTCCATCACCATTGCTCCCTTCCGAGAGATTTAGGAAGCCAGACATTGCAGATCCGGACGTCATGGCATCGTTCAACTACTCTGGATGCAATGGCTCCTTGCTTGTCCTAGCTCTTTGCACTAGGCCTGACATGGCATATGCTGTCATCTACCTCAGCAGGTACCTGCAGAACTATGGAAAGGAGCACATTGCGGCTCTAAAGAGAATCCTGCGCTACTTGAGTCAGACCCGGGCATTTGGACTCGTGTTTGATGGCAACAAACCATTGGTGCTGGAAGCTTTTGCAGATGCGGATTTTGCAGGTGATCTGGACACTGCCAGATCCACCACAGGCGTTGTCGTCATGGCATGTGGAGCTCTGCTTTCCTTCAAGTCAAAACTCCAAAGCCTTGTGTCTCAATCCACTACCGAAGCAGAGTACATTGCCCTGGCACAAGCCACAAGGGATGTGATGTACTTGCGCACCCTTTTTGCGGAACTGGGGTTTCCAATGCCAGGCCCCACCATCATCCACGAAGACAATGCTTCGGCACAGGACTTGGTTTACAATCCTGTTCACCATGAGCGCACCAAACGCATTGCAATTCGGTACCATTTGACTCGACAACAACAGGAACTTGGAACAATCGTGGTTCAGGACATTGAATCCGGAAAACAACTTGCAGACATCATGACAAAAGCTCAGCCGAAAGAGCGCTTCATTCCATCGCGAACAGATCTGGGAGTCCTGGATACCACCATGTTCTTGCCGCAGGGGGAGCATGCACGGGGATAAACGGACTGCACCACAGAGCGTTGTGCCTGATATGCAAAACCGCGGCGCTCTGGACAAAGACAACAGCAGCAGTGGATTTGGTCGGGTTTGCCACGCTGCTTGGTGCTCAAACCTCTAAGGAGGTTGGGGGGCGGGAGGAGTTGGTCCCGCTTCGGGGGGAGTGTTGTGACGAGGTTGTTAGGCTGGCGGCAACTTAGAAAAGCGGCCCCAACTCCAATCACAACATGACGGAATTCCCCACACACAGGGGTCACGCATCCTTCCGTCCACACCGGCTAGAGGCCGGACCAGTCGTCCGTCACAACATGACCATGAGTCGGCTCTCGAGTTCCTCATGCGCATCAAAGCAGCTGACCCTGCATTGTACCTGCTCTACAAGGAGCTCAAGATCGATGCACTGAAGGGGTGCTGGAACTGGGCTGCGATGCCTTCCTGAGGGAACTACTTGTGTACTATGGTGGAGAGGAGGGGAGGGAGATGTGGGAGAAGGACACTTTTTCATGGGCCAAGGAGACTGTGGGGAATCTTGTTGTGAAGGGCAAGTTCAGGAGATCGATGCCCAGAAGCTCAAGGACAATGACAAGCTGCACTTCTGGAGGATGTGTGACATGACCTTTGGTCACATTGCACCGTCGCTGACCCGGATGGAGAAGCCCCGGAGGGATGTCCAGAAGCTGCTCTGCTCTACCCACGACCTGGAGGTGGAGACAGGCAGGCACCAAGGACTTGAGGTGCAGCAGAGGATGTGCAAATATGATCCTCAGCACATTGGAGACGAACAACGTTTTCTGTTTCACTGTGCAGAAAATGCAGAGCGGTGCCAGAAGCTGCAGACCAGACTAGAAGCACTGGGCCGCGAGTGGAACATGGAGACCTGGCTCTGGGATCTTAGCATCCAAGGAGTTGGAGCCCACGATCAAAGTAAGGTGGCAAAAGGAGAAGGCCCTCAGTTTCATTGCCAGCTTCATCTCATGGTGGTGGTGGAAGGGATGGCGGCCGCGAACTCCCCAGCAGCCACGCCACGGCAAGGCCCGCGAAAAACCAAAGCACGTTCGGGATCGCCATGCCGTCACGTGGTGACCCCATCAATCGGCCCTTCGAATTCGAGGGTCAGTATGGATCATACCAGGCGCTGAGCCATGGAGGCACAAACCCCCCTTTGGCCCTCATCGGACAAGCCAGGGACATGGATGAACGTTGCCTGCACTGTGATCCGCCTACGAAGGTCGTAGCAGACGGTGGCGGCGCTGCGGGCACCGTGATGGGCGGGCCTGCCGCCTTGGCGCACCGTGGCATGTCTCACACGCCCATAGCCCAACCGCGCTGGTTCGACTGATCGGGTCGACAGGGAGGACGCGAGTGGATCCGTCTGCTGACCCGACCCCGACGAGGGTTCGCGCGGTTCACTCGCGCCGAGGAGACCCGGATGGACGGGTTGGGCTGCTGCTAGGACAGCGACCGCGGCGTCGGAAGCATGACGATCTAGGCTCGGAGTAAAAAAAGGTCTTCCGCTCGCTCCGCGCCATCACGCATTGCCACACCTCAGGCACCATTGGCCACACCTTCGGCCACACCCACCCACCCAAAACGAATCAGCGCATCTCCCAGACGCTGGGGCAGGCCTGCCGGAAGCACGGACTTGCGTGCCCGGCGTCAACTAAATACATGCCAGCCCCAAGACCCGCCTGACCACGCGACCTTCCAAGTTGGCCCGTCCGCTCCATCAAGCGCATCAAACGTGAATCAAGCATATGGCATCAAGCGCCGGAGCTTTCTTCGCTGCGTCGCGTTCGTCACCAGCACTGCTCTCCTCTTCTCACGCCGCCGCGTCAAGCGAAGCTTCCTCTTCAGGTGGTGTGCCCCGGGCTGCCAGCGTTTAAAGGCCCCCTTTGCCAGGGGCTTGAAGCTGTGGGTTGAATGTATCGTCAGTGCCCCTCGAACGGCAGGTTGCGGAGCTTCCCACCGTTTCGCAGTGCCCTTGTGAGTCTTCAGTTTGAACTTGTACCCGCGGGTCTGCACAACGAGCCCAGCAGCGCGAACCACAGTCCGAGAACCTGCTGACCGAACAAGCGGGCGCGGTCCCATGTCCAGTTGCGCGCTGCGGGGCGCCCTGCGGCCCACTAGCGTCCCAAATCGCATGTCCCGCGCCCCGAAACGCAAAGACCGCAACCGAAAAATGTCATTGGCACCTCCGGTGGCTCCAGCTTGGCGCGATGGATGGACCAGTGACGCGAAATGCCGTGCGTGTCCCACTGTCAGACGCGTCCCCGTGCAGTCGCCGACGTCAGATTCGGTGGAAGAACGATGCGCAAAACAAGAATGTACACGTACGGAGCCGTGGCGGAAATCGGCTGCAGAGACCTGAGCAGGGGAGCATTGTTTGTGTTTGCGCTGGCGTCGGACGCGCGACAGGCAAGCAAGCGATCGCTCCGTTCTCACCGCATTTGCGCGGGATACTAGCGGCGATTAATGGCGGGACATGAAACGCCGACAGTGCCGGAGAATCGGGCGACGGCCTCGTTGCCGGGGGAGGACGCTCCGGACCGCAAGCGCCCTCGCCGTGACGAGAGCGCTGTCAACGGGAGCAAGCAGGAGCTCTGCAGCGAATCATACGGTTCAGTCGGCAATGGATTTACCTCGAGGAATCAATTCTCTGCTTTGGCCGCTTTCCGGTTGTCGGGTCGGGGGCTCAAGCCAAACGGGAAGGACCTGGCGGAGGGTTCACCCGAGGTTGGAGCACCTGCTTTTGAGCATCTCGCCAACGTCGTGGATCAAGATTCACCGTCGGAAGGCGATGCATCATCAGCGGACGAACGCCCGGTCTCTAGCGCCAAGAATCGTAGGAGCCGCGATCTTCCGGGCGACGAGCCCGCAGTCGTGCGAGTGTCCTCGTCCATGCCCTCCCGACAGAACACGATGATTGCGCGTATAGGGGGGGGGAATGATCGTTCTTTCGCATTCTTGGGCATGTCTCAAGGGGAGAGATTGGTGCTGGAGGGGTTCGGAGCCGTGGGCTGCCTGCGCGGCGTCTGCTCGGTCGCTGGCTTCAAGATCGTCGCGGACGCCGACATGGATCAATGGTTCTCTTCCGACAAGGACCAAAGCCCGCCACTCGCTGGGACCCTGTTGCATCCAGTGTTCTCTCTCCGATCGCAGAGTTTGCTGTCAATCTACGGAGGGGCAGACCAAGCACCATTGCCGCGCATGAAGGACAGCAGAATGCATACCGAAGACCTTGGTAGCCCCGACAGCTTTGGCAGTCTCGCGGATGCCCTCGCAGAGTGCCGCACTCGATTGCATTCGTTCGCCATCGTCGTGGTCTTGGCCGACATTTGGGGGTGCGGTCTTGAGAGTGCTCCGAGCGACATGCCAAACTACCGCGATCTCTTTGGGGACATCGAGGAAACAAACGGACCTAGGTACTCGCTTCCTCTCGTGCGTGGCCTGTGCTGCCATGTGAGCTTGGCATATCCGGGCCTTCGCACACCTTTGGAGATCGCGGCGCCTTGGAAGTCGACGCTCGATCGTCTGACAGCGGCCGCAGTCGAGGAGCGTATTGTGGTCGTCGTTGTGGGACCAAAGGGCTCGGGCAAGTCGACGTTTGCGAGGTTGCTGACGAACTCCTTGCTGGAACGGGCAAGCGGACGCGTGGAGTACCTCGATACCGACGTTGGACAATCCGAATTCGCGCCTTTTGGCTGCGTATCATTGCAGGAAATCAAGCAGCCGCTGCTCGGTCCGCCATTCACCCACTTTGCTCGCGCGCGCCGGAGTTTGTTTGTCGGCTCTTCTTCCCCGGACAAGGACCCAGATCACTACGTCGATTGCTTGCGAACGTTGGTATCTGCACACCAGGAGCAACGCAGCCCCGAGGCGGCGCTCGTTGTGAACACGCACGGATGGGTCAAAGGCATGGGCTTCGACATCTTGATGGCGCTCGTCGACCTCTTGTCACCGACCCACGTTGTTGATCTTCGGTTCGACGGAGACGACACTAGGAACGTTTCACCGGTCGTGCTGGGTGTCGGCGTGCGCGGAGGTGGGTGCGAAGCTATTGCACTTCCCGCTGCCGGCACGGCCGCCGGGTAGGTTCTCGGAACGACACGGCACCGAACCGTTGCTCATAAACGTTGGGCAGGCGCCGCCAACACGCAGCGGAGCTCCGACAGGTCGCCTTGACAAGCTACTTCCATCAAACATCCGTCAGCTCCCTCGCAGCAATGACCTTTGCTAGCCTTGATACTCTGGAGCGGTACTGGGACTTTGATGTGCCCGTGACGGTCCGGAGACCTCTGGCCGTACCGTGGGGACTGGTTGCTGTGGGGCTTATTCACGCGGAGGTCAGCGAAAGGGACATTCTCCGGGCAATCAACGGTGCCGTGGTTGCTTTATGCGAAGGGATGGATGGCGCGGCTGATGGCGAAGTCGCTGCGAGCACCGTGAGACACATTCGCAGTCCGGTGACGACGGCGCACCACGTGCTTGGCCTGGGCATTGTGCGCGCGATTGACTTTGCATCACAGACACTGCACATCGTCACGCCTATCCAGTTGAACGCTGCACGGAAGTGCACCCTCGTCTTACGCAGCGCCGACATGGAAGTTCCTGTGGAGTTGAGGATCAGAGGGCTGGGTGATCAAGGCCAGCCCGTGCCGTACACCATGCTCATGGGTGATCACGGCTTGGCGGGTGCGAAGGAGTGGAAGACTCGCAGCAATCTGGCTCGTAGATCGCAGGCCGCGTAGTCAATCTAGCTCGCCAATTGAGTCATTGTTCCGATCGCGCTTTCGATCGCGACTTCGAGCCCAATGTCGGCGCCGGACGGGCCTGGCGGCGACATGTCCGGTGGCGATGAAGGACTCGGCGCTCCGGAACAACATGTGGATAATGTTGCTTCTGCCGGGGGTGAATCCCGGGCTGGCGGCGAACAGGAACCTGCGGACATGGCTGCGGCCCCGCTGGACCTCGATGATCTGCAGGCCGAGGCTGAAGCGCTCAACGAGCAATCGCGGACCTTCAAAAAGCGCGTTCCTATCCGGGAATCGCCGGTGGACAACGTCGCCGGACTAGACGATGTTCCATCGGTCGTGGAACCCGTCCCCGAGCCGGTCGTCGAGCCTGAAGATGTACACGCCTCGGCCGCGGACGAGCGTTCCGCAACTCCGGTAACCGGTATTGGCTTGGGGGATTCGGATGCCGGATCGAGGCATGCTTTGGAGGACAGTCCAGCGAACGCCTTTCTCTCGCCGCCGGACGTGGACTCGCGACGGGATGCCTCGGAGAGCGTCCCCACCGAGGCAAGCGCGGACGGTGACATGGCCGCGGAAGATGAAAACGACGAAGATGCGGAACCGCTGTTGAAGTACTCGAGACTCAGCGGAACGCTGGGGAACGTGCTCGCAAAGGACAACGTCAGCTGCATATGCGTTTCGGACCGATTCTTGGTTCGTCCCTCCGGTCGACTAATGTGTCGATTGCTGAGAGTGCTTCGTTGTCTTTGTAGGTTGTCGGGACTCACGGCGGGCACATCCACATCCTGGACCTCACGGGAAACGACATCAAGCGCTTCCGGGCGCACTCTGCTTCGGTAACCGAGATTTCAATCGACGAAAGTGCCGACTACCTCGCTTCTTCTTCGGACGACGGTCGCGTGGTGGTGAATTCGGTCTTTTTCGCAGAGAGCACCGCGTACGATTTCCGGCGGCCCGTCAAGGCCGTGGCTCTGGAACCGGGTTACGCAAAGAGCTCCGCGCGGACGATCATCAGCGGTGGCCGGAACGAGCAGCTGATCCTGTCCTCGAAGAACTGGTTTGGCGCCACGAGCAACACGACCCTGCACTCGGGAGAAGGCATCGTGTTCACCGTCAAGTGGAGGGGCAGCCTCGTCGCCTGGGCCAACGAACGGGGCGTCCAATTGTACGACATGTCAACCTCCAGGCGTTTAGGCCACGTCAAGAGGAGGCGAGGGAGCCCTAGAGCGGACCTTTTCAGGCCGCACCTTTTCTGGAAAACGGACAGGGAGCTGCTCATTGGGTGGGCAAACTCGGTCACGGTCGTGGGGATCAAGGACGTCACAGAGTCGTCACCTGCGGCATCTGGGAGGTCGACACCTTCGAGATCGCTGGGCGTGGCGTCGGCTGTGGGGCTGGACAAGGTGGCCAAGTCCACGGACCTCGTCCCGACGATCAAGTCCTCGTGAGTCCGACTGCTCGCCTATCTGCGGTCGGTGCTGACGGAAGCTGCCATCTCAACCAGCTTCAAGACCGACTATGTCGTTTGCGGGATCGCCCCTTTCCAGCACAAGGGAAAGGAACTCCTCGTACTGCTGACAGTGGACGTCGACGCCGGCGCTCTGAGCAGCCCGGATGTCCTACCAGCGTCCATGCCGAGGCCGACAGGTGCGACCGAAACACGCCCCGGCAACCGGCCGCCCGAAATACGCGTCGTCGACTACGAGGGCAGGGAAGTCGCAAACGATGTCCTGGCGAACGTGGTCGGGCACGAGATCTACCAGCCGAACGACTACCGGCTGGACTACCTCGATTTTGACCAGACGTACTACCTAGTTAGCCCCAAAGACATCATCGTTGCCCGCCCGAGGGACATGGCCGACCACATCGAATGGCTTTTGGAACGGCAGAAGTACGCGGAGGCCCTTCATGCCGCCGAGTCGGCCGGGGACGACTACAGCGTGAAAGGGCGGCTCAAGGTGGACGACATATTGGAGATCGGCCAGAAGTATCTGCAGGCTCTCGTCGCCCAGGGGAACTTTGATGAAGCCGCCTCCCTGTGCCCAAAGATCCTTCGGCAGGATCCCGTTCTTTGGGAACAGTGGGTGTTCACATTTGCGGAGGCAGGCCAGGTCGCGCACTTGGCACCGTACATGCCTACCGCCAAGCCGCTCCTGGCACAGAAGTGCTACGATGCGGTGATGATGTTTGCAGTCGAGAATGACAGAACACTTCTGCTCCGCCTGGCTCGCGCCTGGCCCCCGACATGCTACGACCTGCGCACCTTGTTGTCGGCGGCTGAAGAGGCGCTGCGCCGGGAACCGGGGGACCTGGTGCTGATGGAAGCCGCCATGGAGCTGTACGGCCACGCGAACAATTGGATTGCCTACGCGCGGCTGGCCCTGGGGCTGGGGTCTCCCAACGCTTTGGGCTCCATCACGCGGCACAATCTGCTGCACGGATTGGATCCCGCTATGCTGAAGCTACTATTCGAGTATGACCAGCGGCTTCTAGACACGGATGCGGCCCTTGCGGAGCGTATCGAGGAGGAGCTGCTGCAGGAGGAAAAGGCAGAGGGTGGCCAGCTCGAACCCCTGTCGATCAAGTCGCCGCTCGGACGCATCCGTGCCGCAACGTTGTGCCCGGCCGTACAGCTGCTAGTAGCCAGCACCGAGCAGGTCCCGCCGGCCGTGGTGGTGGATGCCATGAAGGACTACTCCGGTTTCCTGCACATCTACCTTGACGCATTGTGGAAGGCGGAGCGGCCCCGGCGCGACTTGCGGCTGGAAGGCTCGGCCTACCACAACCTCCAGGTCGAGCTGTACGCCGAGTACGATCCCCTGCGACTGCTCGACTTCCTCCGCGCGTCCAATGGCTACTCGGTCTCGGTGGCGTACGAAGTCTGCCAGCAGCGCGACATGGTTCCGGAGATGGTATTTCTGCTCGGGAAGATGGGGGACAACAAGAAGGCACTGGCACTCATCATCGAACGCATGGCCGACGTGCGGGGGGCCATTGCGTTCGCCAAGGACCAGGGGGATCCGGCGCTGTGGGAGGACCTCGTCACGTACTCGATGGACAAGCCGCCCTTCATCCTCGGGCTTCTGGAGAATGTAGGGACTTCGATGCTCGATCCTGCGGACGTTGTCCGGCGCATTCCCGACGGGCTCCCCGTGATGGGGCTCAAAGGGGCAGTCCTGCGCCTGCTGGAGGACTACGGCGCGCAGGCGCTCCTGCGCGAGGGTTGCGGGAAGATCCAGGAAGCGGACACGCTGGGCCTTTTGGAAGCCTTGGTATCTTTGCAGATGCGTGGTCTGCTGGTAGCGGAACCCTCCTCCGTGGTTTGTTCGGTTTGTGGCCTGCCGATTGTTTCAGCTGGCGCCGGCGGCGAAGTTTCGGACGAGGCTGCCATCGTGTTTGACTGCCGCGATTGGTTCCATTCGGGATGTTTGCTGTCCTCGGCGGGCAGTGGGCCTAGCAAGCAGGACTCGTACCTTGCAGACAGCCGGGAGGACTACCTGCAGTCGGTGCGCCGTCGGCTTCGTTCGATTTACGCGGGCAGCGAAAGAATGTTGGGTGATTCCGAAGAGCCCGACGAAGGATTGCGGACTTTACGTGGCTCGGAATCGTATCGCATAAGGAGGCGGTTGGCTCGCTTGGCGCTGGCATGTCTACTTTGCGAGGGCTCTGGGCGTGCTTCCGGGAAGCTGCTCAAGACGGATGCGGATATACGCAGCGAACCTGTAGCTGCTTTTGGCTAGATGGCTTGTGGCCCAGGAAAACAGATGGTCTCAACAATTGGAAGTGAGGAAACGCCACGTCATTCATCCGTCACACATTCTCCAAACCTTTCGGCCACCCCCCCACCCCGTTGTCCTTCCAGCCCTTGACGGATGTCCGACACGATGCCCAAGAACCCGGACGCCCCGAAGGACGCGCCCAAGTCGGGAGAACAGGGCGCCGGGAGTCCGGTGAGGCGTCGCTACCCGAACTCCCCTCCCACTTTCCCTCGTCGCTAACGGGATTCGCAGAACACTGTTGGTTCGGGACAACCGTCTACGCTTTCCGGCAGCATCAGCTCGGCTGCTTCTGCCGCCAAGGAGGCCGCCGAATCAGTTGCCAACGCGACGCGCGAAAAAGTTGGCGAAGGCCTCGATGCTGCTGGAAAGGCGCTGCCTCCGGACAACGTCAAGGAAACCGTGAAGGCGACGTACGAGACAGCGAAGGACAAGGTCGGCGACGGAATCGAGAGCGCTCAGAAGGCTGTTACGGCGGATGCCCTGAAGGAGAAGGGAGGGCAAGCCCTCGACACGATGCGGGGCGCATACGAGAGCGCGAAGGAAACGATCTCATCCGGCTTCGAGACTGCCAAGGTCGCTGTGAAGACGGCGTTCTCTTCCGATCAGTCGTCTTCGGAAGATGTTCAGAACAACGCGATCGTCGACGGTGGCGAAACGGCGAAGAAGGTGCAGCAGGCCTCTTCGGACCCGGCGGCAGAGACTGAACTCAAGAAGGTAACGAAATCGTATCTTGGTGGAAGACCATTTGCTACATCGCTTGTCCGTTTCTAGATCAAGGAGGGCCCCGATGTGCCCCCCGAGCGGAAGAGCAAGCTCTAGTCGTGATTGCTTGGTTACCGGTGCCAAACCAATTAGGTTTCGTCGGGAGATAGGATGTGCTTTGCCGTAATTGAATCAAGGTCTCGTGCCCGTGTGACGATGCGTGTCGAGTCATCACTTTCCACGACTAAATCGAAATGGCCGACGACACTCCCAAAGGCGCGAAGGTCACGGCGGGAGACGCGAAGAAGGACGAGCCGGCTCGCCCGAACACCGAAGTGCGCGCGGCGCCGGTTCTGGGGCGTGTGTTTGCCGTGGGTGACGTGTTAAGCTGTAGGACATTTCGGACGAGGACAACTCTCCCGAGCACGTCGATGCGGTCAAGGGCGAAGAAGAGGAAGAGCTGAAGAAGGTACAGCCACGACCTGCTGCACAACGGTCGTGCTCATGGCTCTCCCAGGTGCACCCGGCCGAGGAAGCTTCCGACGGCAAGCCCAAACTCTGATTCCTGAGTACTTTCTTTTGAGGAGCTTCTTTTGGAGCCCAAACGATCTGAATACATTCTTGCTGTGATTGGCGCCGAAGCGTCCCTCTTTCGTCCCTCCTTCTGTTGGTAGACTTACATGGCCGTCACAGACGCAGAGTCCGGCCTTTGTCATCGCACGGCTATTCCCTTCCTCGCCAAGGCCGCAGCTTGCGATGGGACGAGCGTTGCCTTGGCGGCAGCCGCACAGCTATGCATTTCCGGGAAACGGTGCTTCGTGCAAAGCGTCTTCGTGCAGAGCTTGCAAGTCATGGCCGGGTTCGGCTTCTCCTTGCAACGAGGGGCGAGGCATTGAGTAGGCTTCGACTTGCAGCCCGCGACAATGTGCTTTTCTACGGTGGCCTTGATGTCGCTTTCCGAGGGAGGCTCTGCTTCAGATCCCAAAGTCCCGGTGGCGGCAAGCCGCACGGGCAGCACAGTGGCGCAGAGAGGGCAGGGGACGGTGGGTACCACGTAGTTGCGCCGTCCGGTGCATCCTGCATGCTCGGTCCTATGATCTCCGCAGTACACCTTGTGACGACGACCGGCCCGGACGACCGTCGTGCCTGTGGTGGCATGCCCATCGCCGGCATCAAGTTCTTCAGGAGGGCAATGGGGGCACAAGAAGGGCAGGAAGTCGAGCTGGTGGCAGCCTTCGGCCGCGCAGTGCACGCCGAGGGTCGGAAGCTCCATCGTTCCGGGGTTCTTCAGTGGTCCACGGGGCTCGTTAACGCACGATGCACCGGCAGCGCGACCGTATATAGGGCGTTTGCTGTGGTTTTTCACGGCAAACTGATGGTTTTGAGTGGTCGGAGATTTGGAAATCTGGAAGCTTGCGCGTCGTCCGGTCCGTGACTGTTTACCCGCCCGAAATCCTTCGATCGCCTTCGCCGCCGAGCCACCGGGGCGCCTCGCACGATGCCGACGGCGCCGGTCACGCTCGAGGAATCGCTGCCGCCCGATGCGCTCCGAACGCGGGGCAGATTCTTCCGGGACAACCTCGGCCGGGCGGTGCACCTGCGCGGGGTGAACGTTGCGCCCAACGCCAAGACGCCGGCAAACCAGCCGTCGCAGGTCGGCGGCGAGGAGTTTTTCGACGCAGAATGGCAGAGAAAGAGTGCAAGCTTCGTCGGGCAGCCGTTCCCGCTCGAGCAGGCCGACGAGCACTTTGCGCGGCTCCGTCGGTGGGGTTTCAACTTTGTCCGGTTCAACGTGCGTGACGGCTTTTCGGCGTTCTCGTAAGCGCTGATGATGGTTATGAATCATCAGATCACGTGGGAAGCTATCGAGCACGGTGGACCGGGCGTCTACGACACGGCGTACATCGAGTACGTGGTCGCGGTGCTGCGAAAAGCGCGGGATCACGGCGTCCGGTGCTTCATCGACCCACACCAAGATGGTGCGTGCCTAACCTTGGTTCCCGAATGTGTTTGCTGATGGATGCGTGTTTAGTCTGGTCGCGGTGGAGCGGCGGCGATGGAGCGCCGCTGTGGACGCTTGACCTGGTCGGCTTCAAACCCTCCAACTTCAACGCCACGGGCGCCGCTATTGTCCACAACACCTACGAAGGGGACAAGCACCACTTTCCCATGATGATCTGGCCGACAAACTACCGGAAGCTCGCCGCCTTTACGATGTTCACGCTGTTTTGGGCGGGCAGGACCTTTGCCCCCAAGTTCCTCGTCGATCCGCCGCCGTGGGCGGGCACGAGCGAAAAAATCAATGTGCAGGATTATCTGCAGATGTCGTTCCTCCGATCGATGCTTCTCATGGCCCGAGCGATCGTCGAAGCCGGGCTCCAGGATTCCTGCGTGATCGGGTACGACACGTTCAACGAGCCCAACGAAGGTTTGCTGGGCACCAAGGACCTTTCGCAGCAGATGTCGGGCAGCGCACGGAACGGGACGTCGCCTACACCATTCGAAGCCATGTGCCTTGGGGAGGGCCTGGCTTGCGAGGTGGACGTGTGGGGGATGGGCGGATTTGGGCCTTACAGGTCCGCCCGCAAGGTCGTTGATCCCAGAGGACTGCGAGCTTGGAAGGATGGGCACCAATGTGTCTGGAAGCAGCACGGTGTTTGGACCTTTCGCGAACCAAAGGACGTCGTTGGCCCGCAGGGAGTCCGCGGCGCCGAACTGTTGGTGCCGGACTATTTCACCAAGGATCCTTCCACGGGCAAGGCGATCGACCTGGACGCCGACTTCTTGCAGCCCTTTTTCTACCGATATGCGGCGACCGTCCGCAGCGCCCAGGCGGATGCCATAATCCTGATCGAACCCAGGGTGATGAATCCCCCTGCGGACGGGTGGGACGAACGCACCGTCGCCGAGTACGGTGCGCAGGACGGCGTCACGCGCGCCGCAATCGGGGCGGGGCTTTCCAAGGAGGTCACGCTCGAAGTTCACTTTGGTGACCGCCGGATCGCCTACACACCGCATTGGTACGATGGATTGACCCTGGTCAACAAGCAGTTCCGATCTTGGTGCGTCTGCGGCGAATGGGAAGCTTGTGGATTCCAATGTTCTGATTGATTTCCCCAGGTTCAACGTGGATGCCCTCTCGTTCCTGCGCGCCGAGGAGCACGGATTGTCGCTGCCGTTCTACCAGATCATCCGTCTCGGCGAGTACTACGTGCGCCACGTCTTTGCCGACAATGTGCGCCGCCTTGCCGAGTATGGATGGAATGCACTCAAGGGCGAGGTGCCCGTGGTGTTTGGCGAGTACGGGCTTCCGTACGATATGATGCAGAAGCTGGCATACAGGACCGGAGATTATGCGCTGCACGAAACGGCGCTCGACGCCTACTTCAACGCGGTATGTTTCGCTGTCGGATTTGCTCCTGCTGAGGGCCTGATGGCGAAGTCGCCTCCAGATGGAGCACACCCTCTTGGACACCGCTCTTTGGTGCTACTGCGCGTCGAACTGCAACGAGTGGGGCGACAACTGGAACGGCGAGGACCTGTCCATCTTTTCGCTCGACGTGCACCCGTCGATGGAGCCGACCGCCGAGACCGTCCCGCACGGGTTCAGCCCCCTCGACCGCGGCGGCCGAGCGCTCAACGCCGTGTGCCGGCCCTTTGCATCCGCCGTGGCTGGGACGCCCACGAGGTCGAATTTCGATATGGCGGACAAGCGCTTCGAGTTTGAGTTTGAGCACCGCACCGGCGGCGGTGACGACGTCGAGGAGGAAGGGGTGGCGCCGCTCAAGAGCCGCACGACCGAGATCTTCCTGCCCAGGTGGCACTACCCGACCAAGGCGGACGTGCTCGTCAAGGTGTCGCACGGCAAGTGGAAGATCGTGGAGGAGCAGGTGGCTTCCCAGGGCCCCAGCGCCTCGGAAACCGTGCTCAAGCTCGTGTGGGACTGCGGATGCCCGCTGGACGGCGAGCGGGCGGACGGGGACCGCCATACACCGGATCGACGGATGGGCGTGGACGATTCGGAGCACGAGCGCGTCGGCCTCCTTTCCTCGGTCGACGGAGCGGCTGGCGGAGCTGCGGGACGTCTGACGAAGCACTCGGTGGTCATCGGCCGGAGAGGATTCAGCGGCCGGCGCCGGGGACTGGGCATGGTTGCGAGCATGGGCGTGATGGTTGTTGTTCTCGTGGGCGCCTACATCGGGTACAGATTCATGTTTTAGGCTTTCTTCATGTGCTCAGACCGAGTTCGTCGAGACACCTTCGGTAGAATTCCCCCTCGCCGAACGCGACCTTGACGCCGCGCAGCGCGCGGTCGGCGAGGTCCCGCATCTGGTCCAGGTCCATTGAACCGTAGGCACCGAGCTTGGCCGTCAGCAACAGGCGGAGCGTCCGCGCGGGGTGGAACTCGGCCACGAAGGGAGGCTGCAAGATCTTGGAGATCCGCAGGGACTCGCCGTACGCCTCCGCATACTCTCCCCTAGATATGAGGAGATCGTACAGCAGCGTCCGGAGGCCCAGCGGGCCGAAATGCCGCTCCCCGAGGCAGCGCAAGCCCTCGAGCTTCTCCAGGCACGCGCGGACCGCGGCGGGGTCGGCGAGCTCGCCTCTATCCCTCGCCGCAAAGATCACCGCCGCCTCGGCTAGTGCCTCGCCCAACGTTGCCGCCGCCACGACGAAGGACCCGCACACGGGGCAGAACACGTTCTCGGCGTCCCCGGGCAGCACCTCAAACTCGTGCGCGCATTTTGCGCACCGCAGCGCGGCCAGAGGGTCGCAGGCCGCGCTGCACGCGGGGCAGGTGCAGGTGAAGCGGTACTGCTTCCGCAGGGCTTCGATCCGCTCCTTCCGGGGCGTGACCTCCGACGGGATGTACGACAGGCAGATCTCCTCGCCCGCGGCCACGCCCGTTATCGTCCGCACCTGCGCCCGGACGCCGCTGCCGTCTCGCACATACATCAGAGCGGCGTCGGGAGCGCACGAGTGGTTCGCGAGAGCGGAAAATGGCAGCATGGCGACGCCCACGTTCACTAGGTCGCTTCCCGGGGCCGTGAGCGACATGGCGTTGCACGAGAAGCGCGCGATGACGTCCAGCACGTCCGCGTTGCCGGCTTCCGCCGCTGCCGGCGAGAGAATGGAGGTCACGACGAACGCAAGCTGCGCAAAGCTCTCCAGCTCATCCTGCCCGAGGTCCGCCCTGTGGCCCTCCAGTCCAGCCATCCCAGACGCCTCGTACGCCCCCGGTTCCCGGGCGCGCCGCTCCAGCACCCGCGCGACCAGCCGCACGCTCGTCGGCGGCCGCCGTGGGGCGACTTTTCTCAAGCCAAGACACTCCGCCTTGTGTCCCGCGGCCCAGTCGCTCTTTTGGCACGCGGCCGAGCAGTAGTGCGGGAAGCGGCAGCCGCTGCATCGCAGCTTGGACTCGGCGGCGAGCTCGCGGAAGCAGGCCGAACAATGCGTCGCCGCGTGGGCATCGTCGATTACAGCGGCAAAGGGCGCCTCCTCGAAGAGCAGCGTGCCGTGCGCGAGGGACTTGGACGCGACCAGACCGCGGCCGCGCCCGGGGATGTTTTCGACCGCGACGGCCGAATGGCGGTTCTTCGCCAGGCTCATCGCGGCCTCCGTAGAACGTGCCCGTTTCGACGACGAGATCCTGGGAGGTCTCAAAGCCGTCTCAAAGCGGGAGGAGCAGACCGCCTGTGTAAGGCGTCGGTATCATCTTCCCGCCCTCACGCCCTCCATCCAGTCCACGACCTTTTCCAGCCCCTCCTCTTCCCTGTCCGCCGACGCCGCCGCGATCTCGGCGAACTCGACCGCGCAGTCGAGCTGGTCGAACGCAAACGGCTGGCCCTCCACGCCCAGGTACTCGCTCGAGGCCTCGGGGGAGAGGGTCGAGACCGAGGCGGTGCGCGTCGCCCGCAGCGAGTCTCTGTTATGCAGGGGAGGGGGGAAGGTTCAGAAAGGGAGGTTGGGGCGAGGCGGCCGATCGCGGTCAGGATGATCTGGGGATGGCGCCCGCATGGCGCCGGAAGGGGAACCCACAGCTCCTTCTCCAGCTCCTCCTTGACCCTCTCCCAGCCCCAGCTCGTCCACAGGTCCTGCTTGTTGCAGGCGACCAGCAGGTTCCGCGGCATCCGCGGGTCCGCCAGCACGTCGTACAGCGCCTCGGCCGTCTCCCTCACTGACTTGGAGAAGGACGACGAGTCGACGACAAAGACGACGCCGGCGGCGATGGGGAGGAACTGCGAGGTGAGGAAGCGGAGCTGCGGGTGGCCGGGGAGGTCGACGACGTGCAGCGGCCGCACGTCGGGCTGGCACACCGGGGGGGCAATCAGAGGCGGGAGAGGGCCCACAGGGGGAACAGCCCACCGACGAATGCGGCGGGAAGGTGCCCTCGTTCTCCTTGATCGAGGGGTAGCACGGAACGGCCTTGCCGTAGCGGAGCTGCCGACGCGTCAGCAGCCAGCGGAGGAGCGACGGTTTCGTTGGAGCGACGTGCCTTGACGAAGAGCGTCGTCTTGCCGCCGCCCGACGGGCCGGCGAGGAGGAACGCGTCGCGCGCCGGCCGTCTTCTCCGCGTGAGCACGGCGGCTGCGGGGCGTCAGCGGGGCGCGGCGGGGGCGGGGCGGGGCCGGCGATGCCCACCGAGCGCGGCGATGGCGACGAGCAGCGCAACGAGCAGCGCGAGATACGCCGTCGCGGTCATCGTGGCGAGACGCGTCGGGTGTTCACGCTGGCCTTGCCCCGCTGATGGGGCGTGCCCCGCGTCCCCGATCCGCGTCCGCCCCCGCTCCCGCCTCCAGCAAACAAACAATGGCCGCGCTGCGACACGCGGTCGCCGCCGTCCTGGCTGCACGGCCCCCGCGTCCGCCCGCAGCCCGCACGCCGGCGGGTGTCCCCCGCCGCTTCGGCACCGGCCCCGCTCCCCGCTCGCGCGCCTTCCTGCTCGAGGACGTCGGCGTCGGCGTGCCTGAGTCGGAGAGGCTCTCGCAATTGGCGTCGCCCGCCAGCTGGCGCCACGCGCTCGAGGCTGAGGCGCGCCGCAAGGACCGCGAGGCTCTCCGGAACCTCGAATCGGACGCGATCGGCGTGCCGGCTGCGAAGCCCCCGTCGTACTCGATGGCGCCGCGGAATGCATACTACGAGCGCGCAACGCCGCGGAAGCTCGCGCGCAGGAAGGCTTGGCCGGCGACGCCCGCGGGGGAGAGCATCCTCGATCCAATCTACTCGGCATGGGGCAACGCTAAGGCCTTCGCGTGAGCTGCGACACCTTGCAGTTTGACGACGCCCTGCTAAACGCCCCGCTGCAGCTTCGCGGGCATCTGGGTCGTTCTGCTGCTTCCCGCGATCCTGGGCAGCATCCTCCTCTCGGAACCCGATCCGGAGCCGTCGCCAGAGAAGGTCGCCCGGGTCCTGGAGGCCGAGGCAAAGGCCACGAAGCTCCGTTGATCGGCTGCGTTGCCATTCCCATTATCGCGACAGAGATGCGTGTACATTCATTCGTTGCTGTTGGTTCTGGTCATTTCCAATTCGAAACTCGATTCATCGTTGCTTCACGCCGGCCGCGCGAACTTGAGGTAGTCCGACACCAGCACCAGGTAACCCGTGCACGCCAGCGTCTGCACGGGCAGCGTGAGCCCGTAGACATACAGCAGCGTCAGGCTCAGCTCGTCCTCGTAGTGTCCGTGGACCGCGGCGATCTGCGTCAGGTTGACAGCCGTGGGGCTGGATCCGAGGATGAGCATGACGAGGACGAACTGCGCGGGACGCATGGCACGGTCAGCGGGGCGCCTCGTCCACGGCGGCCCACCCACCAAAGGGTCCTCTTGGGCGAGCCGCACCCCCCACGCCCGCGCCGCGTACACAGCCGCGATCCCGATCGGGCACATGAGGAACAGCCGCACGAAGCAGATCCACGCCACCGCGACCCCCACGCGGCGCGGCCGGGCGGGCGCCCCCGGCGCCGGTAGGCCGTGCGGCTGCGACTGCTTGGCAAGCGTCTTGCGCAGGGTGACGCCGAGGCCGACGAGGGTGAGGGGCACGGAGGCCTCGCCGCAGCTGCGTCCGGCACCGCGGAATCAGCGAAGGCGCGGGCATCGAGGAAGGGGGAACCCACTTGCGGAGCGGGATCCCGATCAGGCTCTTGAAGGGCGCGTCGTTGCCAAAAATGAGCCCCTTGAGCGGCGCCACCAATCCGATCGTAACCCCCGCGATCGACGCTACCATCGGTGGGTTGCTAAAGGGCTCCAGGATCGCGGCCACCACGCGATACGCCCGCGATTCCGCGATCTCCGCGAACCAGCTCTTCCGCGGGGCGGCCGGCGCCGCCGCCGCGGGTCCCCGATCCCCGCCCGCCTCCGGCACGTAGCCCTCCATGTCCGTCGGCTCCGCGACCATCGCCCCCGACAGCAGCGGCGTCCTCTCTGACGGCTCGCCGCCCGCGGCGCCGTGGGAGGGCCGCCGCGGGGGCGTCGACGGCGCCGAGTCCGGCTGGTACGCGTAGGGAGTCTCGTCGGTGCCCATGCCGACGGACTTGCGGCGGGGGGGCGAGCGGTCGTCCTCGGGGACGTTGAGGGTCACTCGGCGCGGGGAGGTGGGCTCCGAGGAGCCGGCGGGGGGTTTCGCGAGGAGGTTGTAGCCGTACGACCACCGCACGAGGTTACTGACGAAGGCGTAGAGGAAGACGTACGAGAGGCCACGAGTCAGGATGTCGGTCTTGGTCTCCTTCTTGCCTGGCAGCGCGAGATACTTGTTCCTTTCGTAGACCAGGGCTGTGTTCGACGGCAAGTATGAGCTCGATGCAGCTCCTCCGCAACCAACCGGTCACATGTCTCACCATAGACGATTGCTACGGGCCAGTTGTTGGTGTTGCCGAACACTGCGCGGCGCTCTTAGCCAGGTTCTGGTCTGCCAACCGCTCGAACCCACTGATGGAGGCAGTGACCCAGGGTCGGTGCTCCTGAACTCCGAGCATGAAGCAGCCCAGGAACGAAAGCGTCCATGTAATGAGGTAGAAAACAGCAACGAACACTGGTATCGGCCAGGCCTCGCGGAAGAGCTCGGGACTCATGCCATCGCCAAGATTAAATACCATCAAACAGCCTGAAAAAAGGTAGAGCGTGACCTTGGAGAGCTCCTTGTTGGTCTGAGGCGAAATCCACTTCATCTGGGCGAGCACATAGCCCGCTCCGATGATGAGCCACGTCCCTCCGACCGCGCCGATGGCGGACCACGCCACGCGAGCCAGTTCCCCGGGCGTAGGGAGCAGGGTCGCGCCGATCAGGGGTAGAACGACGCTGATGAGCACGTCGGTGGCGTCCATCGCGCTCATCGCGTCAAATGACGCCTAGCGGCGCGAACCCAGATATGGAGGCGCGCGCGGGTTGATGGAGGGACGCGTGATCGGACAACACGACGATCGCGCTTTTTAGGGCGTCTTACTCCGCGTCCACCCCGGCCCTAGTCCTCTCCACGATGGCTGCAGGCATGTCTTGACGCGTCTGACGCGTGCAACTATCGTCTGATTGGCTGCCGTCCGTGGACGGGCACGTGCCGAGCAGCCGACCCACTCGATTGCGCGCTCGACCTCATGCGGCGGCTGCCGCCCCAGGACGTCGAAAAGAACCTGAAGAAGCTCATCGATCTCGCGCCGGAGCTCGCGGAGGATCTCCTGTCGGCCGTGGACCAGCCCCTCCGCGTCGCAAAGGACGCCAAGACCGGGAGGGACTACCTGCTGTGCGACTACAACCGGGACGGCGATTCGTACAGGTCGGGATCCCACAGCAAGGCATTGTGGGAGCCACCAGTAGTGCTGATGAGCCGCTGCGCGGGCGCGTCGCGTTTCTCGGACAGATCACCGTGGTCCAACGAGTACGACCCTCCGCTGGCCGACGGAACCCAGCCTTCAGCGCAGCTGCGGAAGATGGAGGTGGCGGCGAACGCGGCGTTCGACACGTACCGCGAATTGTGCGCTGCTTGCCGTGGCGACCCCTTGTGCCGGGTGTTGACGCTCCCTTTGCGGGCAGGTACTTTGAAGGCGGAGTTTCGTCTGTCTACATGTGGGATCTCCAGGACGGGTTTGCCGCCGTCATTCTGATCAAGAAGAGTCCGTTTCTCCACGTTGTCTGCGATCCGTTCGAGGTTGCTGACCTGCCGGCGCCGACAGCCGCGGACGACGCCGGCAGTTCGGGCTTCAAGGGATCCTGGGACTCGATCCACGTCGTGGAGGTCCAGGTTCCGCAGGGTGCGGCGCGATCTGCAACGTACAAGCTGACTTCCACGGTTCTCCTGTACCTCAACACCGAACGGGAGAAGCTTGGCAAGTTGAACCTTGGAGGCTCGCTCACGCGTCAGGTGGAGCAGGAGTCGGCTCTGGAAGCTATCGGTGCCGGGCAGGACGCCGTCAACGCAGCGCACGTCGCGAATATCGGGAGAATGGTCGAAGACATGGAGCTGCGTATGCGGAATTCCCTGCAGGTTTGTTGTCTTTTGGCCCAAGTTAACGACTCTTGAGTGACCGCGCGCGCAGGACATATACTTCGGCAAGTCGAAAGACATCGTCAACGACTTGCGAAGCACTGTTTCGTTGAAGGAGGCTGCAAAGCAGAGGAACCTCGCGTCCGAGCTCACGCGTAAATTGGCCGCACGACAAGCAACGGGCTCTTAGTTTTCGAACAGAATTCGAACTTATACCCGTTCCTTCATAAATCTCTTTCAATCTCCTTTGCTACAAGTCCACGCGTTTTGCCGAAGGGTATGAGAATCAGCTGGGCTTTACATTTCGTTGCGCACGTCATCAGACTCAGGTTCCATGCATGAGTTCATTTTGGTTCGTTGCCTGTTCAACCGAAGAGGCCATTCAACGCTCCGTGTCCCCCATTCTCCTCCCCGTCGGAGGAGTCCTTGCTCAGCAGATCGTTGCGATGGGTGTTGCCGCGATCAGCAAGGGTCCGGAAAACGGACTTCTTGACGTTCGCAAGGGCAAAGGAGCTTTTGGTGCCAAAGAGCTGCGAGACAGCCACTCCGGCAAAGTTTGCAAGAAAAGCTCGGACCACGGCCTGCTGGTCCTTTGCTTGGGTCTTTTGACCCAGCTCCGATTCGAACTGCTGAATCTTGCTGGCGTCAACGTCCGGCAGCTGCGAGAAAGTCTCGAGCGGGAGCGTCGTGAGGGGACGGAGCGCCATGTAGATCTCGGTGATGAGGGTTATGATCTCTCCGTGAGCCTCCGTGTGGTATGGATCGTGCAAGGCCTTGAGCGCGGAGACCAGGAGCTCTTTGGCAACGTACTCGTGGTACGAGGGGCCTTGCTTGACGAGAAGGGGTATCAAGCGGGAGGAGATGCCGAGGGTTCGCCTCGCGGAGAGCAGATCGGGATAGTGCACCATGTTTGACAGCGACAGGAGAAGAGGCTGCGCGATGGGCTAACAAGGAGGAAGTCAGGGAGGCAGAAATCGATCAAGCAGCGGGCCTTACCATGTTTGTGATAAGGAATTGCACCAACTCCTTGTTCAGGAAGTCGTCGATCGGGTTGGACACCTTCGGCACGCGCTTGCCGTCGGCTTAGGGAAGCAAGGCGTAAGAGGAGCCACGGGAGTGTCCGTCACAAACTCACGAGTCTTGTCCCGGCCCGCTTCTCGACCGTCGCGCGGTGCCGGTGGTGCGGGAGCGAAGATGCTGACCATGAGGTCGCTGTACGCCCTCGTCAGGAGGCGCAGGACTTTCTCGTTGATGATCTCCTCCGACATGTCCTCGACTTCGATGAAGTCGCTGCCGGCACCGCTCCCGTCGCCGTCCATAGTCCGTGCCTCGATCTCCTGTTCATCGACGAGCGTCCCCTTTTCCATCCGAGCCTTCCACTCCAGTTCCAGCTTGTTGGACAGGAAGGTGAAGAATGCCGGCAAAATGGGTCCCAAGACTTTCATGAGGAACTGCGGCGGGCAGTTGCTGATCATCGGTCTCATTGCCGATCCGATGAGGCTCTTCCAGTGCCGGTTTTCCATGACTTCGGCCGAACCAAACAAGCCCTGCAGAATCATCTGCGAGAGATCCGGCACGGAGAAGAACTCGCCGAGGTATGTCAAAAGACCGAGAGAAGCGTAGCTGGAGACACTGGTCACGCAAGGCCCGACAGGACGGTGAGGACCGCCCACCTCGATTCACGGTACGCAACCAGCCAGGATCGTATGTTGTCCAGGTGCTTGGCAAGCGACTCATCCGCGAAGTCGTCCAACGGCGGGGCAAAAGAGGACCCGCCCATGGCTTGCTTCTTCTCCAACAGACCCATCCGCAAAACGTACTGCAGTTCGACCGGCAGCCCTTGCCAGTGTTGAGGATCCCAGGCATCGTGAACGACTTTGATCGCCCTGAAAAGGTTGGGCACTATCCGAGGAATGTAGGGATTCCACACGAGATCCGTCAGTTTGGCATCGGACTTGGCCTTCCCCCTGACGTCGACGGTGCGCCGCAGGAAACTCGTGAACGTGTTGACCAAGGCGTAGAGGCGAGCCCTGTTCTGCCGCTCGTCCATGGCCCGCTTCGCAATCGCCGGACCCAGCAACGGAACGCTGGTCTGGAACGATCCTGCTTGGGCAAGCGCCTGCGCCATTCCACCTATCCCGATAAACTCGAGGAAGGACGGTGCACCCAGCAAAGGACCGTTGGCCAGCACGTTGCTCGAGAACTCGGAGACGTAAGGCTCCATGATGGCATGGATGTGCGGGATCTTGCTCTCGGGGGGCACTGCAGCGTTGAAGACGATGCACACAGCAAACTCCATGAGGAAAGTCTTTTCGCCTTCGCGAAGCAGGTTCTGGTCCACGAGATTCTTGATCGAGGCGGCGATGTCCTGATACAGTTGCTGGCGTGACCGGTCAACAACCTAGGACGAGGCAGCCACGCACGAGCAACTCACAATCAGAACATTGGGGATCGCAATGGCAAGCTTGACCAAGGAGGACAGAGCCCTGTAGCGGAGCTCCTTCGACTCGGGCCTCTGCGCCAATTCTGGATCTTCGCCCGGCATGCGAAAGGTGGTGAACGTAAAGAGCTGCGGCAGAAAAGTTTAGAACAGATAAGGCCCAAACCGAAGTAGAACGAACCTTTTGGAGAGACTGAAGCAACAAATCCGACTGCACGGCCATTGCTTCCGCGCAAGAAACAATCATGGGGAGTTGCTGCCTCACGATCAGGGGATCCTGGGTATCGAAAGCGACCAATTGCTGCAACACCGCCACCAGCGCCGCAACGATCTGGGTGTGACCGGCATTGTCCTGTCCCTGAGCCTTCCCCTGATCCAGCAATCCATCCGGCACCGCGGAAACGACGCTGCTGAAAAGCAGAGAGTCGGCCTCGAGGGCCTTCAGCCACGGGGCATCCGGCACGAGAAAGTCCCCGGCGCCCGGCTTCGACGCAAGGCGGACCTGAATCCGAGTCGCGGCCCAGGTGATCGTTTCGACAGGCTTGAGAGCGGCAATGATCCGAGCACACTCAAGCAGCTTGTTCTTGTACTGGGCGAAGAACACCATCATCTCCGACGGCGAATCGAAATCAATGTCGTTGTAGTGGCGATACGGAGGATCGGCGCTCTCGGGGTGATCAAGCACCATGAGGCGCGCGAAAATGGTCTCCAAGAGGGCCGGCAGCGCCGCCGCGAGCTCCGGAGTCTCCTTCACGACCTCGTGCTTCAGAGCTTCCAGCCAGAACTGGCACGCGATGGAAGAAACGATGGTCGACGGATGCCGGCTCACGACAAGCATGAACTGGATGTACTTGTCGAACCCGTTGGGGATGCTCTTTGCCCGCTTTCTGAAGCAGATGTGCGTCTCGCCAAGAGCCGCAAAAGCCTGCACAATTCGTTGTGCGAGCTGATAGTCGGCCTCGTCGTCCACGAGCTTCGTCATCTCGACGTTTCCGACGGCGGCGAGGCCCTGGTGTCCGGCACCATGGGCCGTCGCCCACGCCTGCAACATCTTCTCGAAACCCCCGGCGTCGAACATCGGATCCAGAATGCAGGCCTGGCGATTGTCGTCCGTTTGGTGCAGGTTGCGAGAAAAGAGGACGACGAGAGCCTCTGCCGCAGCGGTCCGTATCTTCATGCTCCCGGAAAGGAGGGCGTCGAACATGCGGAGCACCGTCTGGCATTCGATTATGGCCCTGCCGTGGGATCGGCTATGAGATACGCGTCCGGAAAGACACGCCGGAGATCTCACCTCAAAAGCACCCATTCGAATGTCACTGCGATGGTCTGGATCATCGACGATGCCAACCTTTCCGCCGCTTCTGCCCTCCCTTTGTCTCCGCCCCGGACCGCAGACTCGTACTCGGCCTGGAGCGCGACCATCCCCAGTGTCCATTTGGCAAGCCAGCCGTCGTTCGCAGGACCGAGTCCAATGGACTGAAGCAGCGCGGCGTTGTCCGGCTTCGCCACCACTTCATCCACGATCCGACGGCTCACGGTGACTGCGGTGATCGCGGTGGAAAGGTCCTTCTTTCGCTGGCCCGGCACGACGTTGTCGAAGACGTAAATGTCCTCGCCCAACGACCTCAAGATGGAGAGGACGAGATCTTGTCCACCAGGCTAGAAGGGCGAACAATGTGAGCAAATCGCCGACCTCCGTCCAGTCGGAGACGCCTTACCCCGCTGGCATAGAGCTCCTGGAGCAGGGTCTCAAAGTCCGTCCACTCCAGAGGCCACATCCTCTTGGCGATCTCGACGACGATCGTCGCGAGCTTCTCCTTGAGGAACTTCTTCTGGTAAACAAGTGCATCCGTTCCCTGCGGGAAACAAGGCTCAGGATGTGGTCGCCAGTCGTGCTTTCCGGATCCCACAGTCCGGAGGAGGTCCGCAACCAGATCCCGCAGCTTCGTCCTCTCATCGGTCCCGTACTCGGTCCACCTGAAGCGAATGGCATACTCGATGCAGCCGAGCCCAAAGTGGCGGACATTCTCGCTTTGGCCGCCGTTCCTGTGGGCCAGGTGGTAGCCGAACAGAGGTCCCGATGGCTGCGCCTTGAACTCCTCGGTGAACTGAATGCCATCGAAGCACGTGCGTCATCAACATATGATGCAGCTCCTTTAGCGCGGCGGTTGCGTACCTTCTGTGCGGCGACACGCTGGTCGTTCGGTGTCCTTGGGTTGAAGATGAGCTCGAGCGCCTCCTGCACCTTCGCCAGCGCTGATCACCGGCAGAGCAGTTCAAAAGCAGCGGAATCGACGTCGCGTTAGTCGCTCTGTCGCCGAAACGGTGAACCCGCATGGGGAAGAGGCGACGCACCTTGCGCGTCCATTGCTTCACCACCCGCGTCCTCAACGAGCTCCCGCTATGAAGATGATTCGATGGCGAGTTCGTAACTCATTTCAGCTTCTCCAAACAACGCTCGGCCGTGCGCAGTCGGGAGGCGGCTTCAGTAGAGCATGTTGGGAAGCTTCTGATTTATTGTTTTGGGTTCTCGCATCACCTCCCTCTCCCGGCTCGACGGACGCAGGACGAGATCGGGCAGATCGGGGAGATCGATGTCGTCGCGAAAGACCTAACATTCGCTATCACGATCCTCCACCTTGTGACGGTTTCTTGAGGCGCTGCTCCGTCGCCAGCCGCAAAACCTCCCGGCGGTCCCAGTTCCGCTCCCGTTCTCTCCATTCCTCGGCCCTCAGTCCGCCCGCCTCGGCCTTCAGTTCCACAGCTGCCTGACCCTCGTACCCATGCGAGTCGATCGCTTCCTTTTCCCCGCCCTCGTCTTCGGGCTCGTAATGGTACTCGATCGCACCCAACGTGCGACCATCCTGCTTCATCCGACGCTCGAAAGCCATCAGCTCCTTCGTCAGCTGCGAATTCAGCTCGTTGAACCTATTATCGTGTTCGCTTTCAAACGTTGCGTTAATCGTCGCAAATGAATCCCGTGCCATTGGGCTCTTACCTCCAAACGCAGTGTGTGAGCTCATGGATCAACACGCGCCGAATGGCACCGTAAGACCGGAAGCCTTCCAAGTTGTCCGTACGAAGGCGCAAGGAGATCTCCTGGCCCTTGTTCTTGTTGAAACCCAGGATGGTGCGCTCGAACGGCGAGAGCTCGCTCAGCAGTCCGATGGTGAACTTGTGCTCTCGCATAATGTGCCGGATGCCGGGATCGTCCCTGATTCGGTCGAGAATGGCCAGCGCACCTCCGGGATTGGGGTATGGCGGCGAAGGAAGGATTGAAGTCGACAGGAATGTGTACTGCGCCTCCGGATCATCCCCGAGCGTCCTCACGGGTCGAGAAGCCATCGAAGCCGTTGCCAAGTACTTCTTCCGGTTCGCCAAAGTGTTTAGGATCCGCGCCGATTCCCGCTGGATCTCCTCGATGGACCTGGCCGTCGTCCCGACCAGAAGCAGCTTGGGAAGCGGCTTCGGTTCGTCGCCAGCGAAAGCAAAGGCCTCGCGCAACGTGGCGCCGTCTTTGTCGGCACCGAGGAGCTTGCCCTTGTGGGACAGCTTCTGCGCCGACGGCGGGATGTCCGTCAGATCCGAGATCATCGCCTTGAGCTCCCCGACCAAGGTCGCGGCGGTCACTGGGACGCCGAGCAATGTGTTTCTGTAGGAAATGGGCAGGTCGAACGTCGGGTCCGACGTGGACGACATGGCATCAGGGGCACCCTCGGCCTCGGTCGGCGATGCGGGGGACACGGCCTCATGGGGAGCCTCGGTCGGCGACGGGTGGGTGTGCCCGCAGGCGCGGATGCCTCGAACAGGGTCAGGATAATGCGGCTCCTCCATAATGAGGGTAGGAGGGGCGAAGAAGTCGGTCGACGGAGTTTCGTGAGCAGGTCGCTGATTCGGGCCGCCTGGTCGCCAAGCCCTCGCCTAGTATACTCCTCCCCTGTTCCTGGCTGTTTCTCCGCATTCATCAGAAGACCATCGAAACAGTGGACGGTCTCTACAGCAGCATGCATTGATGATCAGGTTCTGAGCTCAAGACAATCTGCCCGGCGCCTCTAGTCCGCCTTCCCGCCACCGCTCCCCCTCGTTTTCTTCTCCAGCTCGTTGTGCAGGGTGCTCAGGTCGTCGTAAGCTTTGGACAGGTTCTCCGACTGCCGCTTCATCGCCTCAAAGTCCGCCTTGAAGGTTTTGTTCTGGGCGACCAGCGTCTCCTCCTTCTCAAGCATCTCGCGGATCTTGTCATCCTTCTTCTTGACCTCGTCCAGCATTCGGCTGCGGGCACGGTCACCGCGATGAGCTGCAGCAATCCTGGATCAAAGGATCACCCACTCGTACTCCTTCCGCGCCCCTTCGGCCTGCTTCTTGACCGCCGCTGCCTTGTCCTCGTGCTGCTGGAGCTCAAGAAGCGTTCCGAAGAAGCGGTAGAGCACGATTCCAAGGAATAAGGTAAAACCCGTCAGATCTGACCATAAGTAGGTGGTTAGAACATCCAAGGTGCTGCCGAACAAAAGCGACGAGGGTCCATACAGAGGTTACGCTGAGCGCGCCAGAGCCGGGCGTGGGGTTCGTAACCCGGCGCGTAGTGCGCCGCCTTGGCCTTCTTCCCCATCGACTCCATGCTGTCCTCGTCGTGCCCCGAGTGCGCCGACTCGGCGTAGACGACCCGCCACGCGTCAAGCATCAAGAGTCCGACCCCGATGAATGAAATCCGGACCATGTACAGCACTTGCTGTACGAGCGGGTTCGTGCTGAGGAACTTCAGCGCGTTCTTCCTCATGGAGAGCGGCAGTGGGAGTAGGAACACCGTTAAGACCGAGCATTCCCCTATCAGAATCGTGAAGACCTCGAATGGAGGTCAGCTTCCGGAGGGCAGATGGCCGGTGCTGAGCCCCACGAGGTTGTAGAGCAGCGACATCGTGACGAGGCCTTTTCAGGAACGGGCCGAGCTGTCGATGAGCTGCCGGACGGGCCGCAGGAAGTGCCGACGTGTGGCGCGCGCGCGGAGCGAGCGCTTCTCAGAAATCGCGGGGTCCCCCGGGTCCTCTTCCGATGGCGGCGACGTTTGCCGAGTTCATCGCGTCGTCAAAGCGGCTCGTCAATAGTCTAAAACGCGCCGCGTCCGCTGCGCGGGCCCCGCTGGTCGTGGTGACGGGCAATGAGGTGGGTGACCTCAGGGTCCGACTCCGCATGTAAGCGTGCCGGCACTTACGATGTGAATCAGAGCGCGGACCTCGACTCGATTGCATCGGCGCTGTCGCTGGCGTACCTCCGCCAGAAGGTCGCCGCCGAGGCGAAGCCGCGCTTCTTGCCGCTCATCAACATCCCGCGTGCCGATCTAGCGCTGCGGCCCGATGCCGTGGGCGCGATCCGCCGCGCCTTTGGCCCCGACGCCGCCGCGGCGACGGATGACCTCGTGTTCGCCTCGGACCTGGACCTGGCCGCGATCTCGCCGCCGCCCGACGTGATTTTGACCGACCACAACGCGTTGGTGCCCTCGTTTGAGGCGTTGCCGGCCCCGATCAGGGTGGTCGCGATCGTGGACCACCACGCGGACCAGAAAAAGTACACGGACACGACCGAGCTGCGCCGGATCGAGATCTCGTGCGGCTCGGCAACGAGCCTGGTGGCCGAGCAGTGGCAGCTCGCCTTCCCGAAGCCGCCCGCGGGCCCGTCGGACGCGCCGCTCTGGACTCTCATGCTCTCGGCTATCCTTGTGGACACGATCAACCTCGACCCGGCGCTGGGCCGGTGCTTCCCCGTCGACGTTGCCGCGGCCGACTACCTCTTTTCGCTCCTCGGGGTCGCCCCCGCAGACCGCGGCAAGTGGCAGAAGGACCTCTTCGACGCTTTGCAGGGCGCCAAGTTTGACGTGTCGGGCATGACCACGCGCGACCTTCTGCGCAAGGACTACAAGACCATGCCCGCGCCGCAGGGCCTCATCGGGCTGTCGACCGTGACGTGGCACCTGGACGGGCTGTTTTCGCGCGGCGCGGACGCGGTGCTGGGCGCGATCGCAGAGTGGATCGCGGAGGAGCGGCTCGCCATGGAGGTCGTCATGACCGCGTACGAGTATTCGACCGCGCGCGGGTTCGAGCGCGAGCTGCTGGTCGTTTTCGCCAGGGACGACGCGGGCATGCGGCATCTGGTAGAGCGGATGGAGGCCAACGCCGTGATTGGCCTCGAGCCCAAGGAGGTCGAGGGGCTGCCGGCCTCTGCTGACGGGGACCGATGGACGGTGAAGGCGTACAAGATGAACGACACCATCAGCCGCAAGAAGCTGATGCCTGTGATGGAGGAGCTCGCCGCCAAGGAGAAGTTGTAGTGATCCCCAACGAGGCTCGCCTTTCACGCGTTCAAACATGCTCACCGCCCTCTCTACGCCGACCCATCCGCCCTTTTCCGAACGTACGTCACAAACGTAAAGTCGTGATCGTGCTTCGCGTCTTTCAGGTGCCGCTCCTCCTCCACCACGGTCCACTCCCCCTCGTCAAACTCGGGGAAGAACGCGTCCCCCTCCACGTCCGCCTCGACCCGCGTCAGGTACATGACGTCCGCCAGCGGCACCGCCTCCTCGTAGAGCACCCCCCCGCCGCAGATGAACACCGCGTCCTTCTCGATCCCGCCCGCCGCGCGGGCCGCCCGAAGCGCGTCCGGGAGCGACCGGGCAACCTCGCACCCCGGCGCCGCGAACGCCGGGTCGCGCGAGACGATTATGTTGAGCCTGTTGGGCAGCGGCCGCCCGATGCTCTCGAATGTCTTGCGGCCCTGCACGCACGCGCGGCCGGTGGTGAGGGCCTTGAACCGCTTGAGGTCGTCGGGCAGCCTCCAGGGGAGCGCGTTGCCGCGGCCGATGGCGCGGTTGCGCGCCAGTGCGGCAATGATGGCGATTTTCATGGGCCGGTCGGCGGCTGCGGCGCCGTCCGAGGCGAGCATGTGCCGAGTTCGTGGATTCAGATTCGGGGACGACTACCTGGTCGATCTGCCTGTTCGGACTGCAGGTCGATCTTTCAACTACGCCACCGAAACACCCAATCGGTTACTTGGACTCCTTCATCTCGGCCAGGCGCCGGCAGCTGTCCTTGTGGAACGCGTAATCCGCCTTCTGGCAGGTAATGGAGCCGTAGGCCACAGTCCTGCACCGCCCGCACCTCTGAAAGAGGCACCGATCAGCTGGACGGGATGCCAATCGACACTTGTGTCCACTCACCTTCAGGTTGTCCTTGGCATCGTTCTGCAGCGTCATGCAGAACGTGCACCTCGTTTTGAACTGGCCCTCCCAGCCCGAAGGCACCTTGCCGACGATGTTGTGGCCCCTTCGCAGCCATACATTGGAATCGCGCTGGCATGTTTCCCTCTCGCAGAAAGTGACGGCCTTGGCGAGCAGGAGGACGTTGCCGGCGACGCGGTGTCTTTCGGGGCACGCCTCGAAGGCGTTCGCACCGGACGCGTGGCCTACCGCCGGGCGGCCGCATTCGAAGCAAGACAGGCGGCTTCCGATGGACTTGACGTATTCCGCGGCGGTGCTGTCGATGATCTTGTTGGTTTGGGGTCCGCCATGCACGTCCGTCGTTGCCGGGATGCGGACCGCGATGCCCGCCGAGGCGACCGCGCCGATCTTCTTGGGATCGATGCCAAGGCCAACCAGCGTGTCGAAATCGTGCAGTTCCGCGAGCTTCTTGACGCCCGGGCCGAGCACGCAGACGAGCAACGTGGCGTCAACCCAACCGCATTTGTGCGGCCGCGCCCGCGGGCTCCCCGGTGTCGATCGCAAAGCGGCTCTCGTACACCTTCCGTGCGACCTCGGCGCACATCGCGTCGTCTGCGCAGTGCGGCACCGTCCCGACCCACACCCGAGTCCCGCCGCCGCGGGCGGCACGCCGCACAACGCAGCCGTCGACAGAGGCCGTCGCAGGCTTTCCGCAGGAGGAACACTCCATGAGGCCTGCGGTTGCGGCCTGCGCTTTCCACGCGGGAAACTGCGGGATGCGGGGGAGGAGGTCGGCCGGTGCGTTCAGAGGCAGCGACACGGCAGGCAGGAGCGCGGTGCGGAACGGAGGCGCGTCCTTCGGGGCGTCACGGACGTATACATGGTAGGCGACCTCGACTTGGCCAGTCATTTTGAGGGTTCGCGGGGGGAATGCTGGGGATGAGGTGTCGTATGGGAAAGCCGCCACCACGAACTCTGGAACGAAAGATCACGATCAGCTAGATCCTTGCCGAAACCGTGCCTCCAACAACTATGATATTATATACAATTTGCTCATAGACCGTGGCCGCTCAGGTGGACTCGTAGGCTGGAAGGCCGGCGCCGACGGGCCCCGGCCTGGCCGAAACCGGGTTGGGCTGGGCGAGCGTGCCTGCAAAAGCGACGAGGTCGGCGGGGAAGAAGCCCTCGGCCCCCGTCACGGCATTAAAGCCGCTTGCCCAGCCGTTGGCCGACACGGACTCGCCAAAGATGCGATCTGGGATCTTGTGGGTCAGCAATGATCTCGGGGCACGGCACCAAAGTGGAAGCCCCACCTCCAGTATGCACAGCGATCTCGCCCTGGTTCGAGGGCACGTAATCGCCTATTGCAACGCCGAATGATTTGATCGGGACGGAGGCGACGTCCTTGGTTCCCCCGAAGAGCGAAAACACAGTGGGTCCGCCGCCGAGCGAGGCAACTCGCTGGGGCAGCTCGTTCGGCGCCGCCGTTACGGCGTCATCATTCGCGGGAGGCATCTGCGGATCCTGGGCCTTGCTTGTGGAGTGTCTGCCGAAGAAGACGGCTACGGCGATCGCGGCGGCAAGGACGGCGGCGCCAGCGACGGCAATGCCGGCGATCGCACCGGTCGACAGGGCCGTACTGCCGGACGGAGCATCCTGCAACGCGGAGGCAGATGAGGAGGCCGAAATGTTGCTGCCTGAAGCCGGTGGCGAGGGTGCGGAGCTGGAACCTGTGTCCTGAACCTGGCATTTGCCGTTGATGCACTGATGGGGCTCAAGATCAAGATCCTTGTCCCGCGATCGGATCGCGACAACCCACCGGGTCCGAGCTGCAAGATGCACCGCAGGCACCACAGTTCTTCGAGTCCATGTTGGGGTCTATGCATAGCTGATTGTAATCGGGGATGGTGAGCGCTGTTTCACCAGCGATCATCCAATCATCGTTACCTTTTCGTAGTTCGAGCCGCAGTTCATGAGTCCCGAAGCGCAGAACTCGTAGCTACACCCGGTCGTCCACGATGCTCCCGAAGGAAGCGAGGTGCTGCATGCGCTGCACGTGCCCGAGCTGCTCCCGCCGCAGCCCGTTCTCTGCGTCCCGGCGCTGCACGAGCCGCAGCTGTAGCACGTCCCCTTTTCGCTGCCGCCGCATCCCGAAGCGTAGCTGCCGGAGCCGCACCGGTTGCAGTCCGCGACGACGTCGACGCCCACTAGGCCCCACTGCCTGGCCGAGGGTTCGTCGAACCACCCCGTGTCGAGGAGTCCGGCGACGCAGCTCCAGAGCTGCAGCTCCTGGTCCGGTCTCGCTTGACTCCTGCCTCCCGTGGCGTCGATGCACTTGTCGTTTGCCCAGTTGTTTTCGAACTTGAGGCCATCGTGAACCGTCCAGTGCCAGGCATCGCCCGTTCCGCACGGCCTGGCGAGGATCTTGACGCCGTTGCCGGTGCCAAAGTTGGCCGGCACGACGCACTCCTGCGCTTCGCCATCGTAGCGCCGGATCTGCATGTTGCGGGTGATGATGAAGGTCTGCCACGGGTCGCCGGGCTTGCACAGCTGGTTGGTGACGTGGAGGTACCCGTCGGTCTTGGGAGCGGTAGTCAGCAAGCTGGGCGAGCATGCCGGGTGGGTCGCTTGCCCACGTATCGGACGGCCTGCCAGCAGAGGGCTTGGTTGACGTCCATTTTGCTGCGGATCTGGTAGGGCTGGTTGTAGTAGAACAGGTACCGCTTCGAGCGGTCTGTGGCGTTGGCAGGTGCTGCTTGGACCGGGGCTAGCGCCGCGAGGAGCGACGCCGCGGCGAGGACGACTTGGGGAAGCTGCCGCGCGGCGTGCCCCGCGTCAACGTCCCGCCGCAGGCCGGGGCAAACAACGGCAGCGCGGTCCTTACCATTCCCAGCTTCATGACGGATAACTGCGGCTGCAGAAGAGTGAATGAAGGTGTGCCCTGCTGAGCTTTTGGCTCGCGGTTAGTCACGAGCGGTCACAGTTCGGCATCCCACCGGTTGCATCGAACGCACGAGCCAATTGCCGTGAGCCAATTCTGCGCACGCACGGGGACATGGCTAATGCATGCCTGCGCTTCCTGTTGCTCGCCCGGCTAAGATCCGTGGGGTCGGACCGATGGAGCTTGCGCGCCTTCTCGTCGAATAGGCGAGGCTTTCACTAGCTTCCCGTGCGGCCGCGCGTAGGCTTCGGTGAGAGATCCGGGGCTTTCAACAATAATCATCTCATCGGATCACGGAATACAAAAGCTGTTCCACGTCGCGTAGACCCCCAGACCCCGGAAGATGGACCACAGCCCCACCGTGACGGTCACCAGGGTCACTGCCGGCGTCCTCACGACCCCGAAATCCACCGCGAACCCCAGGTACCGCACCCTCGCCTCCCTCACCCCCGCCAGCGACCCGAGCAGTCCGACGTGCAGCCCGGCCTCGGCCGCCGCCGGCGACCCCGGAGCTACGGGATGCGTTGTGCGATCGATCGACGCCACGGGGTTTCTGCACCCAAACAAACCGACAAACACGCCGGAGAAGATGGCGGCCCAGGCGTCCCTGACGGCGCCTCCATCGCCGACCGAGGGCGGCGACGGGCTCGGCGCGGCGGGCGACCTCGCGTCGACGCTGGCGCGCATCCGAGCGCAGCGCAGCTCGGGGCTCGCCAACCAGAGCCGGCCGGCGGCGGTGCTCCTCGCGCTCGAGCAGTCGGCGGCCGACGCGGGCGAGGCGCTGCCGCTCTCCGCCGGCGCGTACTTTGCGGGGCTCGCCGGCGTGCTCGAGCGGGTGGCTGGAGACGCGGACGCCGGGGAGACGCTCGCCGCCGTGGCGTACCTGCTCGCCGCCGTGTTCCCGCACGCGCCGGCGCCGCTGGTGCGCGCACAGAGCGGCGCCCTCGCCGCCCGCCTGACCTCGCTGCTGCCCGGCGCTGCCCCGCCGCTGCTGCGGTCGCTGACCGCGTGCCTCGCGCACCTGCTGCTCGCGCTGCCGCTGTCGGCGTGGCTGGCGGACGCCGCCGCAAAGCGCGTGTGGCGCGTGCTGCTGCTGCTCGCAGCCGACCCGCGTCCAAAGGTGCGCAAGCGGGCCGCGGACGGCGTGCGCCTGGTGCTGTCGCGCCCGCCCACGCCAGTCACAAACCACCCCGGCTCGGCAGCCGTGCTCGACTTTGTCGCAAAGGGCCTGGAGGCCGCACCCGGCGGGTCCGCCAACGAGGACGCCCGCGACGCGCACACGCTGCACATGCTCGCCTTCCTGGCCTCGACCCTGCCGCTGCTGCTGCGCGGCGCCTCGGCCCCCGCCGCCGTGGCCTCCCTGCGGGGCCTGCTGGCCAAGGTGCTCGCGCTGCCCGCCCGCTCGCGCGACGGCACCACCGCAGCGCACGTCTACTCGGTGTTTGCCGCGCTCTTTTCCACCCCCGACGACGAGGATCACAGGCTCGACCCCGAGATGCTGGGCGAGATCCTGCGCGCGCTGCTCGAAGACGTGCGGCCCAACGACCGCGACGCGCAGCTGGCCCCGCTGTGGATGGACGTGGTCTCGCGCGGGCTGGTGCGCATGGCGTCGGCCGTGGCCCGCGCGGCCGAGGACGCCGAGGGGCCGTCGCCCTACGTCGACACTCTCGCCGGCCTCGTGTCCGCCTTCTTTGCCGCGGCGTTCGACGGATTCCTCGCCGCGGCGAACCCGGCCAAGCCCGCGGTGCTCAACGCCGCCACCTCGGCCCTCGCCCTGGTCCTCTCGTCGGCACTCGGCCCACTCGCCGACCCGCCGCACCCGGCGCTCCAGTCCATCATCGCCTCGATCGCCGGCTCGCTGGGCACCGTGCGCTTCCGCCGCACCACCGGCAACCTCCTCCGCCTCCTCGGCCCGCTCTACGCCTCGCTCGCCTCGTCGCCCGCCCTCCCCGTGCTCGTCGCCAACTCGCTCCCCACGCTGATCGGCTTCCGCGACGACGTCGACTATGATTCCGAGTTCGACTCCAAGGAGGAGCTGGAGGAGTGCCTCGCCTCGGCCGTACGCGCCGCGGGCATGGCCGCCGTGCTCGACGCCGCCCCGCTCAACCTCCGCCGCGAGGAGCAGGGCCCCGGCAGCCCGCCGCGGGCGTACCTCCTGACCACCTTCCGCGCCGCCCTGGACTCCCGCCCGCCCTCGGCAATCTTCGGCCCGGACACCCTCGCCTTCCTGCAGGGCACGCTCATGTCCCTCGCCGCCGGCGAATCCGCCCTGTCGGCTTCGTCCGCCAACCCCGTCGCCAAGAAGCTTCACGCGACCCTCGCCTCCCAGATCTGGGCGCTCTGCCCCGGCGCGTGCGCCGGCAACCCGCGCGACGTGGCGGAGCGCTTCGCCGGGCTCATGTCGTCTTCCTGGGGCAAGATCCTGAAGCGGCAGGCGGCGTTCCCCACCGAGGAAGAGGCGGACGAGCGCCTCGGCACGGTGTGCGAGTCGCTCTCGCAGCTCGTGGACGGGCAGCGCCGCGTGCTCGCCGAGGGCAGCGAGGCCGACCGGGCCAAGGCCGCCGAAAACCTCGCGGCGGTCGGGAAGCAGGCCAACAAGATCCTCGCCGCGCTGTGCACGCTCTTCACTTCCCTGCCGGCGCCGCGGCAGGGGAAGCGGGACGAGCGCGCCGAGGCGCTCAGGAACAGGGTGCGGCAGGCGGTGGGGAGCTTCCTCCGGATCGCGGGGGGCGAGGACGTGCGGGCCTACTTCGTGCAGCTGGTGGCGTCGCTTGTCCGCAGCGGGCTCGAGGAGGGCGGGGACAAGGACGAGAGGGGCAACGGGTGCGAGCTGCTGGGGATCCTCTTCCCGCACCTGCCGGAGCTGGCGAGGGAGGGAGACAGGCCGACTCTGGATGCCTACCTGAGGTTCCTGGCGGGGGAGGTCAAGGACCCCGACGGGGGCGCGCAGAAGCGCGGGTACCGCGGGCTCGCGGCCGCCTCGGGCTACCTGGACGCCGCGCGGCTGTCGGCGGTGCTCGAGGGCCTCGTGGACGCGGAGCTGTCGGCCTCGGTGCACCCCGCCGCGCGCAAGGCGAGGCTGGTGTGCCTCTCTGCGCTCGTCAGGAGGGTGCCCGAGACGGCCGAGGGCGGGGCGATGCTGCTGCGGTTCGTGCCCGAGGTGCTGCCCGAGGCCATGCTGGGGACCAAGGAGGCAGGCGAAAAGGCGCGGGCGGCGGGGTTCGAGTGCCTCGTGGAGCTGGGGAGGAGGATGGTGCGCGCGGGCGGGGGGGAGGGCGAGGCGGGGGCCACCGAGTTCTTCCGGATGGTGGCGGCCGGCCTGGACGCCGAAAGCGCGGGGATGCAGGCGGCCGCGGCGGCGTGCCTGGCGAGGCTGCTGTTCGAGTTCCGCGGGGACATGCCCGACACCCTCATCTCGGACGTGGTGCAGTCGGCGCTGTTTGCCGCCGAGTCGCGCAACAGGGAGCTGGCCAAGGCCGGCCTGGGGTTCGTCAAGGTGGCCGTGGTCTCGCTGCCGCAGGAGCTGCTCGAGGAGCACTTGGAGCGCGTCGTGGGCGCGCTGCTGGCGCACTCGCGGGAGCACCAGTCGCACTTCAAGAGCAAGACCAAGCACATCTTTGAGCGGCTCATCCGCCGCTTCAGCTACGAGGCTGTGGAGGGATTCGTGCCCGAGGAGGACAGGAAGCTGCTGGCCAACATCCGCAAGCGCAAGGAGCGGGCCAAGCGGAGGCGCAGTGGCGCCGAGGCCGACGACGAGGAGGAGCGCGGCGCCCGCGTGCGGGGGAGGACGTTCGAGGAGGTCATGGCGGATACCGACAGCGAAGCAAGCGGCGACGAGGAGGAGGAGAAGCCCGGGCGCAAGGTGCGTCTGCCCCTTTGCTGCTTTTTCGGTCGCTGATCGATGCCCGCCCGTACAGTCCCAGAAGGGCCAGAAGGCGACCTACATCCGCGAGGATGCCGATGCCGACGTCCTGGACCTGCTGGATCCCCGGCTCGTCTCCAAAGTCGTCACGGCGCGCCCGCGCAAACGGACCGCGCGTAACCGGGACGACGACTTTGAGCACGCCGAGGACGGCCGGCTCGTCATCGAAGACGAGTCGGACGAGGAGAGGGACAGGAAACGCGCCAAGGGCGACGTCGAGATGGCGGACGCGGATGGCGAGGCGGACTATTACACGGAAGCCATGACGGGCGAGGCGTCGTTTGCGCGGACGAGCGAGGGCAGGGTCAAGTTCTCGACGGGCAAGAAGAAGGGCAAGGCGGCCGAGACTTTCGACGCCGACCCTGAAAAGCCCGGCAAGGGAGCCTGGCCCGAGCAGCGACAGAACGCGTTCGACGCGAGGCGCGCGGCCAAGAAGTCCAAGCTGCTGGACAATCCCGACGTCGCGCGGATGCTGGGCAAGCAATACAAGGCCAAGAAGGCCAGCGGCGACGTGAAGCGCGCGGGGATGCCGGATCCGCACGCTTACATCCCGCTGACGCGGACGATCGTGGGGAACAAGCGAAAGGGCGTCAAGGCCGCAGCGACGTTCAAGAAGATCGTCGGCGCCGCGCAGCGGGGGGTGAAGAAGGCGTCGTCCAAGGTCAAGTTTGCCCGCAAGGCGAAGCGGTAAAGGATCAATAGATTACGGAGATCAACGATGGGATACAAGGTATCACGAGCTTTTTCGGCGGCATCCAGCCCATCACTCTCAGCCCACGATCTTCTGCATCTCCGCCAGCGTGCTCTTGACCCAGGCCTGCACGTCCTCGGGCCAGCTCTCCATGGCGGCCTCGGCGCGGGTGAGCTGGGTGACAGCGTCGCGCGCGTGCGACTTTGCCAGGGTCCCCTGGCCGTCGGCGGCAGCGCAGCGAGCAATGCCGGAGTGCCGGTAGCCAGCCTCGTAGCTGTGCTGACCCCTGCAGCGTGTGTCAGGGGCCGCGATCACAGAGAGCGGTCGACATTGAACTTTCCAATATTTGAAGTTATCTTTGACTGGCTCCTCAAGAGCACTGGGGTTGATCTTCGGCTGGATCTTCTCCGCCTTCTCCTTCCAGCCCTTGACGGCGGCGTGGTTCGGGTAGGTGCGCAGCACGTCCGCCGAGAGCGAGATCACGGATGGGAGGAGGGTGCGGATGTAGCCCTCGTTCTGCTTGCTCTTCAGCGCTGCCTCGAGCCGTTCGGCCTCGAATTTGGCCTGCGGAACACCCGTTTAGTCCGCTGGTCAACTCCGCCGCGACGCGACGCGCTCACCTGCCAGTAACCAACGTCGACGAGGTCGCCGCTCGTGATATCAGCGTTATCATCATCGTAGAGACCCATTGCGGTTGGCGGAGAGCGAGGCGGAGTGTGTCGCGCGGTGGAGAGCAGTGTCGCCGTACCGCTTTTATGTGGCCCGGCGTGCTGCGGCGGGGCCGCACCGGGTCCAGGTGGAAGATCCGCGGCGGGTAATACTGCTCAGCCCGTTTTCGAACACCACATAGCAGTGCCATTTCGTCATTCCGGAGGTTCACAGCGGTGTCTATTCGCCAGCAATCGAACACTGAGAACTGTTTATTCATATGTTCTGACTCGGTCGTGCCATCTCCATCCTGTCTGCTTTCACCCTTCCGGGGTGCATGGGATGTAGGCGTTTCCTAGCGACGAACTCGCCATGTGGGATGCCAGCTAGTGAATGCGGACACGGGGAAGACAACGTTGGGGATGGACGCTCGATCAGCGTGTTGGCTCGTTGGAGTGGACGCTCGATCAGCGCGTTCGCTTGTTGTACCGGTGTCCGCCGGGCGCGGTGCCAGCTCATCACCGTAAAAGGAATGAGCCGCCTCCTTGCCCTCCGCCGGGTCCGACTTCCGATCTGTGCCTCCGTCAGAGGTCTGAGCGAGACTTCACGTGGATCTTCCGTGTCGGGAGCGATGGAAAGCGGAAGGAGACCAAGATGGGGACCGAACCCGAGGAGGCCGGCAAAGGCTTCAAGGGTACCCCCGCCAGCATGCCGAGCGCGCCCGGTGGAGTTCTCAACAAGATCACCGAAACGGAAGGCGGTAGGCGGTGTCTGGCGGTCGCAAAGTCGTTCACTCACTTGACGCAGGATCGCGGATCCAAACCACTTCAAAGCCTCCCCACTCGAGGCTCCATCGGCCATATTTGAACCACCGGGCGGAAGATATTGCTGGATACGAGTGGGATGGCAAGAGCGGAGAACAAAACGTCCAGGTCGCCTTCGCACCCTTTCTGCTCCCAGACACCGCTGACCACCTGACGCTCAGATCGACAACCAAATCAAGGCACCGATGGATGGGGACAGGATCTTGGGCATGGATGTCGAGGGCATCAAGGGGCCTCTGATGGGCGAGGAATGGAAGTGATCTCTTGTCGATCTATTCCGATCTCGATCTTGAAGGTCTGCTACATCTGTTCACAACGTCCGAATCAATATCATTGGGGTATCGTGGTATCTGGTATCTGACTCTACGGCCGCTGGCCGGAAACCGAACGAGAGCGGGGAGACGGGATCGACTCGTCCGCGACCGACGCCTGCTCAAACTGCTTCAACATCTTCGAAACCGAATGCGAGTCCCGCATGGCCCGGATGGAGGCTGACTTCCCGGCCTCCGCGTTGGCAAGCGACTGCACGAAGCGCGCAGGGATGATGGAAGGGACACCCTCGGGTCCCTTGCCAGCGCTGGCCTTCCGCGGCCTGGCGGGCACCTTCGGTGCCGAGCCCTTCAGCAGCGTCGCGTCCGATGCTTCCGATACGGGCGATTCTCCGACAGCATCAGGGACCACAATGTCCTGGAGCGAGGAGCCTCTCGAGAACGGGGTGATGGCAACCACCGGGATCGAATCGCCGGCGACACCGAGACCAGCATCCGAGGCGGTGACGATCGGAACTTCCACCACCAGCTCCGGCGGAACCACCATCTCGGTGACGCTGGAAGCCTTCAAGACCGGGGCAATCCTCGACGACGCCGACCCCTGGGAATCCTCGCCCTCGGCTGCCCTAAGCGTGTCCTGCTCGAAGAAGAAGAGGGACTTGTACTTGTCGCTGCGCTCGGCTGCCTTGGCGGCGTCGAACGCAGTCTCGCGCGGCACAGGCGCCTCCTCGGCGGCCTGCTCGTTGGATGGCGGGGCGCTGTCCGCCGTCTCCGTGCCTTCGGCCGCAGCCACAATCGATTCTGCACCATCCACCTCCTGCTGTTGCACTGCGTTGGAGTTTGCCATGGCCGGGGGCGCCAGCAGCGCCACGTCCTCCTGGACAGCCGAGAGCCTCTGGAGAAGACGCTCGTGGAACGCGCGCTCGGCGTCGAGCCTGTTCAGAACTGTAAGATAGCTCTTCCGGATCTCGCCGAGCGGATTCTGTGCGCTGATGAGCTCGAATTGGGCTTGCGTGTCTGCAAGCTGCTTGGAGACGGCATTGAACGCGGCCTCGACCTGGGCGTGGACCTTGCTCCAGCTGCGATGCACGGTCAAGCAAATCCAAAGGGAGCGGGAGTCTGACACCCACGCTTCGTTGTAGGATCCCCTGGCCTGGTCGAACTCCTTGATGCTAGCAGAAAGCTCCTCGCCAAACTTGGCGCCCATTTGCGACGTCTGAGTCTCGATCACCCGGAGGACGATCTGCAGCATGTTGACGTCTTCCGAAAGCTGAACAAGGGGGAGAGGTGTCAGGTGCTGGCGTCTACGGCGGCGCAACCTGGCCCTACGTCGGAAGTCTTCTCGGAAAAGTTGCTGTGGAAAATGTCGGACTGTCTGTTGAACTCCTTCTCAAAGAGCTCCAGGGACTTGAGCTCGACGCCGTCGTTCTGGAATCCGAAGCGGATCTTGATGGGCTCGATGAGCTGAACCAGGTTCTGGAGGCCTTCGCTGTATGCCTCGCGCTCCTCAGCAAGGGTCTTCTTCTGCTCCTGCCACCATGCGATCTGGCCCTCCAAATCCTGGATGCTGGCAACGACCGGCTTGATGGAGTCCTGTTCGATACGGCCAGCAACGGCGTCCATAACTTCGCGCTTGCGGTGGCAGCGCTCGTTCATCATGATCAGAAGCCTGCCCCTGTGCCGCACGGCGTCGACCTGCTCCTCGATCGAGGGCTCCGTCGCCTGCTCCTCCGCAGTGATGCGGTTGACGAGAGCTTGGATCTTCATGGCCGGGGGATCGACGGTGTCGAAATCACACAGCGGCCTCGTGACGGCGGAGGCCAGGACCTTGGTCACGAACTTGAGGACCTTGTCCGGGCGGGACTTGCGCATGGTGCTACGGATGACGCTGAATTCCTCGTCGCAGCTTTCGAAGACTCCGGGCTTGTACGACGCAAGCTCCCTGGTCCGCCGGTTGATCTTGTCCAGGCGCTCCGTGACGTAGTGCTCGGTGTTGTAAGGGGTTGCGGAGAGAAGGGTCCGGACCTGCTCCGAGCCGGCCAAGTCCACGGGCGGGTTGCAGTTGTTGTCCGTCACGTTGATCAGGGCTGGCTGCTTTTCAAGCAGGTACTTGACGATGGCACTGTGGCCTGCGATGGCTGCCAGCATGATGGCGTTGCGACCAAGCTGGTCCGTGCACTTGGTGTTCACGCCCTCGTTGACCAAGAACTTGACCACCTGATTCCGGACGTCGCGTCAGCCGTAGCCTCGACATGATTGTTTGAAGCAACTCACCTCCAGGTTCCCCTGCCCGGCCGCAAGCAGCAGCGGGGTCCGCCCACGGAAGTCCCATGCTTCCAAAATGTTCTTGTCCGACTTGCAGAGGACCTTGAGGGTCTCCACCGAACCGGCCAGAGTAGCGACGTGGGCGGGGGTGAATCCTTCCCGATCCTGCTTCTTGAGATCGGCACCCTTGATGATGAGAAGGCCGGCAACGTCCACGCGGCTCTGATCCAGGGCAACCAGAAGAGGAGTAGCTCCGAAAGCATCCACGGCGTCAATCATCTCCTTCTTCAGGTTGAGAATGAAGCGCACGATATCGATGTGACCGCGCAGCGAGGCAACGTGAATGATCGTGCGGCGGTTCTCGTCCGTGGTGAGGATGTCGGCACCGCGGTCCAGCAGAAGGCGCAGAACATCGAGCCTGCCGTTCGCAGCAGCTTCGGTGAGTGCGGACCACCCGCGATAATCGGCCCAGTTGAGGTGCTCGACTTGGGGGTAGCGATCGACCAGAGTCTGTACGACGCTGCGATGGAAGACCATCTGTCAACAAGGCACAGAGCGGGAGATTGAGTTGAAGCACGTACGCGGTGAACCCATTGCGCGCAGCCAGCTGCAGGGGAGACGGCAGCCTCCTATCCGCGGTGAGGTATTTGGCACCCGAGTCGAGCAGCCGGTCCACGATGCCCTCGAACCCGAGGCTGGCACTGTACATGATGGCGGTCCAGCCCCGCTTGTCGACATGATCCACGATGGCGCCGCGGTCAAGGAGCATGGTCACAGCTAAAATGATGGAGTGAGATGGCGGACAACAAACCGAGCTCATCGACAGCTCACTGGACTCGCGGCCCCAGCTTGCAGCCCAAATCAGCGGGCTCCTTCCCTCGATGTCCACATTCTTCAAATCCGCCCGGTTGTTGAGGAGCAGACGCACGATATCGTCACGCCCTTCCTGGGCGGCGAACATGAGGCCAGTATGGTTTTGCTGGTCGGTGACGACGGAACATGAGAGGCTGAGCGTCGCATCCCAAGTCCCAGGCCACTCACGTCGTCGACAATCCGGTCGACTTCGCAACCGTTCTCGCTCTTCAGCTGCGAAGTAAGAGCGGCCATGTCGCCGTTGGTGAGGGCTTCGCACCACGCCTTCGCCGAATCGTTCTCGAAGTCGCCGGCACTGGGCTTGATGAGGTTCATCTCAAATCCGGGAACGGAAATAGCGCTCCTTGCAAGGCCATGCGCGCCGACCAGGGTGGGAACGCGAGAAAGGTTGGCCGTCGAGTTGTTGTTCGAAGGAAAGATGGCCGACGCGTTGGTGGAGCGGTCGCCCATGGAAGACGAAGTCGGTTCGCCGCCCGCGAGCTGCTTGGTGAGCTTCCCGGGCGAGTCCGACTTTTTCCTCCTGTGCAGGAGGGTCACGTTGCGCATCATCGTGCTGACTCGGTCGAGGTCGGGCCGGCCCCCTGCAGAGATACGCGTAGAGGTCAGGAAGGGCTCCTGGGACAGACCGACACCGGAGCCGCAATAAACAGGTCCAAATAACACCCCGACGGGCGCCGAACGGGTCGTGGCGGCCCGTTTGGGGTGGCCGTGGTGGCGCGGGCGACGATCCAAACAAGGCCGCCGCGCTCTCGTGGCGGCGGCCGAGCCCTTTCGATCGTGCCTCCGCTCCCAAAACCCGTTGAAGAGAGCTCTCCCGTGCCGCATCGCGACGTGCCGGGCGGCAATGCTAACCTCTTGTGGTACTGGTGTCAGCGGTGCGCTCGCGGAGCAGTTCGGCAGTCCGCGATGCGTCGGGCAGGTGCGACCGGAAGGCGGCAGAACGAATCTGCTGTCACAATTAATGAGTTTTCGGCGGTGCTTATGGCGTCCTCGGTGGCCGATGCCCACCGATGCCCGTGGGTCTTTGGAGCTCTGTGTTTGGATCTTTAGTGGCGAGTGGCTGGGGCCCCGGACACATCCCCCCTCTCATGTGAATACGTCGAAAGGTATGTTTGTCACCGCAAAACAGCATGGTTTCCGTAGCAAAGAACAAGAAGAAAGCATCTTCGGCAGGATGCGCTCCGTGACCTAGCCAGAACAAGGAGCGAAAGCGTGGTCGGAAGAGACTTGCTTCCCAGTCCAACTGCACTGCCACGACAATGCAACATCCTCTTCGCCAATCGTCCTACCGAATTTGCCATTTTTGGCGTCGACCGGGGGGCCGGCAACGGGTGCAGCCCGCTGGCTCGTGCGTGCTTGAAAATGCAACTCCAGCATGCATGATCTAGCAGGGCAGCGCACGAAATCAAAGCGAATCCATCCGAACAAGCTCATTAGATTGCTTTGCATTCTTTACATCTGGATTTCGGCCGCCGCGCTTGCGTCGGAGTTCGGCTGTGGAGGGTCCTCATGATCACGCCCGGTTTCGAGCCAACCAACCTCACGGGTCTCCTGACAATTCTGGAAAGCGGACCCCGACGCAACGCCGCGGGAACTGTCCTGCAGCTCGATACCATTCCAACCCCGCGAGCCGGGTCTTCACCTTGCCCGACCGCGGCGCTCGCACGCTGCGCCTGCCGACAGTTTCGCTTGACTTCGATGGCCTCCGCCAACCCCGCCTCGGACCGAGCCGAGCTGGCCGAGGAGGACTTCTACGACATTCAAGTCGTCGACGGGCGCCGGCAGTTCGGTTGCCGAGGGTGCAACAAGGTCTTTGGCCGAAGAAGCGACCTCGCCCGGCACGTCCGGATCCACACTGGGTCGCGGCCCTTTGAGTGTTGGTACCAGAGCCGGCAGCGCTATGAGACTGAAACTTACGCATCTCGCTATCAGGTCATGTCTGTGGACGCGATTTCATCCAGAACTCGGCCTTGGCCGTCCACCTGAGGCAGCACACCGGGGAACGGCCGTACGCATGCGACTGGGAAGGATGCACCAGGATGTTCGGCGATGTGAGTGCACCATCTATCTCGTACTGCAGCGAGGCTGACACCAAGCAGTCCTCTTCCTTGGCGCGTCACCGGCGGACGCACGAGCACGTCGGCCTCTACAAGTGCGATTACCCAGACTGCGAAAAGGACTACACGCGGCGGACCTCGCTCACGCACCACATCCGGGAGAAGCACGACGCAGACTACATGCCCCCGGACGCAGCTGTGTACGTGCTCCGTGCCCGTCGCATGATGTCCCGATGGATGCTGACGTCGTACCGTCAGTACCCGGCGCTACTTCCAGCTGATGCGTTGTGTCTCGGGCGATGTCTCGCAGCTTCCTCCCCCGACCCGCCCTCCCAAGTTCTTCATCGGCAACATCTCCCGGGAAAACTCGGCCTCGTCGTCTTCCCTGCACTCGCCCTCCATCCCCCAGACCGCCGCGGACAACCCTCTGCACGACCTCGACGGAGACCATGACCTGCTCGCCGACTTCCCGCCCAAGCCCGCCGAAGATCTCTTGTCGAGCTCCCTTGCTTCCTCCTCCGAGACTCTCTGGTCGCCCCTCCAGGACACACCCTGGGATCCCTTTGCGGGCAACCTGTTTCCGGGAATGCTCCTCGGACCCCTGCAGACTGCAGAGCCGGAACCTCTGCCGCCCGACTCGGCGCTCGCTGCGGACCTGTGGCTCCTGCCTCCCGCCGGATCGCAGCCCGGGATCCCCTTCCTGCCCCCTCTCCCCACCCTGAACCCCTTGGAGGGCGAGCTTGCCCCGCTTTCAACCGGCGGCCCGAGGAAGCGGTGCCGACGCCGTGCCATGCGCTCCGCAGTGTGCCGCAGGCCTACGCCCGAAACGCCCGTCGACCTCGTGCAGCAGGTTCTCCTTGCCCAGCTCGCCAGCCTGTTCCAGCCGAACATCTCCCTGGCCATGCCGGGATCGGGATCGGAACACGGGGATGCGGTCTCGCAGGGGTGAAAACGACGCAGAAAGGAGAAAGCGTGGCTATCTACATCTCGCGTGCAGTCTGTACATGGGATGCACGTGGTATCGGCCCGGGTCAGCCCAGCATAATCAGCCATAGAAACTCGGTGGCCCTTAGCGTCGCCCAGCGACCCGTCCCGCCCGTCCGAGGCCGCCCGCGACCTCCCGCCTCACTTCTTCTTCCGCTCTCCGCCCTTCCTCGCCGGCCCGCAGTGCCTCGTGCACCCGATCGAGTCCTCCTCGCCCACCGACCCGTCGGCGGCGTCGTCCACGGTCTGCATGCGGTTGTACCGCACGCACATCTCCTCGCGGATGTTTTCGTAGAGGCGCCGGTTGTATGAGCGCTCGGATCGGCGCTCGAGCTCGGGATACGAGTGCCTGCGCGACAAAATGAGCGACGAAAGGGCGTCGACGCGCCAAGCGACCCACCTCTGGTGGATCACCCAGTCGTTGGGCAGGACAATGAGCTTGACGCCGCCCAGGTGTCCCTCGAACACGCACGCGGCCTGAACAATGCGCGGACAATGAGCTGCCGCGACAAATCACGCTGCACAACCGCCTCACCTTGTTGCCGCCGTAGCCGACCAAACGCTCGTCGCAGTACGGCATGCCGGAGCCGTCGTAGTCCCTGCGCATCACCAGGTACGGCTCGAAGCTGTGGTGGTGCTCCCCATCGAGCTCGTAGGGCTCGTCGGCGGCCAGCCACCGCTGGTAGTCCGTGGCGCCGTGTCCGACGGCCCACTGGTGGTGGAAGACGAGGAGGCGAGAGTTTTGGAAGTGCGAAACGACCTCGCGCTTCGTTGTCGGCCACGACGAGAGGGAAGGGTCGGTGCGGCCGGGGTCACGGGGATCATGGGAGATGCCAGGCACGGAATCGTCGGCCCATTCGAAGGCCGGGATCACGAGGGCGATTTCGCCGGCCTCGAGCCGGGACCGGAAGCCGAGCTCGTCCACGTGGCGCGCGACGTCGGTGGTGGCGACAAAGTCGGCGTCGAGCTGCACCACGAGGTCCGTGCGGGAGTAGAGGCGGGCGACGTTGCGCATCAGGTTCAGCTGGCGCGGGTGGGGAGTGATGACGAGATGGATGTCGCACTTGTCGCGGATGGCGGCGTCCGACTGGATCAGCTGGCCGAGCTTGGCGACCTGTCGGTCGACCTCATCCGGCCGCAGGTGCAGCGCCACGCTCAGGTGGCCGTTCCACGCCCGGGCGAGGGTGGAGAGGCGCTGGTAGCGCGAGGGGTCGATCAGCGTGGCGATGCTGATCGCGCCCTCTGCAGGCGCCGTCATGGCGCGCGTGAAGAAGGCCATGACCGCGAACGGTTTGAGCGCGTACTGGAACAGCTTCTGCTCCACGGTCCGGGCGCCGAGAGTGTCGGCCAGATGGCCAAACATGTACGCGGGGTCGTAGGGAACGTGAAACACGGAGGAAGGCAGCTGCGGCACCGGCGGGTGCACATCCGGTCCGGCCGGAGGCAGCGGATTTTGCGGAGCCCCGTCCTTGTCCTTGTGGCGGCCCCCGGCGCCGCCATCAACCGCGACGCTGACGTCGTCGACCCGTGTCCTGCCGCCCCACGGCCACCAGCTGCCCGCAGCGAGCGGTGCGGCCCCACCGGCATTGCTGCCTCCCCAAAGCAACCCGGAAACGAGCCACGCCGTGAAGGCCAGCACGGCGGCGGCCACGTAGAGCGTGAGCGCCCACCGCAGCAGCGCCCCGAGGCCGCCGACCAGCCATCGCTCCCCGAAAAAGCGCGAACGCCGCTTCCCCTTCGGCGAGTAGTTCGCGTCGCCGAACAGGCTCGCTGTGGGCGGCTTGCCGTTGGCGTGGGCCAGCACCGGGTACACGCGGCGGCGGCCCTTCTTCTCGGCCTCGTCGTCCTCGGAGATCGCCGGCGACCCCGACGCGATGCGGTTCGGCAGCGACGCGAGCAAATGCCCCGACGGCGACGGCGCGATCGGCGACGGCGGCGCCGAGCTGTACGCCGCGCCCCGCGCAGTGAAGAACGGCGGCGTCGGCAGCGGCGCGACGAGCGGCGGCTCGGGCGGCGGCGTCGCACTGTCCGTGCGGAACGGGTGCGCGTGCCGGTGGTGCGCCGCCATCGCCGTGCCGCGATGGCCGCGATGGCCGGCGCGATGGCCGGGGGCGCGACCGGGAAACCGGAAAGGAAGTTTGGCTGACTGCGGCGACTGGTCCCCCACAACCGCCCCATCAACCATCCGCCGATTGGACGATGCCAGTTGAATGCGATAGCACGCAGGTAAATGCTTTGCAATGTGGAAAGTGGCACATGCAGACTCTCGCTGTGGATTGTTCTTCGTGCCACCTCTTTGACATCTCCATTATGTCGTCTGCATGTACAAACCGGTGCACAAGCAATCTCAAAGAAATAAGAACACTTATCAGTTGTCATGACCAAGCCCATGCCGATGGGCATCAGGTTCAGATCCTCAGGTGCCTCCTCGGCTTCCTCCTGCTCGCCTCCCCCGCCGGCGCCTCCTTCTCCAGGTCCGCCAGAAACTTGGCCTCCATTGCCAGCTCCAGGTCCCGCATGGCAGCCATCACCGCGCGTCTCGCGGCCTCCACCTCCTGGCCCGGCGTCAGAATCGTGGCGCCCGAGGACCGGTCGTCCGGGTCCTTCCGGTCGAGTGATTCGCTTGACGGAAGCCCCGATTCCATCCCCGCTTCGGCGGCCGTATTTCCGTCTACTGCGGCCTTGCTGGACCCAGCATGCTCGCCAGGAAGCCCGTCCGCCCCGCCATTGGCTGCCTTCCCTCCGCGCTTCCCGCAGCAGCCCGCGCACTTGCGCCCGATCCACTCCCAGTCCGTAAAGTGCACGGCCAGGATGACGACCGTGGAGGCCGCGTACAGCACGAAGAGCCCGTAGAGGAAATTGATGCCCAGCCTGCCGGAATACAGATCCGTCTGGGCCGCAGCGACGACCTTGCAGTCGACGCGCTGTCCGGCCTTGACGGTCGCCGCCCAAGCCATCTGCGTCTGCTGGAGCTCGTTCTCGGCCACCAAAAGGGCAGAAAGGACCTGACCGAAGAAGGAGGTGCAGTGCGCGGCAATGTCGTTCTGGAAGGGCAAGGTCACGGCAAGCTGCCGGACCGGGGGACCCCGCGGCTCCAGGTTGCAGCGGATGTTGACATCCGAACCCTCGAGAAGCTCCCAATCGTTCTGTGCCAGGATGGCCACGTCACATTGCCCGTCCTGGAGCATCTGCAGCACCTCGGCGTTGCTCGAGTTCACCGTGATCACGGGCTGGATCTGGGTGAAACGAGAAGTCACGATGGCGATGGCCGCCGAGGTCTTGCGGAAGCACACCCTCGCTCGCTTCATGTTGGCGTCGCTCATGTCAATGATTTTAAGCGAGGTCGAGTTCGCCAACAGCAGAGCGGAAGTCAAATTGGCAGCGTAGGATGCAACGATAACAAAGACAACAAAGGAGAAAACGAGCAACAACGCCCTCGACGTGCGCTTGTTAGCCTGGAGCGCGTCCGTTCCCGTGAAGTTGCTGAAGGAAAGGTACAGGTAGTTCTCGACCGCGTTCCAATGCCGGATCCTGGGCTTCCACCCATCAAAGTACAGGTGCTCCATGGCAAGCTGCGCGAGCGCATGGAGCACGAGCGCACCGAGCACCGCACCCCAGAGCTCCCACGTGAAGGGATACATCCAAATCACGAAATTGGTGGTCTGCTCCGTAAGATCCGTGTCCCGATTGGCAATCATTATGACCGAGGCATCGATGATGCCCGGAGTGAACGCCAGCCCCAGAGATCTCCTAATGGAAGTATCCCAGCCGACCCGGGCGACGCTGTCGAAGTTCCTGGTCACGTTCGCGAACCACAGGTCGTCGGTCTGCTCGGGAAGCTGGTCGGGTATCAATGTATAGTTCCAGCTGAAGCGGCCCGAGCGGGCGATTTTCTCCAGGACTGTGCCGAAACGGAATCAGAGGTTCATGAGGGAAGGAACGCAGAAGGGACAGGCCAACCCACTGTCGTACAAGAACCCGCTCTGGGGACCTTGCTCCGTCACCTTCATGTAAGCGGCACCCGAGCTCCTGAAGACGGCCATGGTCGGGGAGAGGCCCTGCAGCGCCAGCTTGAGGTCCCCTCCGTCGGCACGCCATCGCTCGTAGACGGGGCAAAAACTCGTCATCTGGGCCCGTACGGGTGCCAAAAAGGCCACATAAAAAAGCAGGAAGGGGCCGACGAGGCCCCATCGAGGCCCCATAGCGAGCGGTCGGCTTTGGCACAAGGGCCGTGCGGCGGAGCTGACACCGGCCCGGCCGCTGGTGGCCGTGCGTCCCTTTCGGGCTTTTCACTTTTACCAACACGCCGGATCGAATGACTGCCCCGCCTCCGCCGCTGGATCCCATAGTGCCCTCCGTTCGGCGTTGGCTTCGCCCCACCCCGCTTCCTTCCCATCGACGCCCAGCCCGCCCTTTTCCACCGCTGCGATCGCCCGCACAAGGTGCAGCCGGTACAGGTCCGGCAAGTGGTATTCCACCCACCACGCCAGCGACACGATGCTCATGTCGAACGAGGCAAAGCGCTCCGGTTCCGACCATTCTGCGAGGCTGAGCTCCGGGTCCGTTGGAACGTAATGGCGCCACGGGCTGTCCTCTGGCGGGTGCCAGGAGTTGATGCCGACATAGTCCACGGCAGGGAAAAGGTAGACGATCCGACCGGGCACATGGAGCTTGGGCTCGCCCTTGGCGCGCGCGGCCACGATCGCTTCCCCTACGACCCGCAGCTTCTCCTGCTTGTCCGCCTTGCCCCACTTGGGATCGCCCGCGGCGTCGTTGGCGAGGTAGCTGCAGGCCTGGAAGATCCGGATCTTGTCCATCAGGCTGCCGAGACACATCGAGGGCACCGCGTCCCGGTGGTTGACGAAATTGAGCACCCGGTCGCGACGGCGTGCTGCGGCAGCAGGTTCCACGCAAGCCGGTGTGCCGAATCCAAACACGCGGATGTCGAACACGGCTCCGCGGCCCGAGGCGGTCCGGAGATCCTCGAGGTGCGGAAGAAGGTATACGAACAGCACGTTGGCCACTCCCGCCCCGAGAGAATGGCCCGTTAGCACTAGCCTCGCTGCCTGCTTCTCCCTCACAAAGTCCTTGATGATGTCATAGTACCTCGAGCGGATCCTCCATGCCGATGCGGCGAACCCAAAGTGCGAGGCAAGATCGTCATGCGCGCCGATCGAACCCGTGTACGTGACGTTTGCGGCCAAATCGGTCATGGCCGCGTTCAGATCGTGCGTGCCCCTGATGGCAATGACGACGGACTCGGACTTGGCGTCCCAGAACAGGGCAAAGACAGGGGCAAAGACGTCGTCGCCGCCATTAAGCTGATTCAGCGGGCCCGATGCGCGCGACCAGAGCTTAATGTCTGCTAGCGGGACACCGCAGAACTGGGAGAAGCGGCGAAGGTCTGAGCGGAACTGGAAGGCATCGAGAAAGAGCTTGTCGAACCGGGTCGTGAGCAGGTTGGTGATGAAAGAGCCGTAGACCGCGAAAGCAAAGCGGAGGAAGTGGTTGGCGACCTTGAGGAGCGGCAGATCCTTCGACGTCACCGCATTGTAGGTGAGGTCCCGCCGCACATCCTCGTAGGCCTCGTCCAGCAGTGCACGCGCGCGGAAATAGTCCGGCGATCCGATCTCCGCGCGTAGCCCGTCCCTGAGCAGCCCAGAGATGACCCCGTTCACGATGCCGTGCGCGGCGTCGCCGGCGCGGGTAATGCCGCGCATGCGGAAACGGGTGCTGGTAGTGATCGCGATCCCGCCGTGCGAAGCATGATCATGCGACGCCGCAGCTTCACTCCACTCCCCCGTTTCCCCGTTTCGCCCCGTGTCCACATCCACAGAAGGAGTCGGCGAGATGCTCCGCGAGGCCGGCTCTCCGCCTAGATCACCCTCCACTTCAGTTGCGGAAGCATCGTCAAATGTGAGGGTCATGGACCCGATGGGCCCCGATCCGGCCCCGGACTCGCGCTCCTTCTTGCCGGAAAACTGAGCCAGCCTTTCCTCTCCAGTCCGTGCCGCCATAGTTTCCGTCGTGCGGAATGCGCGCATGATTCTCTCCTTCAGGGCGGGATCGTACTGCAGGAAGTCGGCGTACGAATCGCAGACCTGCACGCAATCGGCGAAGGGTGAAGCGGGGCTCAGGTCCCCGAGGATGGCGGAGGCACTGTGCCGCAAGGAGAGGGTGAAGTGAATCACCGCGTAGGGCTCTGCCTGCAGTCCGAGGCGGGGAAAGATGGGCTCCTCGGGCGGGCGGTACACGGGAAGCGAGAACTCCCCCGATATGCCCTTTGCCGGATCAAATGCTTCGCGGGCGAGCAGAGAGTCGACCATTTCCCTCACGCGCTTGCGTCCGCGAGCCACCTTGTCCTCGATCAGGAGCTTCTTGGCCAGAATGTCGAACTTGATCCGCGCAAAGAGCAGCGGAGAGAAGCGGACATCAAAGTGGAAAGCAGCATCGACCGACCCAGCCGCCGAGTCTATCGACGACGTCGTCTGACGCACGTCGCGAAGAGTCAGGCGCACTTTGAACGCTTTGGGCGTATCCGGCGCGCGGAACTGCACGCGTCTGACGGTGACTGCCAGGTGGTCCGAGAAGAAGGCACGGCCGTTCGGGGTGCTCAGATCGGGAAAGGAGGGGTTGACGGAGGCCACGAACGACATGGCGGAGGAGCTGCTGGCACTGCGAGGTGTTGCGAGGCGTGGGCGTGGATGGCCCAAGGCGATCGGTCTGATCGGTCACGCGTCGTCGCTTCCGGCCTCCCGCCGACTCCCCGTGCGTTGCGACCTCCAGCGGCCGGCGCGCTCGATAGCTTTCATGTTTCGAAGATTGATGTGCTGATTCCGGGGACCGCGACGCGATGACCAATGGGAATGGACGGCATTCCCGTCAGCGGGGAGTTCACCGCGAAAGCTCTGCGCGTCCGCGCTCTTGAAGGTCCCGAGCTGTCGGCGCGCATCGCGCGTGCCCCGCGTCAGCGTGTCATCCTACAGTTTGCCAAACGGACCTCCCCGCTGCGGGACCCCGAGGCCACAGGAGCCGTGGACGCGCCCGAACACGCGCCTTGGCTTCCTGCCAAGGTCTTGCTGCTGGCACTCGAACCGCGCGCCGATGCTGTCGGCGGAGGGGCTCTTTCGGCCGGGACGGACCACCTGACGACGATCGACGGCCGATTGTTCCGCTTCCATGCCCTCGATCCCGATTGTCCCCATGCGGGGGGCGAGCTGGAGCTCGGGGACATCGAGGACATTGTCGCGCTGGGCGACGACGGCTCCCCCGCGGGCACGGAACCCGTGATCCTCTGCCCGCTCCACCTCTTCGACTTTTCCCTGCGGACAGGCACGTCGAGCGTGTCCACCAGCAAGGCCAGCGTGTACGGCGTGCGGGTCGACGGACCGTGGATCGAAGTCTCGGGCCTGTGGTGGGGCGCACGGGGGGCGGAGTTTGCGGTTTGGTGGGACTTGCACGCTCGTGAAGTGTATCCCCACGAAGGCTGTTTGCAATAGACTATGCCTGCGACGGACGCAGTTGGCGACGGCCGCAACAGATTCGAAATAGACAATAGATTATGCCCGCAACACATGGCGCAATTGCCTTGCCTATCCACTCATCACCCAATCGGGAAGCTGCTCTCGCTTTTGTAGGCGACGCACTGACGGCCAACAGTGGGGTCGTGCACGGTAAGCCGCGGCCATCCGAAGAGCGCGGTGGCGCCCGCTCGTTTGGGCTTGTTCTCGAGGTTGGGCCAATAACTTGCATCGAAGGCCATCTGAGGCCCGTCGAGCACGTGGGCGCCTCCGGCTCCGGCTTCGCACAGGTAGCGCCCCGCAGGCTCGCCGTCCTCCGCCTCCTCGGCCCCGACCCACGTGCAGTTGAGCACCTGCTCCCAGAACACCGTGTCGGGCGTCTGCGCCCGGCTCTTCTTGTCGCAGAGCCAGAAGCGGGTGCGGACCATCGCCATGTCCTTGGCGTAGGTCACGTCGCCGAACCTGGTCGGGACGTCGTTGCCTTGCGCGCTCAGGTACGGGCTTCTAAGCCCCATGGTCTGCCAACTGAAGAAGGCGTTGCGGGTCTTGATCTCGGGCTGTCCCTTTCCAAAGCTATCCGGCTCCGCAGCATCCAGGTATTCGCACCACGCCGGGCAATCGTCGTCGTTGAAGGCCTTGGTGCACACCAGGCTCGGATAAGGTTGCGGCCAGTCCGGCGTCTCGTCGACGGCGCAGAGATCGAACTTGGTGACCATGAGCTGCTTGATGAAGCTGATCTTCATCCCCTGGTCGAGCGGCGCGAGGTTGTCCGTGATGGCCTTCTGCATCTGGCCATCGAAGTTGACGCCGCTGGCGTCCGTGAGCCGGGACAGGTAAAAGAGCTTCGCACGGTCCTTGATCATGGAATAGACTCCGACATTGAAGGCCAGGCGCGTGTTGTCCAGCGACCGGGCGAAGGAATCGCGGAGCTGCTCTGCCTTGAGGTCGGTCCCGGCCGCGGAGCCGAACGCCTTCGTGATCTCGATCTCCGGATTGACCTGCTCGTTCACTTCCCCGCCGTAGCGGATCACTGCGGCCGAGGTTTCGATGAAAGCCGCGACGGACTTGGCGATCAGCTTCGCGGCGGCCTCGATGAACTCCTCGGTGAGCTTCTCGACAATTAGCTCCTCGGGGAAGAAAATGCTGACGATTTCCATGATGAACGAGAACAGGGTCGTAAAGAAGACCTTGGCGGTCGACTCCTCCTCTTTTGGCACGAAGAGCGGCGCGTCCTTGAACAGGTCCTGCGCAGCCTGCAGAGCATCCTTGGCCTTTTGGAAGGTGGCGACGAGTGCTACGTTGTTGGTCTCAATCATGGGCTTGGCGCTGTTGCTGATCCAGTCCGCCTCCTGGACGAGGTGGCAGTAGACGCTGCAGTCGAAGGCGCCGCCGAGCTTCTCCACGGTCCCGCTCGCGTCGGGGAGCGGCTGTCCGATCGAGTCCACGTACGGCTGGCAGGCCGTCGCCACGCCCAACCCGCCCACGTTGGGCGCGACGGTCTGCCCGGTCGGCGACCGCACGGTGCAGGCCGCGTTGCACGACGCGGGCTTGGACCAGATCGTCGAAGTGTAGCGCTGATACCAGGCGTCCGACTGTAGCATAAAGTCGTTGCCGTATCGATCCCCGCGTAGGTCCGCGGTGGTGCCACGGGAAGCGAGGCACGACAGGTACTCGTAGGTGAGCTGCGATCCTTTGCTGGGGTACGACCGGTAATCGGGATAACCCGTGAGCTCGGCGTCGCTGCGGACGGGCTTGCTGACGTCCACCAGGGGCGATGCGAGGCCCTTGGCCATGTCCCGGATGTGTTCGGGGAACTTGGGCGGCGCCTCGATGCACGTTTTGGCCCTCGAGTTCCAGTAGCAGCTCGAACACTCGGCGTGGGACGCGACCTGGGCCCCGATCTGCGCCGTCCCGGAGCACGGCAGCGATCCCTGCGCCAGCGCGCGGTCCTGGTCCCGCGTGGTCGGAAGGCAGAGGCCGCTGGCCACGGTAGACTCGGTGCCAACCACGTCGCACAGGGTCCCTTGCGGGCAGTCGAACGCGATGATGCTCTTGCTGTTGTCGGCGGCCCACGGCCGCAGGCATTTGACGCACGAGTACTTGGGGAGGTCCCAGCCCAGGGTCGACTTGAACTTCGCGCCGTCCACCTCCCACGTCTCGGTGTACAGCTCACCGGTCGGGCAAGCGTCCCACACGTATTTCATGGTGACGTCAAAGTCCTTCCTGTCCACGCAGGTCCAAGTGCGCGGATCGCACACCTTGCCGCCCGAGCAGTCCTTGTAGAACGGCGCGGAGCCGAGCGCATAGATGCAGGTCTCGGCCGCGTCGATCTTGTTGTCCTGCACGGCCTTGTTCCTGAGCTCGTCCTGCTGGTCGAAAAGCTTCTCGATCATGTCGCCGTCCGCTTCGGGGAAGGTGTTGATCATGGCCGACACGGCTTGGTCGTACGAAGCGCACTGCGTGGCGTTGGAAAGCGCGGGGCCGATGCGCCGGGCTACGTCGCTGTTCTCGGGCACGCAGCGCCCGCAGACGCAGGTGTGGTCGCAGGGGCAGCCGACGCCGGCTGAGGTGCGGCACGGGCGCTCGTTCTGGCAGCTTCCGACCTGCCTGGCCGACACGGGCGTCGACGTCGATGGGCGGAGGGAACCGAGCCTGAGACCCGGCCAGCAGGTCGTTGGGTCCGCGCACTGCCCGGCGGCGGAGCAGCAGCGGCTCGCGCACTCGGTGGCGTTGGCCGACGAGCACGCCGATCCCACCGGGGCACCCTGGCCGCGCGGGAAGCACGCATCGCTGCGATGGCACCGGCCTTCGAAGCAGCAGCCGGAATCGCACTCTTCAAAGGTCGACGCCTCGCACTGCGGGGAGGAGCGCGATCATCGAGCATCGACGTCAGTTCAGGCCCACTGGGATAGGCCCACGACCTCCACTCACCCTCGCGAGGTGGTTCGTGCCCAGGGCGCCCCAGCAGACGTCGTGCGGGGCGCAGCGGCCCCCGACGCAGCAGCCGGACGTGCACTGGCGGTATGTCGACGCGCTGCACGAGGCGTTGAGCGCGGCGCCCTGGGCCGGCGTCAGGGTCGCGAGGGCGTTGCGGCACGCGGCGTCGGGCAGGCAGAGGCCGTGGAGGCAGCAGCCGGTCGGGCAGTCCTTCGCGAGGGCGCAGGCGCGCGCGGGGGGCAGGGCGGCGGCGGCGGCCTCCTCGGCAGTGCCGGGCCGCGGCGGCCGCGCGTCGCGCGAGAGGTCGGCGAGCAGCTGGCGGCGCGCGACGGCCGCGCCGTCGGCGGTGGCCGCGATGGCGACGAGGGCGAGCGCGAGCAGCACGGGGCTCCGATGGGCGCGCATTTCGATGACGCGGCGACTCGGCGGCCGCGTCCTTTTGGCCGGCCGCCGCGGTTTCTAGAAGGGGCGAAGCGGGCGGAGGTCGAGGTTGTAAAGCCAGCCGCCCGCGAGGCGCAGCCGATTGACGTCGACAACCCCCGACGCGACAAAGGGGAACGAGGAGACGACAACGATGCCCCCGCGGAACAGGAGATAAGATGCTAATGAAAGGCCGCGGCTTTTGGGGGCCGGAAACGTCGCTCCTGGGGCGTGAGGGGCAGTGGGAGGAAAAACGGGTCCCACAGCCCGATCGAGCATTACCAAGCCGACAGCCACCGCGCGCCCAGGAACGGCCATCCGCCCGCGCATCGCCTCTCCCAAGCCACGTCTGGTAGTGCAGTGCTCGGTCAAGCGTCGGAGAGCTCCTCGGGCAGAGGCGGCTAGTTCCATAGCGGTCAACTAATGCCCGTCACTCTCCTCCCGGCCCCTCACTCCATGTACCGCGAACAAGCCTGTGCAGGCTCAAGCCCTTGGATTCCCCGTCGATCCTGCCGGGAGCTCCTGCCTCGGAATTTTGGTGACGCCGGCGACTGTGCCCGGGGCATCAGCTGGGAACAGACAGAGTAAACGGCCCCGCAACCCACGCAAGTCCGGGCTGAACACCGCCGAATCGGTCCACAGCTCCACGCTGGGTTTCGGCAGCTTGGGCTGCACGTCGATCGGTGTGAGTTTGCGATTGAACACCGGCCCTCGGGGCGGTTCGGCAGCCCACCCTGTCCGCGTCCTCGATCCCCCCGGTTTTGATGATCCACACCCCGGGCATGCTGTCGTTGACGTTGCCGATCTGGCTGTGACACCGCGCGCAGAACTTGCGGTGCACGGCCTGGCCGTGGTACGTGTCGCCGTCGTCGTAATTCGCGAGCTCGCCCTTCATGTCGATACGATCCTGGACACGACCACCATCAGCGCTCCGTCGAGGTGCCATGGCAGCTTGTGGAGCCCACGTTCGGGACGACGAGGTTGACGGAAAAGAAGGACCCGCCCGTGCGCCGGCAGTTGCGGCAGTGGCAGATGGCCACCGGCCCCACGGGCAGGCGGATCTCGTAGGTGATCTGGCCGCAGTTGCAACCTCCGCGGACGATGTCGGTGGCGGCCATGGTTTGAAAGGGAGACAGCGCGGCGACGTTCCCGACACTTTTTGAGACGGGTGGCGGGCAAGTGGCGGGGCGGCGACGCGGCCAACTTCCTTGGTCGCGTGTCGGCCCAAGGCGGACGGTAGCGGGCCTCCAATGGCCCTTGATACTCTGAAGGCGTCGTATGAGGAACTTGAGGAGCCAGGAGGAACGGCGGCCGCGTCTTCCGCGGAGGGGACGAACGACGCTTCGCCCCGTCGCGAAGGACGGCCCGCGCCTCCTTCTGCCCGAAATAAGACCATTCACATCGACGGCTCGCAGGATGAAGGCGGAGGCCAGATTCTCCGGAACGGCTCGTCGTACTGGTCGATCCTCGGCGTCCCACTCGCCGTATCCAGCATCCGGAAGAAACGCGACAGGATCGGACTCCGCCCGCAGCATTTGGCGGGGCTCCGGCTCCTGCAATCCATTTCCGGAGCCGGCTGCCGGGGCCTGGAGGTCGGGAGCACGGAAATCGAGTTCCGACCGACCAAGCTATCCTCGGGGAGCTTCGTGGCGGACACCGGCACCGCGGGATCGATCGTGCTCCTGATCCAGGGCGCCCTGCCGGTCCTCCTCTTTGCTCCCGGCGACAGCGAGGTGTCCCTTCGCGGAGGCACCCACGCGACGCTCGCACCTCCTTTGGATTATTTCACGGACGTACTCTTGCCCGTCCTCCGGCGGTTTGGAGGTTTCCCGGCCGAGGCGATTGAGCTCCAGGTGATCTCGCGGGGATACTACCCCAAAGGAGCCGGTCACTGCGTGCTGCGGGTCAGGCCGTCGGCATTCCGCGCCGCGGGCCGTCGCCGGCTCCAAGCCTTGGAGATCTTGGACAGGGGAGAGGCAACGGGGATCACGATAAACGCCTTCACCTCGGGAAAGCACTCGCAAAACACCACCAAGGCTCGCCTTTTGAAGGCTTTGGGCGAGCTGGCTTTCCGTTTCCCGGGCGTTCCGTGCGAGACATCGGTCGTCACCGATTCCGCACAGGGAGACGACGCTTACGGTTGCTTGATCGTCATCCGCACGTCGACGTCGTGCCGGATCGCCGGGTCGTCGTTGGGCACGTTCCGGACAAAGCCCGAGGACGTCGCAAACAGCGCCATGGACGAGCTGTGCCGCAATTGGGCCGAGGGTGGCTGCGTGGACGAGTACCTCCAGGACCAGCTCGTTATTTTCGCCACGCTGGCCGAGGGGATCAGCAGGTACCGGACGGGGCCGATCACTTCGCACACGAGGACCGCGATGTGGCTCGCCGAGCGCCTATGCGGGGTCAAGTGGACGGTGGAAGCTGTGCCGGGAACCGATAGCTTCGTCGTGGAATGTATCGGCTTGGGCGTGGAGCTTGCTTGATTGAAGCGACATGATGCTGGCTGCTGGCCCGAGTCGTCAAACAAGCACACGCGACAAAAACGCCACAGACTTCCACCGCTCTCCACCATGAGCGCACCGCGAGTCGTTGCCGCAACGGCGCGCCTGTGCCTTGCTTCGGCGGCGCCAGTCAGGGCGGCTGCTGTCGCGGCGGTTCCCAACGTGCTGGGGCGCACCGATGGACGTTCTCTCGCCGAGTCGCGCCGCGCAGTGTCGCACGCCGCCCCGAAGCTTCAGCAGGCCCGGCTGCGCGAACCGGAGGAGGA